>VZTU01033074.1:401396-472634 GCA_013400835.1 Zapornia atra
AGCCTGGAGAGCTCTGGCCCTGCGCCCCGCGGGGGAGGGGGAGGATGGCCATGGCTCCCCACCACTTCCCCTCCCCGCTACCGCACACGGGGCGGGCTTCTGTCTGCCCCGCTGCTGGCCGGCGCGGCAAGGGGAGTACCCCGGCACCTCCAGGCCACGGGGAACCGTCCCCGGGGGACCCCATCCCGCTTGAGCACCCCCCTGCCCCGGCCAGGCTGCGGCCCCGTGTTTACAAAGTGCCGGGGCACTCCGCGACGGGAAGGGAGGAGGTGGGAGCATCAAGGGCTGACAGCACGGGATTGATAGGAAACAGGGATAAAAACAGAGTGAGAGGAGAAGCACCGGGCGGCCTGACCGAAGCGACAGCTCTCGCCACAGGTTACCGCACAAAACACGTGAGGGGAAGGTCGGAACGCTGCGGGCTGGGGTGGGGGGTGGGGGAAGCAAAAGGCAGGAAAGAAATCCGAGCAGAAAAGAAACCGAGAAGGAGGAAGGCAAGGACGTTAGACCCTCCGGGGGCCGGCACGGAAAGGGAACCGGATCACGCGTGCGGCTGTGCGGGACCAGGCAGCGCCGTGCGATCGCTGTCCGCGGTGCTGAAGCCCCGACGGGGTGGCCCGGGGCGTGGGTTGCCCCCGCCGAGGCCTCCCCGCACGGAGGCGGCTGGCCCACGCACACGGACCCGAGATTGCCGGCTCCATCCTCCCGCCGGCGCCTGCAAAACTCCCTCTGACTTAGATCCTGGTGATGGAGTTGGCTTCCTTTTTACGTCACCCCAAGTCGGTGCTGTTTATTGATTCCACACGGGTATTTTCCAGCTGCCTGGTACCAGCTGCCTGCCCGCCTCAGCCCCGGGTAGGTGTGCTTCAGCATCACCATGCTGAAAATCCTAATCCCTTTTCCCAGAATTGCTTTTCCAGCTCAGGTTTTGGTGGCCTGTTAAACGGTAGTTTATACAAATCGACTTAGTGCCTTCCTGTCACAGGCTGTACGTAGAGAGCTCTAATATAGGGCTCCCTAGATCAACACAGACTCCAGGGAGGAGCAGGGAGCACAATTACCCTGGTCAACCCCAGAGAAGACTTCCAGCTCAAAAGGGCCATGTCTGATTTAATCTAGCATATTAACTAACTAATCCTTCCAGTGTCCCTAAGTAATAGGCAAGTACATTTTAGCATGCCAAAGCTTTTATTCAATTGCCAAAAAAAACCTGTCATGAGGCTGAAAGCCTGATTGCTAAACACATTTACATGTGTTCATTTTATTGGTACACATTGCTAAGACATACCATAGTTGAACAACATACTGTAAACAAACAAAAAAAAAAAGCCCCAAACAAGCCAAAAATAATACTAGAGTGAAAAGTTACCTAGAATAAACTGACTAATTATCTGTTCCTGAAACGTGCTGCTCCATGGGGAATCCTTGTTAGGTGAGAACAGAGGAGTAAGGGGTTCTTGCGTAGATCCAAGAGATACTGATGCTGAGTAAATGATGCTGACAGAGTAAATGGTGCTGACAGAGAATCATGGTTCCTCTCAAAGTAAAGTCAAATGTAGAGTATGTATTTGAGAAGGCAGGACAGAGGCAATATCTGCAGTAGGACAAGGTATTGAGTAAGACCAAGGAAAAAAACCCCACAGCTTTGTTCAGTTGCTGCTCAGTAAGGAGAGATGCAGGAAGGAAATTTTACCTCAGCCCTGGGAAACTGAGCCTGCTATATACAGCAGACATCAATAAAAATGACAATAAAATTGGAAGTAAAAAAAAAAAAAAAAGAGAAGCCAAAGCCTGTCACAGACCAGAGAAAGGCTCTTACAATGGAGGAACTGCTGCACCTAAGCAACTCACTTCATTGAAAAGAAGCAGGGTAGGAGACTCCATTCTGGAATCTAAGAGCCTCTACAGAAAAAAAAAAAAATTACTAGGCACTGAGCTATTCCTCCACTTGCCAAAGAAAGGCACAACATGAACTAGTGCTGAGATGCTAAAGCCAAAACATTCTCATTTAAGTGAGGGATCACATTTTTTTTAAACAGTGGAGGGCTGATGACCTGATGAAGGAGCCATCAGAAAACCTGCTGGATTCTCCATCTGTTTATGTCAAGACTTGATATCCTCCCAAAAGATGCAGCTTCTCCAAAGCAAGCCATTGGGCTCCCTGCAGGAGTAATTGCCTGGAAGCTAATGGCCTGCGATTCAGACAAAATTAACTCGCTGGACTTAATGGTACCTTTGGTTCTTAATTCCCCAAGTTAGGCACGGAGATTTACAACTTTGATTCCAGGTGCCCCAGCCTCCCCTCTGGACAAGAATAACATTCCCAGCAGGTGGGATCTTTGCATACCACAAGTAGAACAGATGACTGACCAACTTATATTTTAAGCCCCCTAATTTCCTAACTTGTTTTATTAATTAACTCTCCCTTAAAGGAATCTCTTTGTGCATATTGCAGGGAAGTGAGGCAATTTAAAACAGAAGTAATTTTCTTTAGCAAGTCCATCATGACTCCTAAGTCGAGCCTTATCTTACCAGTCTCTAATTCTTTAGGATCATATGAAAATGGTGAAAAAGCATTCTTTATGGAACTTCAGAGTCTCAGATGAGATCCTAGCAGAATGGATCCCAGCCCAAAATATTTTAAAGAATATATTTATAGGCCAACTTGACACTGCTTCCTTTTTGAAGCACAAGACAGTCTGTTTTCTCAGTTCTGAAATCACATGCATATAGTAAGATTTCATCCATCTTCCCTTGAAGGCAACAGGAGTTTTTCTAGAAAATTCACTTACAACAGGAATACCTCTCAATAGTGGAATGGTTTTCCTTTGAAGCCCTGAAATATTCAAGCAAATAAGATGGCAAGAACTTACACAAACATAAATACAATCCTATCCTCTTCATTAAAAAAAAAAAAAAAAAGGAAGGGCATAAGAGTGGTCTGTAACAGGACATACTGAGTCCCTCGGGATTTTTAGCCCCTAGGTAATTGATGGGTTGCTTTCAGAGCACCTGATCTATTAAGATCACCATAATGTATATGTTTCACCAACATGTTGTTTGGATTATTAAGACACTTAAAATAAGAATGTGAAAAAGAATCAAATACTTCATCTATGTGTGGTAGTGGGATCCCTATGTCACATTAAAAAAAAAAATAAGGTGGGTAGCATTTGTCTTTCACATTGATTAAAACCACTTAAAAAAATAATAATTCCCAGATTGGCGCTCCCTATAAAATATAAAGCCATGTTGGGACAAAACTTGTTATTCTTGTGAGAGACAGTAGATCTAGAGATGCAAAAGGATCCAGAGTCAAGAAATATTGTAAGCAACTTCCTCTGGACATGAAAACCTGTCCGGAGTCTCACGTGAGTCTTCTAAACTCATTAAACCACCCACAGTGGGGGCAGATTCTAACAAGCCTCAGAGATTCCTAGAACATTTTTTTATTTACAAGTGATGAGATGTAGCTAAGCTGTCACTGTCAACTGGAAACCGCTCTAGTACTGAGCAGTTTGTCCTCTTGTATATGTTTCCTTGACTCATCGAAGAGCAGCCCCATCTCCAAACTACGTGGTCATCAGCACAGGGCTGGGTGCTTCAGCTGGTGTTGACACTGACACCACATCCCATCCCTTTCTTTCACCAGGCTGGAAAAGCCCTAGGAGAAAACTACTTTTCCCTGTAATAAAACTGTCACAGCAAAGCCCAGGCATGTACAAAGCAAAGCCGGCGAGGTGGAGCTCCGTGGCACGTGACTCCATTGTTTCTGTTCCTCCGCACGGCGGCTGTATCAATAATTTACTGAAAACCATGATACCATAAATTACATCTCTCTGGTGAGTGAGCGGAAGAAGAGCTTTTGTGACGCAGGTTTTCCAAGCACCACCTTCTAATTCCGCAAGAAGGCAGTTAGAGGATTGAGTGGTCTGCTGCTTATAGGGAAATAGGTTACTGCTGCCATGCTACAAGTACCTGTGGGGGTGTCTGCATGGGAGGTTTAGGTAAGTGTTTGAAAACACACATGTGTGGTTGACCCACAAGTGAGCAGGGCTTGAGGGCAGCCACTGATCCTTGTGCCACACATGCTGGTGACTGTGACCTAGGCTGGTGGTTTGGTCCACCCCTCCTGCAGGTCCTCAGCCTGGGGCTTAACTACATTTTTAAAAGTGAGGATGGAGCCCCTCACACCCCGTGCCCTATGTTTGGATGCCACTTGCTCATTCCGCCCAGTGAAAACTTAGCTTTAAGTATGTGCTGGAGAACAGCATTGAACCAGGTCTTGATGATGGACCTGTTGAGTCTTACTAAATGAGCAACTGCCTTGTGGTGCTCAGCAATGCCATGGTGACCTCCAGGTAGTGTTTGGACACCCTAGTCTGGTAGCGAAGGAAGCTTGTGTTCCTCCTGTCTGTCCTACATCCTTGGCTGGGAACAGGCAGGAGGCATTGGCGACAGGTCTCACACCACTCCAGCCCCGCAGCGAGATGCTTGGGAAGCATCTGGGTATGCAAGTGTCTTGTCTAAGGCACCTGGACCACAGCAGGTGTGTTCCACTCATCAGCTGGCTGTGGAAGCAACAGGGACCAGGAGAGACGCAATTAATAACTAGGGTCACCAGCTCTGCACAGAGGAAATTGAGATAGAAGGCAGGAATATGTCAAGTTCCTTTGGCTCAGAGCTCCCGTGCAAGAACTACAGCAATAATATTCCACTTACTGTAGCTGGCAGGCAAAATGTGAAAGAATTTGGGTTTTGGGGTGCCACCAGTAAGGGGGGCTAAGAACAAACACGCGATTAGCTGCCAGGGCTTCAACGGCAAGCAGATTTTAAGCTAAAAGAAATCCTGTCTGCTCATGCTGATCCCCTTGCTACTCACGGGCAGCGCATGTGCATCACTTAGGACTATCGTAACATCCTAACTTTCCTGCTATTATTTTTAAGACCACAGCATCCTGCTTTGCTAGTCCCATCCTAGACACTGATTTGGCCTTAGGTGTGTGTTCGTAACGTGGGCGTCAGAAGTGTCTTAAATGTCAAGAAGGCCTCGCGCTACAGCGCCGGGTATTACTCACGCAACAGGCCGCTTCGGCACCTTTGCCTGACTGATGGTGGTAAAATGACTAAACACCAAAAAAAAATCTATTCAAAATCGTCTTCTTTGATCAACTTGTGCTCACATTACTCATATAATCGGCTGCGTTGAAATGCAGGAAGATTACTCATGTATAAGGCAAGGGTTTGGGGCTTTTTTTTTTGGCCTAGTGAATAATAAGAATAAGCCAAACATGTAATAAAAGCAGCAGAAATGCCATTCACTTCCTTGGAAGCGGCTTGAATCCACCTCACACTTCTGTTGAGGAATTCAGTGACACGGGGGCTACAACCAGCAAAATTACACCACGGCTCTAGGCTCCCTTTTTCATATGCAAAATACCCCACCCCACTGATTTGCATATACTATTGCTGCTTCTGGAGTGTTTAGCAGGCTCAGGAATGAAAAAAACTGTGTCTTTCCAGCTTCTTCTGAGGAAAGCAGTTCTTTGAGAAGCTCTCCTGTGGTAATTAGCTGATAGCCAAAATCATGGAAACGGGGCAGCGAGGCATAATCAATTACACTTGTATAACCGCTGATGGAACGCGATAACTAATTAATGACACCATCCACACATACAAAGGAGAAATGCATTTAAAAGCCAGCAAGAACTCAACTGTGTTTGTAAGCCTGGTGTGTTTACAGCGTAAAAGAGCAGTTTATTCTCCTACTACATCATTAGAGAAAGATGCAGAGAGTGCTGTTGAGACTCAGTAATGAGAGGAAAAAACCCCTATTTCTTAGTGAGGAATAAAGGAAACTTTTATAAAACCAGCAATTTTCAAAATAAAAGTAGAGGCTTAGAAATAGTGAATTTTCAGATCCCATATGTGATACGTGGGTCAATTCCCACCCCTGGGTTTGGATGACAAAGCCAGGGTGTTAAATCATACTTTATCGGGGAAAAAAAATAAATAAATCATGTTTTTGCCACTGCAATTCAACATGCTACCTAGAAATTAAACAAGTTGTCATAATGATGCATCAGTCGGAGTCTCACAACAGTAAAAATCCATTTTGTTTAGAGAGCCTCGCACATTAATAAATAACCCAGTCTGTGAATTATGTCAAATGAAAAAAAGCTCTCCTGACTGGCCCAGAGCAAACCATAACAACTTTCATGCTGTGGTGTAAGAGTGTGGATCTACAGAGGAAAGTAAAAGCCCAATCCAGTAATTTACGGAGGTTTCCTCCTGCATGTTGTTAGACCAAAGGCAGTTTTTAAACAAGTATAATTCTAGAAGAGACTGTCTTGTGACCCAGGTCTAAATATTTCAGTGATACAAGGCAGCCCTTGTCCACTCTGACAGAGAGATTTGCTACAGAAAACGCGTTATCTCATCAAAACAGTAATTACCAAAAAGTACAACCCGTTACCCTGCAATAAGGAAAAACCCAAAGCTGCAAACACCAGACGAGCACCCTGCCGACGCCAGTCACACTGCTAGAACAGCGTCTGCCTACCATCGCCAGCAGACAACTGTCACGTGTAGAAGATGCTACACTAGCAAGGAGATGCCTCTTTCCCCTCCTGACAGCTCAGGGTCTGGAGCCACTACTATTGAAACTGGAGGGAAGGTTGAGGAAGCACATGAGACAAATCTTGGTTCCTGGGTATTTTAAATGCCTGAATTTCAAAGGTGGGCACGTCAGACCTTGGATCAGCCTGAGCTCCCAGAGCGCTGAGCACAGCTCCCTTTCAGAGTCCCATTTACTTGACCATTCTGTGGCTCCTGATTGCAGAAAGGTGGGGGAGACTGTATCTGATAGCTGTGAGCACTGGGATCATGGGGGAGACCGTACCTGATAGCTGTGAGCACTGGGATCAATATCTGCAGTTCCAGGGAAAAAAAAAAAAAATCACCACAAATCACCCAGTCACAGAATTGTAGGGGTTGGAAGGGACCTCAAGAGATCATGAGCACGTGAAGGCGTGTAGAGCCTCTGAGAGGGTCCTTCTGCAGGTGACCATGGGCAAGTGCAAAAGCAATACTGTTTTCAACAAGGTATGGTCAGGGGAGCATTAACAGTTTTTAGCATGGGTTTCTCTTCTACCTCCTTACAGACCCCAAGCGAATTAACCACTCACACACTCCTGTAAGGTCACTACTTCACCGAGAAGCAAATTTACTAATTCCTTGTGGTTTCATCACTCTCGTAGAGGGAGCCTGGTAGAGCAGTTCCAAGAAGTTCTTGGTTCTCCATCTCCTCCTTAGCTCACCCAGCTATTGATTTGTCATTTCCCTGCATTAGCAGCATTATTACATTTTTTGAGGCTTTTACCTTGCCATCTCAAGACAACACACCAGGCCTTTTTAGAAATGTGCAAATTGAGTATACTTCTTTCTCCATAATGCTCTCCTCTCTCTTTTTTTTTTTCCCCTTTTCTCTTTTTGCTTTGTTTTGTTTCCCCTTCTGGTGATTAGATAGCTTTTTTGCAAACACAAATGGAACACCTCATGCATATTGCATTATTTACAGACTGTTGTATCTGTTGTAAGTACCCTGCACTCAGTCCTGTGCCACTCTACACCATGAGGAGTCACCAGTCTCTGGAAACCCCCCCCCAGGAAACAAGTGAAAAACCAAAATGCCAAGCATGGGACTGCTTTCTGTAGGGAGAACAACAGCAGAAAAGCCATATTTTGGGGTGGTGGATTTACTGTCTAAGGGGAGGGAACGCATCCTGCAAGGATGCCCATGAGCAGCTTGGATAGGGCAAGTGGGGCATTTGGGTTCCCACCCCCTGCAAGCTATAGGAGCTGTAGGTGCTACCTCCCAATGCATCCAGCCTCTGGGAAGGATGAAAACACAGATCCCAGAGCTGTTTCTTGCTCATCTGATGCTCCAGAGGATCCTAAAGGACCCTGGCAGCCTGGACCAACTGCTTGTGAGGCTGGCATGTAATTAACCCAGGCAATTTAGAACAACCCAATACCCAGGGATCTGCTGGCCTGTTGCCACCATTGGCTCCAGTTTCACCCCCTTGCACATACCACCTCAGCTTCCATTTATTCCTCAGGCAGGTGAGCACCCAGCCACCTAAACCTCCTCATTGCTCACCCCCATGAGCATGGTACTCAAAGGACTGGCACTCAAACATGAAACCTATTTAGCTGTGGAAATAGGACCCACCAACTGGAGGTTTAACACCCCTCCCATCCTTATTTTCACCTTTTCCCCAGTTATTCAGGCAGTCCAGTCTCTCCCCAGAGATGACAGTGGTTAAAACACCACATCATACCACCCCTCTGAAGGCTGGAGATGGGCAAGAAGAGTACTCTCTGTGTACATGCTAATTATTTTACCGGATTGCATGTCTGTGTTCTTTTGACTCCTGCACTAGAGACTAGAATACAAAGTTTGAGGACTCCTGGGGCTGGCTCTGGATGCATGAGACCCATGCCTTAATATATTAATATTTCCTCTTTTATCTTGCTTATTTGTCAAAAGAGGACAATGATGTTTGGCCATCTTGGAGCAGTGCTAATGGTGGTAAAGCACGTAAAGTGACACAGATGGAAGTAGCACAAAATGTGCCATTTGATGACTCCACTTCTGTTTTGCTCTGAAGAAAAAAAATAATCCCTGAACCCATTTTTTTTTTTTAGTTGATGCAACACAGAAAGTTGGTCTGAAATACAGCAGTAGTTTCATTTAGCAAGAATTTTAGCTTAAATTAACTACAGCTCCACTTGAACCGCTGAAGCAGGGGTAAAAATGGAAAGATCAAAAATAAAAGAGCCCAAAATTAACAGCAAAGGCACAAGGCCAGATCGCTGAAGCTGGACCCACGTGAGCAGCGCCGGGACCAGCAGGGACCAGCCCTCGCTCTCGGCTCTGTGCCTGGCTTTTAAATCCCTTGAAGGAGGGCTGATGATGGGAGATGCAGCCAGCTTTTACAGTGGCAGCCCAGCTGGGGATCAACACTGTAAAAACAAGCCATAAAACTCCAAATCACATTACATTCGCTATGAAAACATTAACGTGACGAGCAGCCCCGACAGAAGGCATCCCTCTGGTCGGCGGCCACCGAAGCTGCTGCCTGACTCCCGCTGCATCTCAGCACTGACGTCATTTCTTTGCCTGCTGTAGGAGCTGTAATGAAATTCAGTATCTTGTGCCTCTTCACACAGATCCACCTCATTGCTACCCAGCTAGTAATGAACAGGGGTAGGGGAGCAGGGATGCCAGGATAGCATGTTTATTCCTCTTTCTCTCGTCTTTTGCCTGGGATCACTGTGGATTCGCTGCCAGGAGCTGCCTCTCACATCCCCTGGAGCCTTTGGGGCTCCTTTTTGGCAGGGGTGATGCTGCAGCCCAGCTCGGTGTTCAGTCCCTACGCAGGGTGAGCAGAGGGTCTGGGGGTTATTGCTCCTGCACTGTAAACATCTGTGTGGCTATTTCTGAGGTCTGCAGCAGGGACAGCCTCAGGGTTTGGTAGGAACTTGCTTCAACCCCAAATTTCTAGGTCATATCTCCCCCCAGACAAGGAGGAAGGAGCTTTCCCCCTAAAAACTCCTGCAACAAACTGGGCACTGCTGACCTCGGTGCCAGAGCCATCCTGACCCAGCTGATGCCAGGGCATCACCAAATTTTTCTCTATCATAATTACTTCAGTGAGCCATGAAAACCAGAGGAAATCCAACCTTTTCCTCTTAATGAGTGCCCCTGCCTGGCTTTCCATCGGCATGCCAACGGGAGCTCTCTTTTTTGCATTTATCACCATCAGCGCTCTGCTTCTTGTTGCATTCCCAGCATTTTTAAATAGAGGTGTTTCCTTAAGGATACCCCTACAAACTCCTGGTCAGATGTGAGTCATGAACAGAGGAAAAAAATTCAAATTCTCCATCCCAGAACACAGACAAGGTATGGGCAAGCTGGAGGTGTGGGGGGTGAGGAGGGTGGGCGATGCCGGTGGGCACCACGCTGCCAGCCAGCAGTAAAGCAGCATTACACCAGGAATAATTCAGCACCAACCCAGATGCCAAGGGAGATCCGTGCCTGTAAATACCTAGGCATCTCCTCCTGGCTTGATTGCTGTTTTAGTTAATTTACCCTAATGAAGAAGAGTGTTTTGGTACAAACAGGGGTTGCTAACAAGCACGCGGTGGCAGCAGCAAGTGCCAGCCAGGGAGGCAACAGCCAGGAAAAACCCACCCAGGCTGCTGGATGATGGAGAACCACATGGCTCCAAAACCCGGCTGCAGCTCCTGGAGTTGAGCTTGCCCCCTCTGAGCTGCAGCTCCCTTGAGCTTCCCAGCTTTGTAATGAAGCAAACTGATAAAAAACATAAATAAAACCCCTCCTCCTTCTGGCTAACAAAGGTTAGTGAGGCAGAGCAGAATCGAGCCATTGCTGCCCCATGTATGTGGTTTCCATCCATGAGATTATTTTTTATGGCTTCCAGTGAAGTGAAAGGATGTTTTCCAAGCTACAGAGCAGCAATATGCTGATCTCACTTAAACATCTGGAATAGCTGTGAGTGATTGCCCTAATTGAACATAGAGGCAATTGTAGAGCTGTTTCATTTCAGATGTTCTGGAGGTTTCTTTCCCTTAGTGACTCAGGAGGGGTTGTATGGATCCCAGGGCTACACTGAGCTGCCCCATGGCAATGGGCAGCCATGCAGGAGGACCTGGTCCCAGCCTGGCCCTGGGCAGGTGGAACAGCTCAGCAACCTAAATCTGAGCACATCACAACCCCACCAGCCAGTTTCTCCTTTAAATTTAAACCATTTATAAATATTTGAGTTTTAAAGATTATTTTAGCAGTTTAAAATTATTCCTGGGCAAGGCTGCCCTGTCTTCCCTTGAGGTTCTTTGTAATGCTAGTGAGAAAGTAATTTCCATACCCTGACGTGCCTCAGGAGTGAGCTGGGCTGTCTGGATCAGTCATGCTCAGTTGGGGACACACACTAATTTTACCAGGATGGTTGATGGATCCTTCAGCAAGACCTGAGCATGTGCCAACCTTCCCAAACCTTTCATCAGCCCCCCATGGACCCTACAGATACAAGAATGCAAAATTGCTGATCTCAAACCACATCGGTCCCAACTCCCTTACAACACAGGGCAGATCCTCCCACACCACAGGACAAGGTTGAGGATGGGGCCAAGGACCAGCCTGCAGCATTGGCACCTCCATCCCTTGCCACACTGCCTCTTCTGGTGGCCCAGCAGCTCCTCTGTGACAAGCACAGCCTTCCCAAAAACATCCAGAAGTGGTATAAAGACATCAAGAGAGACAAACTGGCTATCCCCAGCGTTCATCTCTTCCCATAGTCAAATCACCCACTTTTATTTGTCCAGCCTCAACTTCCAGCCACCAATTCCCATTATGGTTTTCCTTTCAAGAGCTGAGAGCTAGCTCTTTAGCAGCTACTCTTTTTTTCACTTTGCAATGGGTTTTGGGCATGAGTAGAACAAGGATGTGCTCACTTGTGAGTACATTTCCTTACAGTACAAACAGCATGAGAAAATCATGCAGAGATAAGAGGGTCCAGATTATCACAGCTAAAACACCAGACAGAATTCCGCTGAGCTTCTGGGCTAGTTTAAGTCAATTTGGTACAAGCCTAAGAATAGCAACCCGAGTCTTTCAGACTCAATTAGGAGCATCCATAAAGTTCCAGTAAGGGTGGGAAGGCGTTGGGTGGAGTGCACCAAGAGCTCTTTGCCAGCCTGTGCTTCAGAGATGCTTTCTTCTGGATTAAAGGAGGATAAATTTTGGGTAGTGATCACTTTGATTAAAGAAGTTACGCCCCCCTCCCCAGCCAAAACTCAGCCCTGGTGAAGCAGAGCCACCCTGAAGGCTCTGGTACCTGGGCACGCTGCCCTGCCTCATCCCAGCTGGGGCAGACCCACTGAACTCCAGCTTATTTGCTCCTTTCCAATGCAAACCTTCATTTAAAGTAAAACCTAACCTGAGACCCAGCCCACACCACAAACCAGATGATTCCATGAACAACCCAAAAGCCAAAACAGATCACAGAATGACCAGGTTGGAAAAGACCTTTAAGATCACCAAGTCCAACCGTTCCTGTCCTATGGTAAACCGTATCCCTAAGTACCTCAGCTACCCATCTGGTAAACACACCCAGGGATGGTGACTCAACCCCCTCCCTGAACAGCCTGTTCCACATCCCCACAGCTCTTTCTGGGAAGAATTTTTCCCTAACATCTAATCTGACTCTGCCCTGGCCCAGCTTGAGGCCATTTCCCCTTGTCCTATCACCTGTCACCTGGCTGAAGAGACCATCTCCCATGTCTCTACACCCTCCTCCTCCTTCCCAACCCAAAGATGCACATTTACTCCAGAGCAGTAACAGTTTTTCCTTATTACCCTTCTTAGCTGAACAGCCAGTCTTGGGGTAGAAAAAAACCCCACCCAGCATTATTTGAACTGTGATCAACTGAAACATGGAATGAATGCTGTGCTTTATTAAATAAACTCCAGCAACACAAGGCTGCAAGGCTGCCTGGTAGACACAATGTAATTTGTTTTGGATGTAAAGATGGAAAAATAATTGTTTTGTCTTCAAGGCAATTAAAAAAAAAGATTTCTGTATTAACAGGAAGGAAGCTGCCAGGCTAGAATTCACATTTAATAAACTATTTTTTCTATTCCCTTATATTATCATTCAGGGACTGTCAATTCTTGTTATTTTCCTCAAAGTCAAGAAGTCATCATGTGTCACTTGGAAGTCTGTACTGCTGGTATTAGGAGCTCGCCCGAGAACTATGTGGTTTGCTAAAAAGCAGTGGAAAACTGCAGTGCTGAACAGTTCTTGAAAATCTTATCTCAGATGAAAAAGTGCAGAGAAAGAGCAAAACAAGATAATTTAATTACTTTTAAGATAATCTCATGCTTTGGAATCATAAGACAATTTTAAGATGGTCTTAATGCTTCCGCTGGCCTCCTCTCTCAGCTTGCTTGAACTACACAGAAGCTGGACCCCAAAAATCGTTGCAATTACTCCAGAAAAACATCTCTTAATTCAAATATATCTGTATACCTAAAAGAGTATGTAAACAACTACAAAAATTAAGTGATAAACTGAATGAAGAAACCACACCAATGACTCTAACCTGCATGATTCAGCAGGATGTGAACAAGAAGCACACAGAAAGAACAACTGCAATAGCCAGAGCCCTGTAAGAGTCAACTTTATAGCCTCAAAACCATCACCTGCCCCTGCAAGAGCCAACTCATGGTGACCAAGCCCCGTAGCCACCGCGGCACAGGCAGGGCTGTATCAACACCACAGACAGGAGCAGAGCTACCGTCCCAGACTTGGGGGTTTGTGGTGCAGATGGAGCACAGCAATGTCCCACAGAAGGTCCCTTGTGCATGGCCACAGCGATGGGATGACAAATGGTGCCCACAGGGGCATCCCCACCCCCAGGACATGCTGTCGTGCTGCTGAGTTTGGGGCCGGGCTCGGTACCCCCAGCACCCTGCAGTTAGACATAGCCAGCATCGCTTTTGGTAGTACCTGAGCCATGTAACGGGCACTTGGAGGGTATCAGGTTCCTGCTGCTTTTAGGGCTGTAAAACTGGGACTAAAACCATGGAGACAAATATAAAAGGGGGCAGGGCATCTCTGTTAGATAGTACAATGGGGATGAAAAAAGCAAAGTTCTACGGAGCGGCCCTGTTGGCAAATTCAAAGCTCCACTCGGCCCCAGGGCTCTCCCAGCACTGGAGCACAGGCTGGAGCTCAGCCAGAAGTCAGCACAGGGGCCCTCTCAAGTCCTGCATGGGGAACACAACCCTCTTTCTTTGCTATTTGAGTTAAAAAACACTTTTCCTCTCTCTTGCAGCCAGGCTGCCAGCGCAGGAGAGAGCCAGGGCACGGGGATGCAGCTGCAGCTCTGAGTGGGTACTGCCAAAGCTGTCCGTGACCTACCTCCGTGGAGCCCAACATCAGCCATGAGCGGCTTCTTCTCACGCCTGGACCCACGGCGGGTGCCGTGGGGGGCGGCGGGCCATGCCCTGCGTACACGCGTCCTGCGCACCAAGCCCGTGGAGTCGATGCTGGAGGGCACAGGGACCACCACTGCCCAGGGCGCCAGGCTGGCCAAGGTCCTCACCACCCTTGACCTCATCTCCCTCGGCGTCGGGAGCTGCGTGGGCACCGGGATGTACGTGGTGTCTGGCTTGGTGGCCAAGGAGATGGCAGGGCCTGGCGTCATTGTTTCCTTCATCATTGCTGCTGTTGCCTCCATCCTCTCAGGTGAGTCACTCAGGTGGGTTTTTGAGTAACATGCCATCTCCTGCATCCTCTGGTTCCACTCAGGGGTGGACACCTGGCAGGACCCACACTCAGTAGCACAAGCTGTGAGAGGGCAATAACTTCCTCGTAGATTCAGATACTCCTTCACCCTGACTTACCCAGCTCACGGGGTGCACCATCTCTCATTGCCCAAACATCAGACCAGACCTCATAGTGAGAGCCAGCAGCCTGAGCATAATTGCCCCGATGAGCTGCTGATGGGCTCCCCAAGGATGGAGCCTGCGGTCAATATCACAGAATCACAAGGTTGGAAAAGACCTTTAAGATCATCCAGTCCAACTGTTCCTGTCCTATGCTAGACCATGTCCCTAAGTACCTCATCTGCCCTTTTTTTAAGCATATCCAAGGATGGTGACTCAACCTCCTCCCTGGGCAGCCTGTTGCATATCCCCACGACTCTTTCTGGGAAGAATTTTTCCCTAACACCTAATCTGACCCTGCCCTGGCACAGCTTGAGGCCATTTCCCCTTGTCCTATCTCCTGTCCCCTGGCTGAAGAGACCATCGCCCACCTCTCTGCACCCTCCTGTCAGGTCATTGTAAGTGGTGATAAGGTCTCCCTTCAGCCTCCTCTTCTCCAGGCTGAACGCCCCCAGCTCCCTCAGCTGCTCCTCATATGATTTGCCCTCCAGCCCCTTCCCCAGCCTGGTTCCCCTTCTCTGGATACACTTGAGGACCTCAATGTCCTTCTTGTAGTGAGGAGCCCAGAACTGGACACAGTACTCAAGCTGCAGCCTCACCAATGCCAAGTCCAGGGGCACAATCACTTCCCCAGACCTACTGGCCACACTATTTTTGATACAAAAACACTATGTTTTGAAACACTGGAGAGTTTCTGCAGCACATGTCACAGGCAGAGAGCACGGTCAAGCTGCAGCATCAGAGCAAGAGCACAGCATGGGTTGTGGGCAGCCCCGTTTCAACAGGGAGGGTGTTGGTGGTTTGGGTAGCACCGGCACAATCTGCTTTTGCCATGGACATTGCTAAGCTAAAAAATTCCTTCATTAGTTTTAGAGGTGATTTTATTGACTCAGGATCACTCTTTGGATTTCCAAACAAAATATCCCCAACAAACAAACACACAGAGGGGTGAATTACAGATTTTAGTGAGGGGCTGGTGAATTCCATCTCCTCCCTAGGAACCCAGCTGAGCATATGGCTCGAGCTGCAGTTTCCACATGAAGCCAGTACTGCTGGCATTTGTCCTTTCCAGATCAGTGCTAACACGATGATGTGATGTTCCTGATCTCCCTGCTCAGAGGACTTTGCATGCTGTGTCAGTCTGCTACCCAGCTTTTATCTGCAGGCTGGGTAAGGAGACTTGAGTAAATGGCAAAGGGCTTTGAGAGAAGGCAGGAACAGCTAACAGCAAAACGACCTGGCTCAGCTTTTCAAGTCTCTGGATTTTTGTAGGGGCAGGAGGAAGTGCATCATATCCTTTCTCTGGAAGCTGCCACGCTGCTCCATGGAGATCCCACCAAAACCCACGGGGGACTGAACCCCCTACACTGCTGCAGCCCAGAGGCACGACCCTGGCACAGCACAGGGACGAGCATCACGCTCTCCCCAAAGCCATACCATGAAAAGATCCCAGTGAATGTGGCTCAGGACGGCCACACTGACAGTCCTGCCTCCCCCGGTCCCTGTCAGACCCCAGTGATGACAGCTCAGAGCGCTTACCACAGCTGAGAGCAGCAACGATGCTTATTTGAGATCCCAACACAACAAATGAACCAAACCACACATTTTTTTTGTTAACCAACATGGTAGATAGCATCAGCATCTTTATCCTTTCCCACCACCTGCTTCTCTTCTCCTCTGCAAGGGTTTCACTGGCCGCGATGCAAAGCAAGAGCAAACAGAGCCTGGGTGGGTCTCATCTAAAGAAAAACAACACACTGTCCTCCAAAAGGGGCTTTTTCACCCCAGACCTGAGCCCTGCCCCGCAGCGGCTCCTCCCGCCTTCACCCACGGGAGCCTGCGCTGCTTCCTGCTCAGCTTTCATCTCTGCTTGCTTTTGTAGCCCTGGGAAAGTGTTTTGTGAAGGACGGGGTGTTTGGATAGTCTCCTTGGCCGCTTCTCCACTTCATCATCAGCGCTGCTGTTGTTTATAACAGCAACACGTTTTTGGCAAGTAAAACCCAGCACGGGTTCAGGAGCTGGACGGGCTGTTGGGCTCACAGGGAAAGCGATTTCAGCTCTCACACCATAGTGTACAGGCACAAACAGCTTTTGAGGATTTTCTCAGCATTTTAAGGCCAAGGGGGACCACACCTGCTTTCCCTTGATGTACTGAAGAGCAGTGTCAGATCCCACTGCCTGCACAGTGAGCCCAGGAGGGTTTGCCTAGAAGAGTCCCTTCCAGAAAGCTACTTGGCTCCCCTGAGCAAGAACTGCAGAGAAACCCCACCAGGCAGGTCCCACCAGAGAGAAATCCCTCAACCCCTCTGTGCTGTTTAGCCTGGTTACAGATTGGGATTTGCCCAGTTTCATCTACCTGACAGATTCCAGTTGTGCCTTCCCCTGGGTTAAAGCAACGTGTGCCCTGGCTGGGTGCTTGCAGACATCGTGGCATTGATTAAACAGGTAACTTCAATCAATCCCTTTCATTCTGCTCTCAAGCAGAAGCACTTTCCCCACTCCCCTCCACAAAGCCTCTAGTGCGGGGGACACCACAGGATCCCTCCAGCAGCCCCAACCACCAGGATTTCCACCCTTTCCTAGCAGAAATCAGCAGCTTACATCTTTCCCAGCCCCCTTACCCCCTCCACAGCCCTTACCACCAGCCACTGCTTGCCCTGTGCAAGATCTCCTTTCCTGAAGTAACCCAGCAAACTCCTCACCGTGAGCCCAAGGCAACCTGTGATGGAGATTTCCAGCACCACAGCACATAATTTCAGACCACATCACCAGTCTTACCTGGTACCCATACAGGAGCAGGCTCAGCAACAACCAGAGTGCACAACAGAGCAAGGAAGAGCTGAGCATGTCCCTCAGGTGCTGCCTGACTGCAGGCTGAGGGCTGGGGTGAGGGGCTGCAGCTGGTCACGAGCTGCTCAGGTGGTGCTGGGGCAATGAGGCAATGGGAGTCCTTTTGCTAAGGAAGTTTTATTTACAGAGCTGCCTTTACAGATCTGCACACAGGGGTTGTGGAACACAACGGGTGCGCTCATGTGCTTGCTGGAAGTAGGATTTTTGCTTTATACTTGCCTTGATAAATTGGCTGCTCTTGTTTAACAAAGGGTGTTCCCTCTGGATTTCTTGCATGGTAGCATGAATTAATTGGTGGAAGCCCCTCCCCAAAGGCTTGTTTCACCTGAAACATCACTCCCATTGCACTGGGAGGTCTCACAGTCTCTGTGTGTTCTCATGCCAGGTGGCAGTGAGGGGGTCAGCATCCACCCCATAGCCACCACCATCCTGGCACACCAAAAGCAGCCAAGAGGGTGCACTGACCGGGGCACTTTCACCGGTCCCTTGTACCACTGTTTGTGCTGCCCAGGGGCTGCTGCAGTGCTGGAGTTTGAGGTTGAAGCCAGCGAGGACTTTGTGTCCTTCCTCCCAACCCATTGAGGCACCGCTCACCACCAAAAGACCCCACCAGGCAGAGCAGGACACCCAGTGTGACCCGGAGCCACCACTGACACAAAACCATCTAACCCATATACACTCACTGCATGGAAAGCTGCTGCCTGTCTCACCTCCTACCCCCAAACACGATGAACCAGAGAATGGAGAGGTCAATGAAATCCAAAAATGGTATTCTGTAGATGTCATCTTGGAAGGGACAATGTCATGGACCAAACCACTCAGTTGTGTTTATGTCCTTCTAAATAATGTCCATAACTGGTTAATTACACCAGCGGAAAGACTGTCACACCAATTACACAGTGTAGCTGGTACTCAGGGAAAAGAAATGGTCTCCCATTAAAAGACTACTCTTCCAAACAACCACAGTGATGGTTTGTTTTCTGCAGAAACTTGCCATCACTCTTGGTTTGGGAGGGCAAAGAAATCTGTCTCCAAATTCAGAGGGTTGTGGTGCAGGGAGTCTGCCTGTGCTCCCGGAGCTGGGTGGGCTGCGCAGCGGCACTCGGGGGCTGCATCTCACTGGGTGCCCAGGGATGAGGTGCCAAATAGCTGGTTCTGCTGAGCAGTAAACTAACAGTTTTACTGTGCAGTTGTGTTATAATAATAACAACAACAACAAACAACAATAATAATATCACAACAGCAACGATAATAATATAATGATACACTGATGATGCAGCAGAGATTAGTGAGATGAAGTCTGCACCCTCATAAGCTATGATATTATTTGCACCCAGATGAAATCTGCACCCTGATAAATTATATTACCTTCCTTTTTAAGCAGAGAGGGAGGTGCTGTGAACCCCATTTCTGATGAAGGTCCTGAAACACTGCAAAGCAAAGTGATTTTATTCATGCCATCTGATACAGCCAGTGGCAATCAGGGGATGGATGGCAGATCTTGCATGTCATGTCCCCCAGACTGGATATTGCATGCTTTGATAAAAAACCAGTTTATTTTCTTAATATATGCTGATACCTTGTGCAGATACCAAGGTGGTGTTGTATGCAATGTACAGTGAAAGATTACTCTTCTATTTTGGGATCCTAGTAGAGTAATTGAAAACTCAAACACTGTATGCATCTTGTTATCTTTTTCTTTGCTGTTATCGTTCTGTATCAAACCCAATCCTCTTTAAACCTTCTCTTGTCATTGGCTAAAAGCAGAGCTGTCTCCAAGAAAGATTAGATGATTTTTAAGGCCATCAAAGAGAGAAACTCAATACTTGTCCCTATCAGAGCGCCCGTTTCATAAATCATTCAGGTCTGTAGTTGTCTGTGGATGCCTTCCCTTTGCTGAGTGCATGCATTTTTCATCAGCTTTGAATAACAGCTGTCTGTAGGGCTGGATGATGGATATGTCTTGTTGGGCTCGCTCTACAGAAATCGAGTCCTGAAGAGTCCCACTGAAAAGCACTGTCAGCGTCACGCACACAAGTTAAACAGTGAATGGAAAATACAAATCCTCCAAAAGCACCACCCAAACCCAGTGCAGGGACTCAGTAATTCTGTGTGTGTACCATGCAAACACTGCACTTGCAGTGACAGCAGTGACTTTGTAACATTTTTATAAATTATTCAATGTTCTATACTGAGCCAATCACACTTTTGAAGCTATTATTATCTTCTAAGTAGAGGAAAGTAGTTGATAAAGAACTCAAAAATTACTACATGTTTACATGGTATTAATAACAGCCCTAAACCCTATGACCTGAACTGTGGTCTTCAGGGCAGGGGCTTAACCAGTGTTAAACATACAGGATAGAATCACAGACTGGTGTGGGTTGGAAGGGACCCCAGGGATCACAGAGTTCCAACTCCACTGCCACAGGCAGGGCCACCAACCTCCAGGCATGATCTAGACAAGGTTGCCCAGGGCCCATCCAACCTGGCCTTGAACACCCCCAAGAATGGGGCATCCACCACCTCTCTGGGCAGCCTGTTCCAGCACCTCACCACTCTCTCTGTAAGAAATGTCCCCCAATATCTAATCTAAACCTTACATCCTTCATCTTCATTCCATTCCCCCTTGTCCTGCCATTGTCTGCCCTTTTAAAAAGTTGAACTTTACAGGCTGTAAAGTTTGGGTATCCTAAAAAAAATTCCACTGCAGCTTGATTTTAATGGGGAACTGGGCTACACCTGGGCATGGAGGCTCACTGTGGCCCCCCATGATGTCTCTGGGGTCCTCCTGATGCTGCCTGCAGCCCTTCCTGGCACATTCAGGCAGGTGGGACCAAGGCAATTATACTTTTACCTTTTACAAGCACATTTTTCTTACGTTGCTTTGTATTCCTCTCAACAGGCGTTTGCTACGCTGAGTTTGGCGTGCGGGTGCCCAAGACCACGGGCTCTGCCTACACCTACAGCTACGTGACAGTGGGGGAGTTTGTGGCCTTCTTCATTGGCTGGAACCTCATCCTGGAGTACCTGATCGGCACGGCAGCGGGGGCCAGCGCCCTCAGCAGCATGTTCGACTCGCTGGCCAACCACACCATCAGCCGCTGGATGATCAACAGCGTGGGGACGTTGAACGGGCTAGGTGCGTCATGCCCTGCACAGCTAACTGCATCAATTAGGGCCTGGAAAGTGATTGGAAGCTCATCAGAAGCCAGACATGGATATTGGGCTTTGTTCATTATTTACCACCCGTCTTGCCTCTGGTACTTTGGTTTTGCAGCCTGGTTCACTGGTGGGATTCAGGGGGGTGGGATACAGGATTCCTTGAGACCTTTTGGGATGAGCTGGTATTTAGCAGCGTCATAGGATCATAGACTGGTCTGGGTTGGAAGGGACCCCAAGGATCGCAGAGTTCCACCCACCCTGCCCCAGGCAGGGCCACCAACCTCCAGGCATGATCTAGACAAGGTTGCCTAGGGCCCCATCCAACCTGGCCTTGAACACCCCCAGGGATGGGGCAATAAGCACCCATAAAATGTGGCTGAATGTCAGAGGCTAACAGCAGCACAGGAACGCTTTCCTCAGTGCCAGCTCTCTGCTGGGTCCCAGTAAGGCACACGCACAGCCTTGTTAGTGCAAGCTGGTGTCTGCAGTCCTGCCGTGTAGAAACTCAGGTATGTGATGGTCCCGTATGACCAGCAGCTCCAGCAGCAGCCCACTGTTCCTACCAGTAAGTAAAACAGCTGTCTGGTATGTACCTTTGTCATGAACACTTAGTGTTTGATTGATTTTTAATTAGTACTTGACAGATATGTTACTCAAAATGGGACCTGCTCAGTTGTTTGTGACACTCCCAGAGTTCCTAACAGTGTCTTGAGGCATCAGGATTTATCACCTTAATAAAATGGCTTTAGCTAGTGGAGGCAAGGGCATCAGGAGACCTCCTCTGTAATGAATCATAGAATCATAGAATGGCATGAGATGAGGAGTTCTGCAAAGCCACAGAGCCTGACAAGTTATGTTTAAAAGCCCTGCTGGAGTTGCTGGGGAGATGCTGTCCACAGCTATGGCCGGAGTGTTACACACCTCTTTTCTCTTACCCAGGGAAAGGAGAGGAGTCATACCCTGACCTTCTTGCTCTGGTCATTGCTGTCATTGTCACCATCATTGTGGCCATGGGGGTGAAGAACTCGGTGGGGCTGAACAACGTGCTCAACGTCATTAACCTGGCAGTCTGGATCTTCATCATGATTGCTGGTCTCTTCTACGTCAAAGGTGACAACTGGGCTGAAGGGCAATTCCTGCCGTTTGGATGGCCAGGGGTAAGTCCTGAGCACAGGGAGGGATTTGGAGCACCTAAGTGGTGCCACGCACTCAGCTCTGCTCATGGTACATGCACTCTACATCCACTGCCCTCTCCAAATCTCAACCCCACCAAACCCACCTGTGCTTTCCCAGGGACCTCCAACTTCCACCACTGCAGGTTTGGATCCAGACCTTGCTCCACCAGACCCAAAGGGTACAGCAGTTCTTTGCACAGGTCTCCTGCCAGCTCTTAGAATAAAATCAGAGCTTTCCCAAAATGTCCTCCAAACTCCAAGTAGAAAGTATAGACCAGGAAATGTCATCAATTGCCAGGCAACGGAGCAAAATGCAGTGGCCATCCGAGACAGGGAGCTCAGGAGGAGCTGGCTCAGCCCCTGCAGAGGGGGAGATACTTGTATTGGCTGATTTTCAACAACAATGTTCTCAAGCATTTGTTTTGAGCACTTCATAATGCCACCTGCCAGTACTTATTTTATGGATGTTCCCTCAAAGCTTACTGAGAATTTGGACATATTTGGCTTTTTTAGCTTGCTTGCACTGGTTTTTATCCAAGGATGAACAGAGACTGAAAATATCTCAGCTGGCCTAAACCCAAGATAATTTCTCAGATTTACACTGCTTGACTCCATCGGGAGTTTGTGCAGAAAAATAAGCAAGGAAGTAAAGTAAATCAAGAGTCTTGATTACTGACAGGGTCCCAAGCTGCCATGCAGTCCCTGCACCACATCAATACCTCTCTGACAGAGAGCAGCAAAGAGAGGAGCACTGAGGCCCATTTATGAGCAGAGGTCGTATTTACCTTTGGATTGTGCTTGCCTTTTTTATGCCATACAACAGGAATGAAAAAGAGCAGGTAGAAAATCAGTATTTTGCTCTAATTCAACCCACCAAATACCTCCTGGCAAAAATACCTGGTTTTAAAAGGCACATATCCAAAGCACATCAAAATCATCGGGGCCTTCCCATCATTTCCAGCTGGTTGGTTGTCTCCCAAATTGTTTGTAAAAATAAATCTACCATAGCACAAGCATGAGACCCCCTGGGAGCATAGGGGATACTTTAAAAAGGTTAATCATAGAATCATAGAATCATAGACTGGTCTGGGTTGGAAGGGACACCAAGGACCACAGAGCTCCAACCCCCCTGCCACAGGCAGGGCCACCAACCTCCAGGCCTGGAGCTACACAAGGTTGCCCAGGGCCCCATCCAACCTGGCCTTGAACACCTCCAGGAGCAGGGCATCCACCACCTCTCTGGGCAGTCTCTTCTAGCCCCTCACCACTCTCTCTGTAAAGAACTTCCCCCTAATATCTAATCTAAACCTTCCCTCCTTCAACTTCTATCCATTCCCCTTATCCTGCCAGTGTCTACCCTTGTAAAGAGCTGATTCCCCTCCTGTTTCTCTGCTCCCTTCAGGGACTGGAAGGCTGCAATGAGGTCCCCCCGCAGCCTTCTCTTCTCCAGTCCTAGCTCCCTCAGCCTCTCTTTGTAGGAGAGCTGCTGCAGCCCTCTAATCATCTTCATGTCCTCCTCTGAACCCTCTCCAACAGTTCTACATCTTTCTTTTATTGGGGACCCCATATCTGGACACAGGACTCCAAATGGGGCCTCACGAGGGCAGAGCAGAGAGGGACAATCACCTCCCTGTCCCTGCTGGCCACCCCTCTTCTGATGGAGCCCAGGATACCATTGGCCTTCTGAGCTGCAATTATGATTAGTCCCCTGAAACAGGTGAATTTTACTGTCTGCTCCATCACTAGAGAGCTGAGTTGACAGAGACATGGTGCACAGGTGGTACCCAGCTAGCTACCTAGATGCACGCAAGGGTTTTCCAACTGCAAATCCATTCACTCCTTACAGCCACCCAGCCTTTAGCCTGCTTCAGCATTTCTCCCTTGTGCATGTCCTTGCTAATATTGTCGATTTGAAAATAATCACATTAAAAAAAACCAACTGAGTACAAATAATTCCTCATCCAAGTGCTCCAGCTTGTGCTCCTAACCTGTCTGCAGCTTCCAAGGAAAACAGAGGTTATTTGGAAGGCGGTGCATATCTGGCTGTCGCTGCTCTCTTCTGCTTCCTCTGCTAGCTGAGAGACATCTTGCTAAGCTGGAATGTGTAAACATGCTCCAAAACCCTACTAATATAAACAGATTTGGGGTGGAGGCTTGTGAAAGCAAACCTGAAGTTGGTTAATTGTCTCCTCTGGCACTGCCAGGATCTCCTGGAGGATTTGGGCACCACAGAGGTTTATGGTGCCCCATGAGTGAGCCACATGTGCCCCCAGAGCTTCGGGCTGCACACTGAAATCTTTTCCCTTGACCAGGTCACTGAGCTGTGGGTGTTGCCAGGATCAGTCCCCAGATGGGAACACCCAACTTGACGTGTGCACCCCCATGACCTTCCCCAGTCACCCGTGAGCTCAGACAAGGCAGAACTGGGCTCCTTTGTTGTCGCTCAGTTCCCTCTCCCCAGCTGGGTGCCAGTCTCCCTCCTGGTGCTCAGGTTCTCAATCCTCCACACAGGTGCTAAAAGGGGCTGCAACCTGTTTCTATGCCTTCATTGGCTTTGACATCATCGCAACCACGGGAGAAGAAGCAAAGAGCCCCAACACCTCTATCCCCTATGCCATCACAGCCTCACTTGTCACGTGCTTGACAGCATATGTGTCCGTAAGTACTAGCTATACGTAAATATATATGTCTGCATATATATATATATATTTTTGTAATGATGAAGCATTGCAGCAACCTTTCTCCATGGTTTTTGTAAAAGCAGCACTGCCCTCGTGAAGGGGAAGGATGGGCAGGTGTGACCATGCAAGGGATGTGGCAGCAGCAGTGTCCAGCCACTCTGCACCCCAATAAATGTGTGCCTGTACTCAGGGACTTTTCCCTGTAAAAGAGCAGAACTGAGCCATGAAAAAGAATAAAATATTGTCCTGATTATTTCATGGAACTCACCCATGGCCTCTCGTGCAGCACGGTGGGTTTCTCTCAAAACCAATTTCTCTTTGGCTCAAGTAAGTTCAGAGCATTCCCCCCCAGAGATACCTTCTTGGGTTTTGCTCTGTCCCCTGGAGAGTGTATGACTTGTGCCGCGCTGTCCCTGCAGAGAAACATGGCTGATGTGCGTTACTAACCCCACCAAGTCCCACCAGCCTCCTGTGTCACTACCGCAGCAAGGTTCAAGGTGTCACCTTCCTGCCTTTAGATTGCAAAGACCAAGGCCCTGCAGTCCCCTGGGTTAGCCACCCCACAGCAAATCACGTACAGGCCTTACCTCCAGCATTTTATGTCCCCTCCACAGGGGACATGGGGATTCCATCCCCATTGGACTTGAAATTTTTTGGCTTTCCACCCTTGAGGAGCAGCCCCTGCCCCCTGTGAATCCCCATCAGCCCCAGAGCTGCTGCTGACACCCGTGTCCTGCTCCTCTTGCCTTCCTCAGGTGAGCATCATCCTGACACTGATGGTGCCGTACGACGCCATCGACACCGAGTCCCCGCTGATGGAAATGTTCGTGGTTCACGGCTTCTACGCAGCCAAGTTCATCGTTGCCATCGGGTCTGTGGCCGGTCTGACTGTCAGCTTGTTGGGCTCCCTCTTCCCCATGCCAAGAGTCATTTATGCCATGGCTGGTGATGGGCTACTCTTCAGGTCAGTCATGCCTATGATGGCATTACTTTTTGTCCCCTTGGGACCCAGAGGGAAAAAGTGCTGAGGGATGGGGGGGATGGGGACTGTCCTGCACCCTGGCAGCCCGGTGCCATCACAGCAGGGAGCAGCAGAGGTTCAGTGCTTGCAGAACAGTGCTCACACTGAAGCAAAATCCTGGGGAGAAAAGAAATCAGGACTGGTCTATGCAAAAGCTTCTCACTTGGTGCTGGCTGAGAGGTTCTGCATGTGGGAGGATGAGCGCTGAATTCAAGAGTTACTCTCAAAGAAGAGCTGTTTATTTGCATAAAATGTTGGCACTTATTTCCAAGTGTCCCAGTGCCCAATTCAGATTGCACAGAGCTGGTTAAACCTAGATCTAACTCCAGATCCAGCCTCAGACGTATTTCCACTCTCCGTCTGTCTGGAGTCCAAGGTCCAAAGAGTGGTAAGAGTTGAAGGGTTCACCGCTCTGAGCCTGGTCTCTCCGGCTGGGTAAAGTGATTGCAACAGGGAACTGCTGTAAGCTGCCCTTTTAACCTTCTGCAACTGTTCCCCCTCTCCAGGTTTTTGTCCCACGTCAGTTCTTACACAGAAACTCCCGTGGTGGCTTGTATCGTCTCTGGATTCCTCGCAGCGCTGCTCTCCTTGCTGGTCAGCCTGCGGGACCTGATAGAAATGATGTCCATCGGCACGCTGCTCGCCTACACACTGGTCTCCGTCTGTGTCCTGCTCCTCCGATACCAGCCCGAGAGTGACATCGATGGCTTTGTTAAATTCCTCTCTGAGGAGCACACCAAGAAGAAGGAGGGCATCCTGGCCGACTGTGAGAAGGAAGCTTGCTCCCCAGGGAGCGAGGGAGAAGAGTTTGCTGGCCCACCAACCAACACGTGTGGGGCAAAAAACCTGCCCTCGCTGGGGGATAATGAGATGCTAATTGGGAAATCTGATAAATCCACCTACAACGTGAATCACCCCAATTATGGCACTGTTGACATGACCTCAGGAATAGAGGCAGATGAATCTGAGAACATCTACCTCATCAAGCTGAAGAAGTTGATCGGCCCTCGCTACTACACGATGCGGATCCACCTCGGACTGCCAGGGAAAATGGACCGTCCCACAGTGGCCACTGGCCACACAGTCACCACCTGCGTGCTCCTGCTTTTTGTCCTGATGTTCATCTTCTGCTCCTTCATCATTTTCGGGGCAGACTACATCTACGAGCAGAGCTGGTGGGCTGTTCTCCTTGTCGTGCTGATGATCCTGCTCATTGTCGTGCTGGTGTTTGTGATCTTGCAGCAGCCAGAAAACCCCAAGAAGCTGCCCTACATGGCACCTTGCCTGCCCTTTGTCCCTGCCTTTGCTATGCTGGTGAATATCTATCTCATGCTGAAGCTCTCCACAGTCACGTGGATCCGATTTGCTGTCTGGTGTTTTGTGGGTGAGTCCAAGATTCATTTATTTTAATTTTTTAACTGACACCCTTTTGAAAGGATATTAATAACTTCCCTAATTAGAGTGCTTAGGCTGATGCTTCTTCAGCTGGGCCATACCCAGTCCTTTGCATTTGCCCCTTGTCATCCTGAAGTTCTTAGACACCTCGGTTAACCAAGCCCCTGAAACACAGCTAAATGGAAAATCACACCTCCAGAAAATGTCATTTTGATGGAAGTAAACTGCTCCATGCAAAGGTGACGAGTCTTTTGATGCAAAGTAGATGGGTTCTGGAAATTGCCTTGCAGGCAGGTTTCCTACAGAAATCTGCCTGGGTTTTTTTGCAGTTTCACCCACTTGAGCTCTTCAGCAGCCCACACCCAAATCTCAGCGCTGTGTTTCCAAAGCCCAGAGCTGCCCAACCCCAACAGCCCTGGGAGAGGCAAAGACAAGGGATCTGTGACCTCCTTCTCTTGGTCTAAGTCCCTAACTTTGTGGCAGGGGGATCTCAGGACTCACAGGCTCTGTTATAGACTCTTTTTTTACCAAATTTAGGCTTCCCAGCAAATAGACAGGAGCCTAATATGCCCAGAGTTTCCCTTCCTTGACATTGCAACCCACTTACTCCATAAACCCAAGAGAAAATGAGCAGCTTCTTATAGCTCCTCCTGAAGGCTCCCAAGCCTTGGCTGTAGAGAATTGAAGCAACAAGACACTATCAAACTCAAGGACTCTTTACAGAGAAATACTAGCCCTCATAATATGGGTAACCAGCCCACAGGAGACCCAGGTACAGACAACAGACCCTGAGCATGGTGTCAGCACCTGACAGGATCATTCCTGGACAAGTATTCCACCAGCAGCCCTCCCCTCTGGGAGCAGGGTTCAGGGTCCTGTATTGAGAGGGAGAAAGAGAATGAATATTGATGCAAAGTCGAGAGCCACCTTTCCTGGAGGAGGGGTAGGAAGGCACATGTTACCACACTGGGCTCACCAGACTTCATGCTTTTCTCAGGCACCTCCTGATGCTTCATCTCAGATGGCAGAACGAGATGACACAAACAGGCCTCAGGTCTCCCTTTGGCATCTCAAAGAATGTAGAGCAGTCTCACGGTTTCCATCCTTCAGGGGGAAGTTGCTGCCACATTTTTTTTTCTTTCCTACATTTTCCCATTCCCACTTTTGCTTCATGGTGAGGACAGCAGCTATCCTGTGTCTTTCCTGCAAGACTGAGATTCCATAGCAAAGCTCCATCTCTGAGAGCCCCCTAACCCAAAGTCAAGCCGTTGGGCAGTAATTACCACATGTACCCTTTGGGCTGGCAAAGACACACTCAGGAGTTTTTTTGGCCCTCAAAGACAATAGGTGAAGCTGCAGACCCAGGATCTGGAAGCAAAGTGACTCTAAAGCATCCATTTAATCCCCTGTGGTTTAATACTTTCCCCTGTGGGTACATGTGATACCTCTTCAGCTGCTATCTATGGCAACAAGTCAATTAAGCCACTCCCGGGAGGTGTGATGGACTCCACAGCTGCTCACCTGCTGGGAGAGGCACTGCCCATTTGTTTTTCTGGCAGAGGTGTGCATCCCTGCTACACAAACCTGGGTCTAGCCTCACAAGCAGTGCCCCATGACTAGGCCATGGCACAGGAGGAAGTCTGGGTTTGTCTATGCACAGGCCTGGTGTAGGTCAGTCCCAGAATCCATGGGAAATTAGATCTTTAGATATGTTTGCTTCTGAGGAAAACATTGGTGCAGGAAGGTGAGATCAGGTAGGGCCAGAGGGAGAAGGTGAAATAAAACTCCTGAAGACAGGAATAGGGGTTTTCAGAGCTGCTTTAGTACCACACATGCTCATCCAGGATCACATGTGGCTGTGAGCACCAGCAGGAGCTGAAAGCATAAGAAAGCCACAGAGAGCAAAGGGCATCTTGTAGGCTAACAGGGTGGAGACATGGGTTGTTGGCACTTGGGAGCCTCCAGACGTCTGCTGGGAGCTGCTGTCCCACTGCAGTTGTGGATGGCACAGCCACGTGGCCAGCAGCCATCCCAGCTGATGTTAAAACATTGCAGCCCTCAGGTCACAGCTGGCACCCCGAAAACACAAACTCAGTGGGCTTGAAGAGCAGGCATCAACTGCAAAGTACACTGGCTTGAAAAATAGAGGTGTATTTAGAGACATTGAACCCTCACCAGCTGGCACCAGCCCAGCTGGATGGGAGGATGCTGGCGGTGAGCTGGACTGGATCCCCCACCCACCCCTGCTACGGGTTCTGGGGTGCAGGTGCTATTTGGGGGCCTGGCATGTTCATAGCAATATTTTATCTGGGCTTGTGGGGCAGGTGCAGGCAGCTGGGGTCCAACCCTCTCCCTCTCACCCGCTGCAGGTCTGCTCATCTACTTTGGCTATGGGATGTGGAACAGCACGCTGGAGATCAGCGCCCGCGAGGAGGCCCTCCACCAGAGCACCTACCAGCGCTACGACGTGGACGTCGACCCCTTCTCCGTGGATGATGGCTTCTCCTATGCCACCGAGGGTGAGGGCTACCCGGGCTGGGGTCCCTCCGAGGACAAGGGCTTCTCGTACCAGCAAATGGCAGGAGCAAAGGAAAGCCATCGGACGAGTAGCAGGTCGAAAAGCAAAGGCAGGCACAAACCGCCATCGGAGGCTCTCATTGCCAATGACGAGTTGGACTACTCACCTGAGTAGTGGGGCGGGCAGCGGGGCGCCACGCCGCCCAGCCGATGAGGAAGGGTCCCTGCAGCTCCCCCTGTCCTGTCCCATCCTCCCCAGGTCCTCCACCACCACCCTGCTCACCTCCGGTCCTTGGGACACGCTCTGCGATTGCCGTTGACCACAAACCAAACACACCCGTGGTCTGTCTCAGCTCCATTGGTCAGGTCCCACTCTGGTGGATGCTGGCCGATCCCTGGCACCAGCTGATCTCCTGGCACTAGTTGTGCCAGCAGAAGTGGTGGAGTGGGAGACGTGCCAAACTGGTGGAAGGAGCCGCATGAGGGGATGAGACAAGCTGTCCCTGGGGAATGTCCACCCAACAGCCGCAGTGGCGCGATGCCACTCTTACATTTTTTTGGCTCTTTCTTAGCACGTGTGTTTTTTTCTTTGAACCACCTTAGAAGTAAAAGCTGAGCCAGAGGGACAGATGGGCAAGTAGGTACAAAGTGGAGATGAACAAACTTGTTTTGAGGGAGTAACTCAGAGGTGGATCTGGGGATGTTGGTCCCATCACACAGCGTTTCCATGGCACAGCAGTGCCCTGTGTCCATCCCCACACTCTGAATCCATGTGTCCCAACTACTGCGATTCAAAATTTGCCCATGTCTCAAACCTTGAAATCCCAGCACGGCTGAACATCCCAAACATCCAGGTTCAGAGCCTGGTCCCATTCCGTGTCTCAGCAAGGTCTCTGACCTGCTGTTGGCTGAAACCACCTTGTGTGTAAATGGCCAATGAGGACCACATGCTGTTTCTCTGAGCATCACCAGTCTGAGGCTGGGCGCTGTTTCCACCATGTCGTGTCTTTTACGAAAATGAGCACGTTGTAATTCTCTCGCTGTGGTGGGCCGTGGTACTTCAGGGATGTGTCCCTGTCCCTGCAAAATAGCAGTGTCTGGAGCTCAGCCATGCCTTGGCAGGACCGGGCCACATGTGGCAAGCAGAGAGGACTCAGCAGCTGAAATCTCCCTCCCTGCTGCCATCTCCACCGTGTACCAACTTCTCTGTTTCTGACCCTGGCTCGGTGGATACTCTCTGAAAAACACTGGAATGATGCTCGTCCTGTAAGTGTCCGTATCTCAGTCTGAAGCCAAATGGAGCTGGTGGCTCGCAGGGCAGAGGTAGTCAGGAGGCAGGTGTTTCTCATGGTTATCCCCTCCGGTTTGGCAAGAGCTGTAGCCGTGACCCCCAGCAGTACCATCAGGCTCCCTGCTGCCAGCGTCCCCGCAGCACCACACCATTGGTGATGATGAGGTTCGGTCACAGCCACTGTCTTCCACAGCATCGCGAGCGGCTGCACTGCGGAGCCAGCAATTAGCAGCAGGTCCAGTTCGGGAGCCCTTCACCAACGGGCTTCATTTAAAACACTGCAAGGGAGAAACATCTTTTTGAACAAGTAATAACCAAGGAAGTGCCCCATCATACAGCAACACCCATCCTCCTCCTGGCTGCCTAAGGTTGCAGCTGAATCCATCCACGGGTCTCTCTCAGAGCGGCCCAGACCAACCAGGGGCTGCTGCTGGCATCCCAGGGGACAGCTGGACATTGACAGGGCAGGATTTCTGAACCATGATGCTGAGAACCACTAAAACACTTTGGTTTGCTGGGTGAGGCTCAGCCTCCCCTGAAACACAGTGCAGAGGCAGCCCTGGCACCCTTTGTGGGCAAGGGGTCTGCCAGGAGCAGAGGATGCCTGGACTCGCACCCATCCCCATTGCTCCCGGGGCTCAAGGGCTCAATGGAGAGTCTCTGGCCATGGCTGCCAGTTTCTCACCTGCAGCTCCAAACTACAGTCCTTTTCCCTGTGGAGAAGAGCATCTGAGTCTGCAAATTTTATCCCAGAGCATTCCAGGCAAGCCAAGGGAAGTTTGGCCTCCATGATGGCTTCAGGATGGGAGCAAGGGTTTGGCAAAAGGACCCACAAGCTTCGCTCTGGCATCCCCTCCTGCTGCCTGCCCCTGCCACGCTTCCACAAGTAGGCATCCCACATGTGACCCACTGAAAAGCTGTTTGCAGTGTGTGCACCGCTCATAGGCTGGCTCGCGAAACCTTTCTGATGATGCCAAGCGCCTCTTGCAAAGGTCACGTCTCACCTGCGCTTGGCTGCTCTCATCCTCTATGCCTTAGAAGTACCCAGGAGAGATGGCACCTCACAAGTCTGGCTTTACATTTTCAGGGAGAAAGATTGATGCTATTTTCCTACCAGCTCTTGTACTGTACCATATCCGAAGTAATCATCTTCGTCCTGCTTCCGCACGGTATTTAGGTGTCTGCTAAACCACAGACTCATGCCCGAGTCGAATCAAAGCCTGTTACTCCTTAAACTTGCAGCCTTAAACTCTTGCTACAGAGCAGTTACCAGTACCAGTGTCTGTTGTCATGTCCGCTCTAGTTATGCTGTATAATTTGGTGAGGGCTTCATCCCTTGCTCTTTGGTGCCTGTAAGGAACCTCTCCGTTGGAGCCGTGCATTGAGTGAAGATCTTCAGCCGCTTTTGTTCCTGTTCACATGGGGAAGTGCCGGGGCAGGACAGCCATACCATGTCCCCAGGACCACCAGGAAACCGTTTGATGCCCCAACACTGGTGTGAACAGGCTGCCATCAGCCCTCACCATGGCAGGGAGTGAGAGCTGTACCCTCCTTCTGAGCACAGCACATCCCACCTAACACTGGAACTTAAGGAGAAGGCAGCTGAGCCTGCCTGGGTCCCCTCACCCTGCTCGGGGCGGGGGCACTCGGGTTCAGCCCTGGTTTGGGAGCTCAGGCGCTTTCCCTTGTAGTGGCTGTTGGGGTCTTCAGCGGGCACAAACACAAGGTGCAAAGGACGAAATGTTCAGGCGTGTCCATCACCGCTTGGCCCGGGGGCAGTTTCAGACGCTGGGAGGAGGTGCAAGTGCTTGTTTTGCTGTCACCCCCAAAATCCAGCCTTTTTCCCCCCTCAGGGAGGTTCTCACACCCCTGACCCATCAGGCAGAGCAGTACCACCAGGGAGAGGCCCACAGCCCCCGCCATGCCTGACCTCCCTCCACAGAACACGCACCCCCTGGGGCACCCAGTGCATGATATGGATGGAGCATAAATACCTCAAACCTTCCAGACCAACTCCATAGGATCTCAGTCCCTCCACAAATTCACTCCAGATGGTTAACGAGCGCTGGGTGACCGAGGCCCAGTGCACCGAGGCTCAGTGAGCCGAGGCCCAGCACGCCAGCGGCATCCTCCACATGGCAGAGAAATCACACCCCGAACGACATGGGATGCTGTAAATCCAGCTTCTAAATGACCTTCACTTCATTTTGTTGGGTCTTTCTGATGTATATCTTGCTTTTTTTTTGCAGATGGTACTTTCTAGTGTAACAATTCTCTCTCTCTCTCTCTCATGCAGTTCTGGTATGAAATTGGTGTATTTGTTTAAAAAAACAGGCAAACAAAAAAAAAAGTTTGTTCTATTAATTATTTTTTATATTTATTTGGGGTTTTTTTTGTGGATTCCAAAGCCCATTGATGCATTGTACAATGGGTTCTCGTGGTGTGTCATGAGAAAGAAAAATAATACGCAGATATGTTATGGAGTGATTTTGATTTTCAAATGATTGTGTTGTTGACAACTATACATATAACACATATATATATTATCAAGATACTGAGAAAAAAAGAAAAAAGTCTAAATTTACCAAAATCTGTATATTTTAATAAATGCATAAAGCTTTAGTGTGTGCCTTTACATTGAAAACTCTTAACAGGAGCTAATGGATTTTTTAAAAAAGCCAGAGACAAATGTGTCTTGGTATCAGTTTCCATAATAATGCAAATCTTTTCGATGAAAGCCTAAACCAAAAAATAAGAAAAATTTTTTTAAAATCCCATGTAGATTTTGTTAAATCGGTCGGTACCTGAAGGTCTGATGGATTTTCAATGCTAGAAATACAATTTTTGAAGCTGAGAGATGAACAAATCTTGCCTTAAGTGCTTCAAGCTTTCCTCTGTAGAAGATCCGTTCCAGTGGGCTGACTTTGGTGTTGACTTGTTGCATTGTTGTGAAAAACATGGTTATTGGTTTGCACAATAAAAAAAAGGAAAAAAAATGAAAGAGAAAATAAAAGGGAAAAAAAAAACCCCACCTCCCCCCCCAAAGCAAACGACTGCAGGTTGTATATTGCAGTGCAGTCCCGGGGGGCACCGATGTCTTCCAGTCTGCTCACAGTGCTGCCTGCACCCACCTTTCCCAGGGTAACTGGGGTGTCATTGCACCATCCCCCCTCCTCTCTTGCATGGGGCTGCAGGGAGGCGTTGCTTGTGGGGCTATGGCCGCCTTTCCCTTTTGGGGTGCTCAGGGCTACCAATGTCCCCCTGTGGGCTCCCTCCTGATATTATTTGGGGAATGGGGGTGGCTCTAGGTGCACTCCCCATGATGGGAGGCAATAGCTGGTCCTGGTGGAGCTGGGGAGGATTCCACCACTGCCTCCATGCCAGGATGACCATCAGAGCTCACACCAACTCCACAGCTGGAATTAGACACAGCACGAAGCAGCTGCTCCATTTGGGAGAGCAACATTTGACTCTGTTTTGAGGCTTTGGATCAGTAAACAAGCACCAAAGGCCTCCAAGGGCCAGCAGTGCTGCAGCCAACTGAACCTAGGAGAACCTTATGGGGGAGTGGGGTGTTTTGCGTGGGTGCAAAGCAGGTATTTTGTGTTTAATCCTTTAAAGACTAGATGGGATTAATGTTCTCTGTGCTTCCTCCAAGCACTTCCCCTCTGTGGTGCCAGTACTAATACCCTGTCCCATTCTTGGCTCCATGTCCTCATGCTCCATGGTTGCAGATGTCCATTTCCCCCACAGCTGCTCCAGGGCTGGTTTGCTTTGTTTGGACTTTTCTTCTCTTCCCTGGACTAAAGCTCCTTCCTTCCTCTGAGCAGCTTGCCTGGTGCCGTTCAAGGGTTGGATTTGGGATCGGCTGCCTGTGATGGTGGGCAGGGTGGGCAGAGCCCCAGGCCCTGCCCAGGGCCCCCAGCCCCACGTGCCTGAAGATGTTCACATTGCAGCCTAATGGTGTTGGCAGCAAAAAAACCCCCTCTCAGCGCTGCCTGGCAGTGCCCATCCCTCACTGGGTCACACACAGCTGCACTAAGCCCCTCTGCCAGTCCCAAACCTTACCAACCCCCCCACCAGGCATCTCAGACAGGTTTCCCTGTGCTTCTCCCTCCTGGTTTGCTCCAGGGCCGTTTGCAGGGCAGCGATCCAGCAGCTTTCTGCCCTGCAGTGTCCCACCCCACTGTCAGCCCTGGGGTTAAACCATGCAAGCCGACGCTGGGCTGAAGCCGCGGGCAGCAGCGCACAATCCACAATCCCCTGGCAGCCTGCACAAGCTGGCACGTCTGTGCGCCGCCCCTTCACCCGTGGCACCCGCACATCAATGGCAGCACTTATAGCGTCTCTCCAGCGCGTACAACAACTGCCTGTGCCCTGCCTGTGATGTAATGGGCACAAGTGTCCTGCTGCCAGCCCCACGCCACCGCCCGCCCTGGGTACATGGTATAGGATGGCAGCGATGCAAAGCCTGCACAACAGAGACTCGTTCAAGGCTGCTCAGTCTTAAAGGCAGATGCTGGCGTTGCATGTTGGAGCTGGGGGGTGATGCGCAGGGGTGACCAGCTCCTCCTGGAGCCTCCTTACTCACTCCTTCCACCTTGGTTCCCCACGTGAAGGAGGCCAGGTGTGGGAGGTGCAGCATCCCTGCCCATGGGTGCGTTGCCAAGTTTGGATTCTCCTGAAGTAGACAAAGATGAGAGGACAGTCCCTAAGCCGGCAAGGCTTGACCGGCAGACTTGTTTTCAAGCTACTCCCCATCATCCCAAACAATTTGGTCCTCCTCTACACGCTCAGTCCCCTCTCCTCCCACACACAACATCATCTGACTCTCCCCCTTGTCCATGCTTGCACAGCAGCTACTCCTTTCTTCCCGCTCCTGAAGCCTGGCTTACACAAATGACTTGAACCGAGTTAACATCTCCGGAAACAGATGGGATTTTCTATCAGTGTAATTAAATTGCCATAGCCTCTGATAAGGACAGAGATAGATCTTGATCTTACGTGGCTTTAATCAAAGAGAGCGATGACCCCAGATCAGACTCTTAGTTTAGTTGAAAGCACTTCCAGCAACATGACTTACAAACTCCAGCACGCCCAAGCAGTGCTGGGAGTACACCTCCACCACCCCAGTGGGTTTCTAAGCCTCCCCCATGTGAAGAGAAGCACGACTCCATACCTCTGGTCCAAGCTGCTACCGGGAACATTGAAGAAACAAATGGATAGGGCAGCAGTACTGTGCAGGAAGATTACTCATATTTTAAATATTCTAAAAAAACCCCCACTCAATCCCCTGGCAGAGCAGTGTCTCTCATCCTGAGCTGCTATTAAATCATGAAAATCACTGGGAAACTCCTGTCATGGAAGAGCTAGCTATGGAAATGCACAGGAAGAAAGGTTAAAAAGAAGCCAGTGGTTGCAGGTACTCTGTTATTTATTGTACAGTATTTTACTGGAAGTACAAAGGCATCATCAGTATTCACCAGAATTGTAACAGGTACATTATATTCCATGTTATATTGTGCTGCTTTAATGCTGCAAGGCAGAACACAAACTTAGAGGGAGAAAGCAAGGAGTATAAAAAAAAAAATATGTAAAAATAGATTTTTAGTAACTGATCTGTACAAAGGAAAAAGAGAAACCAAACCAGAGCATGGGGATTAGAGCCCCCAAAGTCATTTAAAACTATATAAAAAGGCACCGTTATCTACCGTGTAATTAGGACCTTTGGGTTCCGTTTCCTTCATACTGATGACTGTGGGGCTGCGGGAAATACTGTTACTAACATAATCAAACCCATAGAAAAGTATTTACAGAGAAAGGCAGAACGAAATTCCCCATCTCTTGTTCCAAAAGAGAAACATTTGCCCGGTTGGAGAGTACAGCCTTCCTGCCAGCCTTCCTCCCTACGTGCTCGCCGCGCCAGGGCAGCGGCCTTGAGCTGGGCAACGCAAGTCCTGACGTGTTGGGAGAAGCTTCCTGAGTCCTTCTAACAGTGGGAAAGTGTCTCTCTCATTTCTGTTCTATAGCTTTACACTCTCCTATAATCAGGGGAGCTAGAAAACAAAAATAAAACCCCTAAAACCCATGTGACAACCCGAAACCATGCGAGCCACCCTGGCTGCAAGAAAGTGGCGGGAGCCGGTCAAGGCAAAATGGGAAGGACCAGGAGGTAGGGCTGGCTGGAGCTTTCTTTTCTAGAGAAAGGGGGGGGAGGGACAGATGGGGACAAAAACACTTCAAACTATCAGACATTTGTGCCGCTTTTCTAAATCTTCCCCTGGGAGCCTGACGACGGCGTATGTCAGCAGAAGCAAACCCAGGGCGCACAAACCCACCAGCCAAAGCATCCGACAGCAGCCGTGGGGCCTCCCCGGGGCGCTTACACGTGAGCGCTCTTCGCGTGGGTCGGGGAGCTGGATCCTGAGGCGTAGTAGAAACGGTTTTCACCAAACGTCTGGGCATCTCCCGAGCAGCAGACGATGACGCAGCCGCCGAAGAGGCAGAGGGCAGAGCCGATCCAGCCCGTGTACAGGGAGTACCCGAAGCTCATAATGGTGGTCTCGCGGTGGGCGCACACGGGAAACCAGATCGTCGCAACGACGCCGCACATGGCTGGGGGGAGAGGGAAAGGAAAGGTCACTCCAGCATATAACCCCTCCACAAAGCATGCTGAAGGGGAGGGAAGGCTCTTCAGGACAGGGGGCAGGGAGGAAGCCTCCCTCGTAGTCCCACAGTGGGGCCCAGGAGCATAATAACAGGAGGGAAATCAGCTTTTTAAAAGGGTAGACAATGGCAGGCTAAGGGGAATGGATGGAAGTTGAAGGAGGGAAGGTTTAGATTAGATATTGGGGGGAAGTTCATTACAGAGAGAGTGGTGAGGGGCTAGAACAGGCTGCCCAGAGAGGTGGTGGATGCCCCGTCCCTGGAGGTGTTCAAGGCCAGGTTGGATGAGTCCCTGGGCAACCTTGTGTAGATCCAGGACTGGAGGTTGGTGGCCCTGCCTGTGGCAGGGGGATTGGAACTCTGTGATCCCTGGCTTCCCTTCCAACCCAGACCAGTCTACGATTCTAAGATTCTATGATCAGCATCAGGGCTTTGTCTAGGAGATCTCCAAGCAGGAGTAAGCATGGGAGCTCCCCAGGGAGAGAGATCAAGAGAGAACAGCCATCTCTCTTGGGCACCAGCAAACAAAAAGAAAAATAACAACTGCTGCTTGACAGAATCTGATATATTTATTACATGGGAAACAGATTTGTTCCCTAGAAATATCTCTAAGTGGGGAAAATTAAAGTCATCCCTGAAATTGATGCTCTGGAGAGCTGCAGAACGAGGAATAGATTAGCTACAAAGCAAGACCACAAAAGCCACAGTGAGACAGTGAAATTGGTGGCCCAGAGTCACTGCTTTAACTCAGTATTTCTGCATGAACCCGTGTGCAATGGCCTCAGCCCATGTCAGCCAGCATCACTGCAGTCGCTCTACTGAATGGTCGCAGAAACATCAATGAAATGCCCCAGCACTTGGCAAGCCAGAGTTTATAAAGCACAAGCAGAAAATGGGCAGGGATAAAAGAAGCAGCTGTACAGCACTGCTGGTGGGGTTATGGAGGTGGAAATGTCTTGCAAACTTGGGAAAGCAGGAGACAATTCCCTATGGGAAATTACTCTGTATCAAGTGATGGTGAGAAACGCAGCAAGGCTCTCCAGAAACCTATCGACCTAAATAGAAATGGGACTTTGTCTGGAGGGAAAGCAGTCAAAAATGACTGATGACTTCAAATTTTGCTGGAAATTCCATAGGTTTGGGGTTTTTTCCCCCATGAAAAGCAGGCAGGCTGCCACGGTGCTGCTGTGAGGAGTGCTAGGCTGGTGACATGCAAAGCAGATGCCCTCAGGAGAGTGAAGTGGGTTCCAATGAGGCACTTTGCAGGCAGCCAGGATCTCCAAGCAGGGAGAAAACATGTTCCCTGCCTTCTCCTTGTGCTACACAAGGTCACACTCACTGCCTTCGTTAAGGGTCTTGTCTCCATCCTGCAAAGTCCCCACATGCACCAAGGGCAACGGGAGTTGATGGTGTTAATCACCTCACAGGAGCAGGTCCTAAAACAATACTCCTTTATGGGCTGTACATCTGAGAGGAATGAATCTGTCAATATTTACTTGCCTCGGGGACAAGCTGTGCAGGACTCCATCCTTGTGGCTATCAGAGAATCAGAGCAAAACAATAACAGGACTGTGGCTGCAGTACAGATTTCCACCAACTGCATTATAAAAGGTATCTGGAGGCAGTGTCAAAAAGTTAAGGTTGCAAAGGGGTGGGGGGAAAAAGGGGGGGATGAGATTAAAAATAAAATTGTTTAGTTAAAGTGAAGAACAAACTGGCCGGTATGGCAGAAAACCCATCCTCAATAGCTGTAGCTATTGTGAGAGAAAATATTTTCTTATGGAAAAGAGAAGAACATTTGAAGGATGCTAATAAAGCCAGTAATAATTTTGGGCCTCCTCAAAGCAAGGACCCCGTGGCTTTGGAAGGAATTTTTGGAGAAGGCAGGGAGGGGAGCACAGCATTTCCCCTGCGTGTGGATCGGCCCTGCAAACAGCTCATGACCCTCTAACGCTTTAAACCAGAAATGGATCAGTTGGGAATCCACAAAGCATTCTAATGGGCTCTGGGGGGGAAAAAAGCTTCTTTGTTGTCCGAAAAACACACAATCATCTTTTCTTTTTCTGTCAGCAGTAAATATCTATCTATATATATATGTTTATGTCCATGGACTATAAGAGCCTTATCTATCCAGACCCTCCCCCCCCAGCACAGGACTGAAGAGAACACTTGCAGTGGGGTGAGAAGAGCTCTCCGGGAGGCTAACACAATGGCATCTCTTGTGCATGTGGCTCAGCTACATGTAAAACCAGCTTATTTTACTGCTGACAATACTAGAAAGCCGTGAAACACAAGCCAAGGACTTTGCGTGGGTTGGTTGGAGCTCTCTGTCTTCAGAGACTACCAGCTGCCATCAGTCACCAGTGACCCCGTTCCCCAGCGAGAGGAACGCCCTGAAACAGGACTGGATTTCATCGCTCTGTGTGGATTAGATGGGGTCGTAAATCCCCTGGGAGGATGTGAAAGGGGTGGCCTGCAACGCCTCACTGGACTCAGATTTTGGTCCAGTTGTACTACAGAGGGGGTGAAAAAACATCGATTCATTAGGATTAAGTAAAGGGTTGGAAAAGGCATTTAGGGCAATTTTCAAGTGCTAAAATAGCTGTCTACAAAGATTAATGCTTTGAACAGAAATTATTACCCCTTTTCTTCTGTGCTGACACCAAGAGACTCTTTGCCTCTCTCTAGATACGAATGTCTTCAAAGAGTAGAGCTGCTATAGTCAATACAAGCTAGCAGAAAGGCAAAAGAAACTGCAAACACAAGGAATATTTTCATCAGCTGCGTTAACTGGTTGGTTTTTGGGGTGTTCCAAAAAAATCCCCAAAACAGGAGGTTTTTGGGGTGCTCACACAGTGGAAAGGTTGCCTGCTTTTGGAAGCTGCAGGTGGTGGTCCTGTAAAAGCCTCTACCCGGCAAAAGTCATCTCAGTAATAGGGGGTAGGGTTGTCCTTGTCCCACCAGATCACCGTGAGTCTGCAGGGATGCATCCCTGGCTCCCAGCATTTCTAAATCCTTTCTGACTATGGACCTGCTGTGGCTCAATCCATTGAGCTGCAGCTCTTAATACTCACTGTTACGGACATCAGATGGAAGTAGGCAGAGAGAAGAAGCACAGAAGGTGCTTGGGGAGGTGGGGGAGAGAAAGCAGGATTACTCTAACCCCGGGGACAGCGAGTCCCTGCCAAATTCCTTAACGGTAAGCTGGAGGCTTTCTGCAGAAAAAGAATACTCTCTCCCAGTTAAATTTAATCAGTCTGAGTTGCTGACTCAAAGTCACACTGATTTCTCTTTCAAAGCATTAGGTTGAAATAACAGACACCCATGATTGTTTTTCCTGTGTTCAAGGCAATTCCTTATCTTCATATCTAAAGTTCTACAAGCAAATCCCATGCAGTGTCCAGAAAAACTTAGGAATATCCTTTCTTTAGGGTACAATAGCGAATGTGATCATTTTGCCTTAGCAATTGCCAATAACTAATGCATCTTCCATCTGTGTTTTCCAGTCTCTCCAGTCCCTCACCTCCATTTGGAAAATATCCACTTGGTTACCAGCACGGGGTCCCCCAAATTAGTATCAACAACAGGGGATGGGCCAGGGTTTTTCCATCAACACGAGCTCATGAAATGTTTTCGTGCTGGCTCGGAGCAAACCTCCACTGACGGATGTTTTCAGCCATAAATCAATTCTTGGGGACAGATAGGATCAAGCAAAGCCATAAATACATCAGCAGGCAGGGCGGGAGGGTGTGCACACAGGTCACACTCTGCTGTTATCAGCAGACAGAAGAATCAATGGAATATCCCAACCCATTGTTTTCCTGGCAAGTTTTCAACTTTTTTTGTTTGGGGGCTTTTTTTCTCCCCACACACACACTGTTTAAACCCCTGTTTTTCCTTTTTAATGTGTTTCAGTGACAAACTGCCCCTGCTTCCCCAAGCAACAAGTGAAGTTTGCCATGGGGCCAGCTCCTCTGATCACATCTCCACTCTATTCCTGCTGTGTTAGTGAGGGGTTTGGGGCTTGTTTTCTTTGAACTGGAGCTCTGGGAGTTGGTCTCCGCTCAGAGGAAAAGGCTGGAGCCTGTGTGGTTGGGGAAAACCACAAACGAGACTTCAGTGGCCAGGGGGCAAATAAGAACAGTCCAGGGCATATTACTTTCAGATTATAATGAATTCCAAATCAGTATTATGTCTTTTGGGGGCCTGATTCATGCTTATTAAATGCTCTGGAATGATAACACCTCATTTTCCAAATAACAGACCATTCATCAGCTTAAATAACATCCAAGTCCCAAGCTCTGCAGGTTATTCTCCTTCCAATGGGACTGTCTTGCTCACCAGCCCAGAAAAAAGATGGGGTTTGTAAAAATGAATGTGGGTTGCTTTGTTGGTGGGTTTTGGTGGGGGTTTGGGGTTGGTTTTTTTTAAAGTTAAAAGCAAAAGGAGCTTTTTTTTTAATTCCTCCTTCGTGGTCTGACAGAGTGTTATTGTAATTGTGACCAAAATTTTGTGCCCAGGCTGCTGTTCCCAGCCTGGCTCATTCTGGGTATCAGCAACAAGAGCAAATCTCTTCACCTGTAAATGCTGCCAAACTCACAGGGTAAAGATCAGCAAGAATTCAAGCTCCAGAGAGCATTTGTCTGCTGATGCCTGTGTAAATACACGTCTCTGTTCCTCACAGGATCTACTTAGTGGGAAAACCACGTTCTGAGGCAGAGAGGAGCCTGGTCTTTGGAGCAGCACAAGTCCTCTCCTTCGTCCTCTTAACATCTATCCTCTCCCTGGTGTCACGGTGCAGCAAGACAAGGATGGGTGACTGGCACCCGGGCCCCCAAACCCTGCTGCAACGCTGCAAGACATGGGAATTCACTTATCCCAGCGCAGCGTTACCCAACACCGTCACTGCAACTCGCGTGCTGGTTCTGTAAGCCCTTTGGCAAAACAGATCTAGAGGTAAAATCCTTGTCTCCATGTCTGCAGCCACGTGAACAGGGTTCTCCTTGATGGGAACAGAAAACTCATGTTTGTTTGTGACAAAGCACAGCCCTGATGGGCCTCCCCCATCCCAGGCAGGAGAAATCCGGCAGAACAAATTCCTTTGGCACTAAAATATCCGTCACAGACAGAAAACCCCCACTTTTTCTTTCCCTTTGCCAAGCCCAAACACATGAGTGAAGTGTTCAGGACAGGGATGTTCCAACAACTCTCTCATGTGACTGTTCATGACTGAGATGTCCTAAACAGGCCCTACATAAAGCTGGATTTAGGAGTTCCAGCTATGGCAATGTACCCTTAGATGCCACAGCTCACTTGGTCTCATTCCCTTGGGTTTCAGATGTATCAGCTCATACTACCTACATCTCACCAAGGTGCCAGAGGAGGGACCGCATGCAAGGAAGGAACATCCAGAGGACAGTCCCTCTGAGCAGGCAGCTATATCCAGCACCCACTTGAAAAAAAAATAAGGAGAAGAAGGAGAAAGAAGACAGGCATGATGTCAGCACGGGCTGCCAGCACCCAGCAGAGCCACACAAAGAGGCCACTTTCCTTCACCCCTCCTCCTCTGCCACACGGACGGGTAAAAACAAGGCACCGCAGCCTGTTGCTGAGATGACGAGGCTTCAAGAACATGCAGGTGTTGCACTGGGGACAATGAGCTCCACAGTCTGCACTGCTCAAAACAATCTCCTCTGCAGGCACTGAGGACCCGAAGAAATTCCCAGGGGAACTTGGAGGTCAAGGGCAAGGCTGGCCAGAGGGATTTGGGAGGCACAGGGAACATGCTATCCCTCTTCCCAGAACTGTGCCACCTCCTTGCTCCCTCCCCACAGCACCAGCACCCTCTCAGCCACAGGCTTCCCATCTCAGACACCTCGGCTTACTTGGACCTGGCTGCATCTGCGACACCCAGGGAAAATTTGGAGGCTTTACTTTCCCAGTAAGCAACTTGGGACTTTAGACCCTCTTCCAAAGCCAGCATCGCTTCCACAGTGAACCAGCAAAACACTTGCCTGCAGGCAGGTGGCTGTGGGCAACAGCCATCACCCTCCCATGGACACAGGCAGTGGCCGTGCCTGAGGACCCCACAAGACAAGCTTTTCACAGCCCTCCCCTCTTCCCCCTGCTTCACTCCCTGCCTTCTGTTTTTGTCCTCCCACTCCAGTTGGTGCCTTTTGGTCCCCCCCACAGTCTTCAGCGATGCTGAAGAGCTTCAAGATCAGCCCAGCCTGGACAACCATACATTCAGGTGAACGTGCTCACCCAGCTCACACCACACCATCTCGGAGCAGAAGACCTCCAGCTCCACACACACATACACACACACGGGGCTGGCGGGCGCCTTACCCAGGAGGATGATGAGGATCCCTCCCAGCTGGGACCGCCGATACTTGGCAGCTCCAGGCTCGTGACCCATTCGGATGCAGGGCAAGACTGTTATCAGCAAGAAAATAGCAGGAAGACCCAGGACGGAGGCAGCAATCATCAGTGCTCGGCATGCTTGGACATACCCTGTTGGCAAGGCAAAGTGAGAGGGTTTTGGTTATTCGGCACAAGAGGAGGAGACCTTTGGACAAAGGCTTCTGTTTGATTAGCTCCCAAAGCTTGCACGGAGTGCGGGACACGGGTTCAATCCTTCCTGTAAACAATTAAGGCAGTGAGACTGTAGCACAGTGCATGGATGTGGGATGTGCAAGCTCAAAAACCTCCAATGAACAAGCAGCGCTGCCGGGAAAACACAAGTTCTTCCCAGCAAGACACTGAGAGACCCCAAACTGGGAAATATAGGAAGGGAAAATAAGAGAAACAAGCCAGGGAGGAGCTTCCCTGTATCCTCACAAAGACAGCCTTGATTAAATAACAAGACTTCAAAGTTGCAAAGAGAAGCTTGCGGTGAGCAGAGGAGGCCCAGTGTTACCCAGGGTGGGCTGAAGAGTTGCAGACCCATTACTGAAACAGGCAAGTCCATGGAGGAGGAGGGACCCTCACCAGCCACCCATGCTGCTCCTCAGACTCCAGCCTGCTAGCAGGGTTTCAGGGGACACATGGCTCTTCCTTGGGGAGAAGAAATGACTGCACTTCACAGAGCTGCTTGAGTTGCCATAACCAAGGGCCTTGACACTCCTCTGAGTCCCTACGGATATCAGGGGATGCCCTGGCATCTCAAGAGCTACCACCCCTCTCCTGGCCCTGGGCAGCACCAGCCTAACAGGAGGCAGTGAGGAGAAACAGGGGCCAGGGACCATGGGTGTGCAGGGCAGGGCCGTGACTGTCCCATCACTCTGTGAGGGTCTGTTTAGAATAATGTAATACATCTTTACATACTTGTGTACATGCAATTATATACATTTTATATATATGTATGTTATATGCTATATAAAACTTATATGTAAATAACAAGGTCATTTACCTACATGAAAAAGCAAAAGGAGGAGTGTCAGATTTGCCCCCGTGCCTGGCGAGCCCCCAGCTCTCTTTCCCCTCTTGTTAGCAAAGTGAACCTGCCACATGCTGATGTGGAGTTTCATGATGTCTCAGACAGTATCACCAAAAAATGGGACCTCAGTACAGGTAATACACCGGGAGTGAGGATTTTACTGTTCCTGGAAATGCAGACTCTGCATATATTGGATACTCACTTGATTGTTTTCAAGAGGAAACTTAACCAGAAAAATTACCCACGGAGTTCAGGGTAAAACCTGAGACCCCAAGCAATGCCCAGAGTGGTTTCAGTGCAATCCATCCCAATTAAACGAGAATACAACCACATTTGTTTCTAAGACTCTAAACTGATTTGTGCTGCTGAAAGACCTATTTACCTATTTACTCAATTTGATTCAGTAATGTTTGTTTGGGGCAAGGCTCTTCTCTGTCTCCTGTGCTGGATTGTACTGAACAATAGCAGCAATAATATCCTAAATTAGAGGGATACACACAGGGAGAAAGGGAGAATAGAAGCCAGCCTGAGGGACTCAATATTCCTAAGCAGGATGTGATACAGACTAGACTCTGTCACCGAGAAAAAAAAAATCAGAAATAATCTTTCTAACCTCTTGCAAGATTGTTTTCACAACAGTTTAAACAAAGAAATAAGGCAACATGAAAGCAAACTGCAGGGAATGGTTATTTCTACCCTGTCGGCTTCAGAAGAGGCACCTCTGAAATGCTGAAGGGGGTGCAATCCAAAACAGCAGAACAAAGTAGCTCTGCAGAGTTAACAGTGATGGAAACAGATAAGATCATTAACTCAACTTAGAGGGACAAGACCACACAAGGCTTTGGCAGGTTTAATGATGCATTAACACCAATCAAACACCTTGCTGGATTTTATGCTTTGCAGTAAACTAGATGAAAATTACTGTATCATTAGAAGTTAGCAAGGGAAGTTAAATGTAGTTCCATCTGTTTGCCATGTAAAACTCCCATCTTGCCTTAGAGCATGTGGGAAGCACGAGACCATCAAAGACTAACGATGATTTTCCCAAAGATTAAAAGCCATAGCAGCATTAATAATAGATGCTGAAAGATTCGTTATCCTCAGAATCATTTCAGGGGCAAGAATCTTAACATTTGTAACAGCTCACCATCACCTCAAAGCAAGCTCAAAGCGCTCTGGTACACCTCAGCCTACTATAAATGTCTTGTAACGCAGTCTAGGTACAAGATGTGAAAGGCTCTTGTGAGATCTCTCCCGTGAGAGCTTACTGAGAGCAAGGATTAAACATTAACAGGGCTTTAGTAGTTGCAGATAATGCTGTACCTGGGTATGATTAAAAGAGATTCAATGAGAATCACGTTAGAAGTGTTCACATTCTGCAGCGTATTTAATGGACTATCTCCTGTGCTGGCGAAGTCGAAGGAGCTTCACCATCACTTCATCCTGCAGTGGGGACCAGCCCAGCTCAGAGCGGGGCTTCCAGTCCTCACCTCTGTGTGGGAAGGGGGAGGATGGGGCACACACCTACCTGGCAGTATGAGGATGTCCACGAGGGGCTTGCAGTGATAGAGACCTGTGGCCATGACGCAGTCTGCCCACAGCCCCTTGGATCCCAGCTCATCCATCTTCCTGCAGGTGGTTATGGTGTAGCCGCAAGTCACCACCCAGTCGTTGGTGGCTGTTGCCACCACCACCCCGATCCACCCTATAAAGCTGCAGACAAATCCAGCCAGGTGCAGGCAGGTGGCCACCATGTCGATCCTTTGGTGGGGCAGGAGGGTGCCCGCAGGGGTTCAGCAAAGCCGGACGGTGAGTTCCCCTCTGCGGATCCCGGGCACCGGGACCTACTGCAAGCTGTGAGCAGGAGGGACAGGGTTTGGTAGGATGAGGTCCCTGATCAGTCTCAGCTGCAGCACTCAGCTGCCTCTGCCCAGGTCCCTCCCTGGGAGGGGTCAGAGCTGCCTCCAGCCCCATAACACAGGGGAGGAGCGAGCAGGGAGCCCCAACTTCTGCCAGTTCATGGAGAGAGTTGGAGGAGGAGGGTGTGGAGAGGAGGAGAGGCAGAATTACACCCACCCGTGCTTGAGAAACGAATCAGGCTGCTTTATTCAGATGCAGACAGCCCGACTATCCAGAACTAAGCATCAAGAGAGGAAAGTTAAGATGGTGTGTCCGAGCTGCAGAGAAATGATTGCAGTACCACCCCTGCATGGGAAGAGAGGGCAAGAAACGCAGGGGACAGGGCTACTCAAGAGGTGGAACTGATCATCTCACCAAAGCCATCAGCAAGGCTGCAGGAAAAGGACAAAATCAGCCCTAGGTCTTTCCTGGTGTTTTCAGTAACTGTGAAAACATACAAGACCCAACGCTGCATTCTCTGCTTGCACCCGGGCTTTCAAAAGTATTAACTAACATGCAAGGAGTCTTAAATGTGTTTTTTAACAGCACCTTATTTCAACTTGCCAGTAATAAGCTTTAGACAGAGCAGGTTTTTACTCAGCCTCAGGAGGGGTGTGTAATTTTGTCTGCCCAACAGAATCAGAAACATCCCGCTTCAGAACGTCACAAGAAAAACCAGCTGCAGCCAACTTCCTAACTCGGCAGGCGGGATATTTCCCGAACTTTATCTGTGTTTTCACAAACGCATCCATGTCACCGAGTGCCAGCACATCCCTGCAGGCATTTCGTCACTGCCGATGCAGCCAGGGAAGGGCTGGGTGCCGGCAGATAAACCGTGGCTGGAGAGACCACTAGCGGGATGCTGCGCGTACTGCACGGGGAAAGGAGAGACGGGCTGGAAAACCCCGCAGCACCCAGCCTGGTTCGCTCCTGGAGCCGTCAGGGAAACAAACAGGGAGAGCTGCTCTCCAAGATTAAGGTGCTGAGAATTAACTATATCCTGCTCTCCATCCAACAGTATTTTTTAGCAAATAAAGGGAAAAACGTGAATAGGGGCATCCTAAGCTTTGTCACGTGCTCCTTAGATTTAAAAATTAAGGGCATGAGGCTGCAGTTGTGTTTTGTCATAGCTTCATCTGAACACCAGAGTTACTACATAAACAGTTGAAAATTATCTTTGATGCAGGACTTTTATAATAAATAGGTATTTAATAGTTGTCTTTACATGTGTTTGCTGTTGTTGGCTACTCCTTGAGAGGTTTTCCATACCTGGTTTATGGCATTTTTGTGAAGCCATGCTGCCATTGATTTTCCTGATGTGATCCCACCTTTAACAAAGCTTATCCTACTGCACCCACTTCAGGCCTAGCAAGCTGTTGCTTATATCCAACCACCATTTTCTTGTTGCCCAGGGTTCAGTTCTAGGTGGATTTAGTCTGTCCTCAAACAATATTCCTGCTTATTTATTATTCAGGAGATAAATTTGTCCTCTCTCAAGTGAAACCAGTAGTGTTCCACTTCGTGGATCATGGAATTGCCTTGGACAGATCATGCATCACCTCTGGAATTTGGAGGGAGAAGAGCTGACAAACAAATACGTTCCTGCCTCTCCCCTTTGCTGACTCAGTTTGCGTTTTCTCAGTCCTCCATCTAACCTTACAAAGTTAAATACCTGATCTGTTCGTATCCAGTATAAATGCACACAGCTTTGTGATTAATATGAGGCAAAAGGATACTTGACCACTTTGGGATGACCGATCCCAACCTGGATCATCTAAGGATACTGCCACCACACCATCCTCTGGAGAATGGTGTGGTGGGACCCATAAATGTTCTCTATACTACACTAATATTTAGATTTCTAATATACTTCAAAGTGTTTTATTATTTTCTTGAAAATAGAAAATTTTGCAGTCTCTTCATATCTTGTTTCAGCCCAAGGCTGAGATCAGAAGTGTTTTACATGGCCATAGAACAGGGGCATCCTAACACACAAACCCCATCTCTTTAAGATGCTGTGAGATAGGAACCCACAGGCTGTGGACACATCCTACTGCAATTCAGTCTCCTACAGCTACTGTCTCCTTAAGCATGGGAACTTCTTACACCGCCACCTCTCCCTCCACAAATCATTTGCCAAGGAGCGTGCAGCAACTCAGCAGGCAAGAGGTTAAAGTTACACTCCAGTGAACGGTACTATTTAACAGTGCTCGGTCTGGTGCCCACAGGGCAGGGTTTGAATAACTTCATTAATGTTGACAGGGACAGGAAACACTCATTATTTTGCCAGTGTTGTAAATAACACCACCAATTTTTAAGTGACCCTAAGTTAGTGTGCTGCAAGCGAGCGACGGCTCACAAGATTGGTAAAGCAAGAAACAACCGAGGACTTCCCAGCTCTGTGCCAAACAACCTGAAACAGTGTGATCCTCTTTAAAGCTTGTGATTTTTAGAGCAGGCACTACACATGGAGCGATCTCAGCAACAGCACCTTAAAACCCCATCACTTCACCCTGTTGCTCAAGCAGTTATTGCTTGATCAGCACCGCTGCCTCTGACGAATGCCATGAGTGAGTCATAGTTACACAACACTCCATGACTTTTTCTAGTACAAATGACTCACCTTGAGCATTTTCTGTGCAGGGTTTTCAGGCCAACAGCTTCTCCCTTGCTCAGAAATGCAGCAGTGTAAAGACAGAACACGGGATGCAGGAAGGAACAGGTTCCAGTGGTGTAGCTGGATGTTCAGTTTCTTCCCTACGGAAGGCTGAGCTCATCAGAACATCACCAATTTCGGCTTGGTCCTGGCTCCCACTGCTCCTTTCTCTCTTCAGCTGCAAAACACAGGGAAAGCACAGGGGAGCATTAAGGGTTTGAAACAGCCTGAAACATCACCAGATCTCCTGTGTGCAAGAGGGATACCTTAAAACAAGGACAAAGCATTCTTGCTCTGATTTGAGGAGCAGGAAAAATAGGTATCTAATTGCGTGTATGTAACTGTGCTTGCTTATCTGTCAAAGCCCCCCAAGCCTTCAGTGTGAGTAAAAACCACATAGAAAATCTCCAAAATATTCCTTGTTGGACAAGCTGTATTTTTTTACTATAACTTAGGGGGTTTTGAAGCAACAGGCAGAATATAAACTATTGTCACAAGCGGTGGGAGCTCAACCTAAACACCAGCCCCATTCACACACAGCTCAGAGGAGCAGCTCTCTCTTCTTGCCTCCTTCCTCTCTTCTGAATTTTCTGCTACTGAACCTTCCCAACAGTAGACAAAAATGTTAAGCAACGTCATCATGTGATGTACAAAAGTTAAGAACCTCTGAGTCACTGTAGGGCATATTTTCCATCAGTAAAGCATAATTCTCATTCCTGATTTTAATTTTTTTATAAATCTATGTATTTTTATAAATCTCAGAATTTTCTATGGTGATGTGTGACAAAGGAGAGGTGTGAGCAACTCAAACGTCACTCCAGTAGTCAAGTAGCAACAAAAGCTGTGCACCAGAGAGCATACCAAATATACAAGTGGTTGTATTTACACATATAAACCCCAAATTTATGTCAAGATTCATAGAAACCTCAGTGTCACTACCTTCACAGCGCTGTAAAAGCCTCAGAAAATAGACTTATGGTGAGGGAGGGCTATCAGGTTTTGCTAAAAATGCCCTTCAGAGTTGTCCTGACAGTGTAACTAGGTTTCAATTTACCCTAATCAAAGCAGGGAAGACTCTGTCCTCCTTAGCAAAGCACCCTTGTTAATTACCTTCCAAAGAGCCAAGTCGGTAGCAAAAAATATTACACAGGCAAGTGCGCTCTGACATTACAGTTCTTTATTTGTTTTTGAATCCACAATCTATACAGGTATTTACAAAGCATGAAAATGGAGAACAGCACAAAATACAATTGAGGTATAAGCTAAGAGCACAGTATGTCATGTTTCAATAAATATAATTCAAAATTTGTAAACTAAGTGACCAGATAGATGCATCTTGTTTACTAAAACCATATAAAATATCTGTTAAATCTCACGTGAGGTAGAGGACAGTTTTGTGTGTCATGTAATGCAACCACAGCAACTCCAACAAGAAGACTGTACATCATTGGCAAAGTATTACAAATCGTTGAGCGCACGGATCGTTCTTCACAGGCTTTTACTATGGTTTCAGAATCGTCATTCAACCTGTTGCCTTGAGCTAACAGAGACTCTTGTCGTTTTGCAGCTACTTTCTGTAATTGAAGATGATGATACTGGCATGTCAACGTCAATAAATACTTTGGAGAGTGAGTATGAAAACACAGAAACTGATTTTGCCAATCACAGAAAGCAACGTTAACGGCAACCAAGTATTTTAGACCAGCTTTTTATGATTTCTTAGATGCAGTTTAAATACAGTACAGCTGTGCTTTACTTTAAGTGAGGTATCTATATTTGAAGAAAAAAAAATTCAATCGATATTGTTACATTTAATTGATTTTCAAATAGTGACATTTTATACCCTTTGTTTGCTGTGCTTGATGAAGTGCTTAAAACTCTTTCTTTTCCAAGCATTTTCCAACTGAACCGCTAACCCTGAAAAATGATTAATTTTTATAGGCAATGGAGACACACTACAAAATTGCCATGCAATTTGTAAGCAGTATCTGCTTTCAGAAAAGCTGAAGAGCTGATGTCTTTCTGAAACAGAAGTATGTGACAAACTGAAAATCCTGCAAGCTTTCTGTACTGAAAAACGATGAGCACTCGCGCTGCAAACGTGATGAGCAGAAAGAAAACCGAAATTTGCAGCTTTCTGCTGCATCCCAGTGCCAGCTTAAATGAAATTACTGCAATACCACAAGCACAGATCAGCAGGTAGGTGTAATTATGTCTTTCGCCGACTTCACCGTGTTATAGAAAACTCTGTTGTGTGGATTAATTACACGAATTAAGTGCAGAAAAAATACAAAGTCGTTATCTTTACCGACAATCAAAATATATACTCTACAAAACAAGTGAACTCAACCAAGCTGACCGTGACAGCATTTCAAGGCCAACTTCATGACTAATGCTAGGGAAGTTTTTTTTTTTAAAAAAAAAATTTCATAACACATTCTAGCTATCCCCTCCCCAACATAAACCAAAAAATGTATGAATAAAACGCAGTGACTTCTAAAATATGGGCCAAGCCTTATTGTTTTTAGGCCACCAGCAGCTTTACGCTCCCGTTCAACTTCTTCCTACTTCACTAATTGCATTATGCCTTTACTATATACAAATGATTTTACACCTAAGCTATTAATATATTAAATATAGAATAAAATTAGTTTAAGAATGCGAAACATAACTACATTTATCTAAGTACTCAAGCTGAACGATATGCTTTACAAAAACTAAAACATAGACTTAGTCTAAGTTTGGAGATTTAGATAAAAATCTCTTGTCTAGGGATACATGGCTACACTGGGAATGAGGGCGCTTCCAGACTGCCAAAATCAGTACTAGAATTCTACTCTCTAAGCTCGTGTATTTTCTTGTTCATCAGAGTACACAAAGCAAGTGGAAGCTCTCTTCTAAAAAAGTACAGGAACAAGGTAGGTATTCACCTCCAATCCCACGTACTTTGTTCCAAAAGGCGCAGGAGGCAACTTTGATCTCGATGTTCAATAATGCAACTTGCAAAGTTATGTGCAAGGTTTTTGTTTTTTTTTCCCTGAAGGCTTCATGTCAGAACTATCTGGGAAAACAACGTCCTGCCTGAAAGATCAGTAAGCAATAACTGAAGGCAAACCAAATAACTGTACATAAAATGACTAAAAGCAGGGACCTAATGACAGAATGCATTTCTATTGTTAAGTGTGCACATAAGTGAGGGCCCTTAAGTGTGCATTCCAAGTTCCTACCGTAGGCTGTGAAATAAACCTTTCAATATAACTAGCATAAGGTAGTGAAAAAAGGTCAACATATATTTGTTCTAGAACTTATACAGTATTATTTACAATTTACTAAAAAACTATCTTTCAAAGACTATGAACACACAAAATCTATGGCACATTTATGTATACATTATTACTTAAAATCAGTATAAAATTAAGTCTACACATTATGAAAATTATTTGTGTTATGTCAAGAGCCTGAAAGTAATATTTAAGAATTTCAAGAGGATTACAATAATTTAAAATGCGTTCTAACTTTAGATTAACTAAATGGAATATTTACAAAGCTACTTTTAAAGTCATTTGAATACACGTTCCATTAGCTTTTATCCAGCCAGATGTGATAAAGTAATTAGGCGGCCGTATCTGCAGCTGGAATTGCTACAAGGTCATAGAGCTGCTTGAGTTCTTGCATGAGTGAAAATAGTAGTACAAACTATGGCCAGCAGCATTTTAATAGCCTACAGCATGAGCCAGGTAAGAGCTGGCTGAGAGGGTCGTGGCGCTGGCTGAAGCAGAGGAACCTGGGCTGTACTAGTACCCCGCTGCAATTGCCACCGGTGGCAAAAGGGGACATTTAAGCTGAAGTCACGTAACATAGACAAGACCCAAATGAAAAACGGAACATACAGTATTCTAATATCCTCATCCCATGAGGATTCCATACATTCAATGGCTAAGTGATAAATACTGTGGTAAATTAGTTACTGCAGCTGCATTGAACACGTCTGCATGGCCTTACCTACATTGACAGCCCAGTGAGCCCGGTTCAGGATGCTGGCTCTGAAAAGCAACTAGAAACAGGACCTTTCCATCCTTTGATAATGCCTTTCCATCCTTTTCAGCTTCCCAGGATAGTGGTTTCTGACTTGCCCGTTTAGTTAATCCAGCATAGGTTCTGTCAATCAAGGTGGACTACTTCAAGCTCCATTCCCTAACAACTGTGTTTTTATCAACATTCTTGCCTACTCTCCCTACAGTCACGGATTCGGGGGCTGTTACAGTAAAACATTCACTGTGCTTTTGAAGCAAGTGGTGGATACACAACCAGAGTCATTCATAGTCAGCACTTTTCCTTCCAAACCATGCTGCAAAGACAGGCTTTTCCCTTTCCAGTTCGAGGCTTTTCTTGTTGTTCTTTTCTTAAAGCAAAAGTTTGGAGATGGATTTGAAGGGAAGAATGGGTCCTCTTTTCTGATTGACACTGACAAAAAAATTCTTTGACATTTTTTCATCTAAGCTCCTTCAATCATCAGTGTAAGTATGACAGAGTTCATAAAAATATATACACAGCTATAAAAGAATCATTCTATGACTCCGTGACATTTAATTTACCACCTCATTTCTCATTCAATTTCAAGATATGTGCAATTTTATCTTTCTCTGTGATATTCAGTCCTGTTACACCAGTAAAAGAGACAAAAAAGGAACTCTGAAGTTTTCAGTTTTACTAGTTATGGGGAAAAAAAAAAATCAACATAGGCTTTTACTAGTGGTTTCATTCAGAATTAACTGAATTATTAGGGGAATAATAAACCTAAGCACCTCAAAAAGAGAAGCTAAAGCATAGGTTAAAATTATGTAGTGAAATACCAGAACTCCTAAAATATTCCTAGTCACTGCCACAATCAGCTAACAGCTGTCAGCTGCATCCAACTTTCTGGAGAGAAGTGCAAAAGAAGTATTTCTTCATCCAACTCCGTAGTCATGCGGTTAATCCACTAGGAACCAGACTTCTCAAACATCATATATACATCAAACAGTAATTCTGTACAATTACACGTTTTCAAATCTTATAGCTTAACAAACATGCTGTATTTCTTAATTCATGGTAACATCACCATGCCATTCAAATATAGAGACTATCAAAATTATTTTCAAAGTGCCATATCTCAGAATTTTAACTTTTAAGCTCTTGTCTCAGTGTCAGTTAAGGCCTGTTCTATGTAACGAAGGGAACATCCACAAGTGGGCAAGAACCTCAAAGTGTGGAGGCTTGGGGTATTAAAGAAACCAATAGATATTTTTAAATAAATAGTCACTTTTGAAAGCATCATGATCTGAAAACCAGTTAAGTCAAGCTTCCTCGGTTTCTAGAAGGAATGTTTCTTTCATACTGACTATGTGGAAGAAAACAACAGAAAATATTTTTAATCTCCAAGGATTCTTTTGTAATTGTAAATTTTTTAATTTACAAAAAGAAACTTTTTTTTCTTTCTTCCAGCATGGCAAGTAAATGCTGGCTCTAAAACTCTAGGCTGATTAAATAGAAAATCAGCTTGACTCCACACAATGAAATTATGGGGGGAATTCCCACAGGTACATCACTTTTGATGATCAATCATCTATCACCGTGGCAAACTGGAGTATTACTTTACAGGTGAAGAGCTACCTTTCCTTTCCCCAGTTGGAGAACACGTAGTTCTCACTAAAACCCAAACTGGTTTTGACGTTGAGAAAGACCGAATTGTTTTTAATGTACTTTTATAACTGGATGTGCAATTGATAGCAAAATAAAGGTCACCACTTATATATTAACAGACAATGTTAAAAGGTATAGAGTCCTTGAGACTGCATTAGAAATAGACAGAAACTGGTCACTCTAAAGGAAGAGTTTCTTACTTTTCATCGTTTGAGAAAAACACCAGTAGAAATAAATGTAGATTTTCATTGGTTAGGAAAATCTAAAAAGGTATACTTATCTATTTATTTATATATATCTTCACCTGGACTTGCCTGGGAAATAGAAATCTGTAGAGAATACATTTTCTTATCACACAGAAACTGCTCACAATTCATTAAAAACCAAAACACCCTGTTTGAAGGACGCAGGCATGCCTCCTCTTCCAATTTCTATTTTCCTTTTCCATTTTTTGAAGACTTCAAGATCTGTAGCTTCAATTCTTTTATCATCATCTCTAACTTCTCCCTTGCCTCTCGTTCTTGTCTCAGTTCATCTTGAAGCTCTTGTCTGTCTGCCTCTGCATGATCCAATCTCTGTCTCAGCTCTGCTAGCTGTAAAACAGAAAGGAGACACAGAGAGGTAGAGCGATTTTAGCAAACTTTTTTGTAAACATCAGCTATTCCTTTCATGACACCACTGATGATCAGCCTCTGCATCAGATAAAAATATTTAAATTCAACAGTATTTATCAGCTTATCTTCTACAGTTATCAAGAATTATGCAGTTACCCTCTACACCATTAGTAAATTACACCAACATGCAAAGTTGCATAAAATGCTATGGTAAAAAAATGGCAAAGTCTAATTTTTAACTATGTATAAATTGTAGTTACATGAACCATCACACTAGGCCATTTCAATAACAGAGACAAGCTGTTAGGAAGATTGTGATGATGTCTGCATCAGAGGTTTCACAACTCCCAGAAGAAAAAGCACCTTTTCATTTCCCAGGTTCATTTTTCTTACCTGCCAAAACACTACTTCTTTATTTCAAAGCCTGAATGCTTTTCTAGAACAAACAGAACTACCAACACTGTTTTCTGATACCCTTTAATATAAATGAAACAGAATTACCAGAAATGAGATTCAGAAAATCTTGACCGTAAGTGTCTGTGCATTTATGTGTCTGTTCAAATATGAGTCAACCTCATTTTTTTTTGTGAGGAATTTTGTGTTTAAACATAGAAATTAAGTGCATTTCTCATATCTGGAGCCCAGTAAAAATCAAACACAGTAAAAATCAAACATGCTGGAGTGTCATCAAAATTTATTTACTGTGAGATCTGGAAATGACTGATGAATTTTTCAAGTGTGAAAGGTTACTGCAAGCTTGTACAGTACTGGCAGATACAGCAGGGAGGAGGTTGGAAATATGTCACCTTCTCTGACACTGATTTAAGGGGTTGTTTCTTATAAAAAGACCTTATAATCTAAAAAAGTCCACCTGCCTTTGTAATGATAGGTATCAAATCTGACCTAAATCATCACTACGCATACAGCTCTCCGAAAATGAGGAAGACAGACGATGAGAAGGGAAGAAGCAGGAACACACAGGATTGCTGGTGTTCACTGACTGCTGTAAAACATACTGGGCAAAGAAACTGCTGCCCTGACTTTAGAGAAACACCACATTCAGAGGATTTCATCTCCACTGGTATACTCAGAAATATTTAAACAGTTTTTGGAATAATCACAGGTATTTGAGCAGTTCTTAGACAGTGATGTTTTGCTTGCAAAGGAATGCAAGTCTTCTGATGACTTTAAGTAAACTGTTGCAGTAGGACAATGCCCACTGCCTGCGTGTCACAGCACGTACTGCACAAGCACAGCTTTGGGTGAGTTTTGATTTCCAGCTCTAAATAAAGGTTCCAGTACTGGTTATACCGCCCTATTGTGATTGACAGGGTAAAGCAACTCAACAGTTCAATAAAGAAGTCAAAAAGGGGGAGAAGACACTTTGTGTATCTTCAGATAGGCCTGGAAAGAAGAACAGACATTTAAACGAGTCTGTATCCCAAATTATGAATTTTGTTTAATGTACTGAAAAGGTTCCTCCCAGTCCACAGTCCTCAGAGAAAAAGGGCAGCCTGGCAACTGCTTCAAGAAAGCATCTGGGTTAAAGCTTTTCTTGAATGCTATATACACAGCTTGGGGAAGTTACCTGTTGCCAGGACCTCTGTTTAACTTGGGTACTTCTGACAACTGCTTGGAACATAGGGTCCAAAATCTGTTGTAAGATGTGGTAAACGGAGAAAAAGGTTCGAATTGTACGTTGTGAATAGCTCTGCCACACAGGTAATGACAGTGTAAACTTCCATGCAAGGAATGTGCCTAGTTTTCAAAGTCTAACTTCAAAAGAAACAGTCAACCAATCTCCTTGGGGAAGAATCTGGTTTTTTACCCTCTAAAGAAAGTAAGCTACACAAGCCGTATAAAACATGCTATACATGATTATCTTCCTAAATTAGAACATGTTGTTACTTGCAGTAATAGGGCTTGTACCAGATGTTTAGTAAATCAGGCCTTAGTCAGAGAGGATTATTTCTGGCAGCAAAGGCTAGGAATCTGTGGAGTGGGATGTCATGAAATTAAATTCATGAGAAGGATTTATGTTGCTAGTCTCTGCCCTACTCCCCAAAAATACCAAAACCTGTCTCTCAAGTACTGCCTGTTTCTTGGTTTGAGACACTAGGAACAGGAAATAGACACAGCCACAATCGAACGACCACAAAACTTTACTGAGTTAAAGTTTCCGATTTCATTTACTTTTAAAAAACTGTGAAGACTGGTTTTCTGTGACACAGTGCAAAATGCATCCATCTACATTTAATCATAGCTTCAACTGATTTTGAAAAGGGGCATTCCAAGGTTCTCTGGGCATCAACTTGATTTTGCTCATTGGAATGACATGAGTAACCTCCAACATGAAAAAAACCCAGTAGTACAAGTTAAAAAGAATGAGAAAGTATCTCCATAGGGTCTGACATATGAGCCCAAAAGGCTCATATAATAAAGAAAAATATGTTTTTCATTTCCAAGGGAACTCCTGACCAAACACTTTGATAGAGCACAGAGGGAGGCTCATCAGATAGTGCAGAAGATTCCACCACCAAGGAACACAAAAAGCAGCAAGGCAGGCTACTAACCCGACATAAAGGTGGTTGAGAGGTTTGAATTATAGTTTTGGTTTTAATGTACAAGGAAAACAAAGGTTAATAATTTCTGAAACTAAAATGAGAATGTTTAATACCCTAACATGGGCAAGTTTGTATACATGAATGTTGCAGTTTAGTGTAACTGCTGCCTCAGTGGCTCTTGTAGGCTGCAGTTGGGCCCCACGTTGGGCGCCACAATGCTTTCTGCAAGCCCCATGTTTTGAAAAACACTGGTACAGTCAAGGCCGAATTTGAGACCAAGCCTATCAGAGCTGGTCACAGCGCCTCTGTGAATCACATATAGGAGAAAAAAAAACTGCTGGCAGGCGCACTTTGCCACCGGAGCGGGAGTGAGAAGATGTAACAAGCTGCACGGACTCCAAGGCCAGGCCTGCAGGAGGGGGGGGGATGAAGAATGCGAAGAGAAAGTTTCCCCTGCAGCTCGTGGTGGAGTCCATGGTGAAACAGGTGTCCCCCCGAAGCCCATGGACGAGGACGGGGAGCAGGGACAACTATGCCTGTGAAGATTGATCCACGCCTCAGCAGGTTTGCCAAGGGACTTGTGACTTTGCGGGTGACCAGGCCGGGGGGTCTGGACCCGGACGTCAGCACCCTATGGAGGGGAGAGTCCTGCTGAGAGGCCTGTGGTGAGGGGATGACTCCCCGATAGAGAGGACTCACGCTGCAGAAGGTCGTGGACACGACTCTCGCGTGGGTGGGACCCCACGGTGCCGCAGGGGAAGGGTGTGTGTATGTGGAATGCCCCCCCCCCCCAGCTGAGATGGAAGACAGCTTGGGAGGAACGGACTGAAACCCCTCACTCTCCATTCCCTGCCCCCCCTGTACTGCGAACGGGAGGGAAGAAGGGAGCGAATCTCTGATTAAAGTCATGAGTGCGAAGAGGCGAGGGGTGGGGGGAGGAAGTAGAAGTGATAATATCTGGGGAAGAAAAGCAGCTTGTTGGGAATCACCGGAACCCCACTGCCCATTCCCTGCCCCTCCCCACGCCATGTTGGGGGGGGAAGAAGGGAGTAAAATCGGGATGAGTTTTAAGTTTGCTAAGAAGGGAGGGGTGGGGGGAAGGTGCTTGAAGACCTGGCCGCTTCTTATCTCGTTCCGGTTCACTGGGTGTAGTAGTTGTAGTAAGTAGTAATAAATCACCTTTTTCTTTCCTTTATTCTGTGCTGCGTCTGTTTTGCCCATTGCACTAATTGCAGAGTGAGCCCTCTGTCCTTATCTCAAGTCCTAAGCCTCCTAATATCTATTTTCTCCCCCTTTTCGGCTTAAGGGGGGAGTGAGCGAGCGACTTGGTGGGTATTTGGCCTTTGGTTAGGTCCAAAACCACCACAATGAAAATGAAGATTTGTTTTAAATGACAATGTAACAGACTTTAATATTTTGTCAGTAACATCATGCAAATATCTGAAAAGAGAAGCCTGTAACACTCAGCAGGTGAAGTGTTTCTCTAAGTTGCATTCTACCTTAGTTTCCATCAAGGGACAGGGAAATATTGCTGTCACTGTGACCTATTTTGGTATCAGTCTATGGTATCAGAACCCATGGAGAAGATGAAACCTTAAGATTGCTGAGCAACAGCTTCTCAGTTCCCTGATACATTAAATATGGTTTGGTCTGAAACAAACTTTCCCTTCTCACCTGTGCTGCATATTCAGCTTCTTTGTCTTTTTCTAAATTGGAGTCACAGCTACACTTTTGCTTCATCACTTGGTCCAGTTTCTTCTCCAAGTCCCTCTGCTCAAAATAAAATTCTTCCATTCTTTGAGCATGCTCTGTTTGCAAACATTCAAGTTCTTTTTGTAAATTCTGCTGCTCTTCAGTTAATTCCTTCATAGCCTTGGAGTTGCTTAACATTTCCACTTCCTGTCATGAAAAAAAAATCAGAATCTCATAAACTTTTTACTTCTAAGACCAGAAAGGTGAAAAAATTAATTCAAATGTGTATCTGGAAATGATAAGGCCAAAAAGCACCTATTTATCTATCAGCAAAAAAGCCTGATAATAGTATTTGTCTACTTATCAGTGGTAGGCTGGAATTCTGCAGCAAACATTTCAATATAAAAATAATTATTTATACTTTCAAGTACACAGAGCTTCCAGAAACAGATTCACAACTTCCAGCAGTGAACCTCAGAAAGCAGCAGCACTGATTTACTTAAAAATACTTTGAAGATGAAAGATCAGGAAACAGAATAAATGTGTTTGATTTCTTTTTCCACTAGCATGTTGATTTTTTTTCAACTTAGCTACAAGTTTTACCTCCACCAGCAGAACAACTTAAAAGTAGGAACTCTAGGCCCCTATTTGACCTCACAGATTCTGAGCTTAATCATAGAAATGTGTTAAGTTGGAAGGGACCTTTAAAGGTCATCTAGTCCCACCCGCCTGCAGTGAGCAGGGACACCTTCACTAGATCAGGTTGCTCAGAGCCCCATCAAGCCTGACCTTGAATATTTCCAGGGATGGGGCCTCCACCACCTCTCTGGGCAACCTGTGCCAGTGATCCAGCACCCGCATACTGAAGATGTTTTTCCTAACAGCCAACCTAAATCTCCCCTTTTCTAGTTCTAATAGGATCATTACCCCTGGTCCTATTGCTACATGCCCTTGTGAACAGTTCTTCCCCAGCTTTCTTACAGCACCTTTCAGGGATTGGAAGGCCACTATATGGTCCCGAGGCCCCGAGCCTTCTCTTCTTCAAGCTGGGCAAGCCCAACGTTAAATAAAATTAAATGAAAAATTAGGTCTGGTCTGTGAAATCAAGAATCAGCAAAGACAGGTTTTTTCTTAATGCAGAAAACAGAAATGAGGCAAAATACGAATGAACACCAGCTTCTAATGTCATCCATTATTGAAATGGACTGATAAAATCCCCCTAAATACAAGGGCTTATCAAATAGAAAGGTGGTTAGTATGCTTTTTTATACAAGGCAGTGATAACACCATTCTTAGAACATCGATGTCTGCATTTTTAAAATCCTGAAAAATGAGTAATTTTAGAGGACCTGAACTATATTTTCCAAAATACTTAAATGTTTGGAAAACATTCTGAAGTGAAAGAAGTCATTTTCATTGGGATGAAAGAAAAGAAGGAGTTGCTTGAACACGGCAGTTGTAAACTGAAGGCACCAGTTATTCAGTTATTAATGGACTCAAACCTAATGATCCTAAGGGATATTAAGGATTTAGTGTCTGGATTCAAGCTGTGGGGGAAACTTATCTGTGTGTTTTGGTGTTTCTAAATGAATGTAATCCATGATTATTCATTCTGGAACTGACAAGCTAACATCAGTTTCCGATGAGGAAGGCGAGAAGCGCTCAGACTGACACTGACCATTTGAAGCTGCTGTTTCCTCCGCAAAATGGTATTTAGCTTTTCCTGCTGTTTGATGTAGGTTTTCATTACTTCTTCCATGATCCTCCCCTTGTCATCTTCACAGCTGATGTCTTTCATGAGAGTGGGGGACAAGGTTCGCATCTCATTACCTACTTCAACACGGCTGGTGTCTCTAGTGGCTTTGGAAGAAACACGTTCAGGTTTTCCACCTCTCGCAGGACGAGCTGGTACAGGCTGATCTATAGAAAAAAGAGCAGCATAATAATCACAGAGAAATAAACTTGCAGCATGAAAAAAATACCAACCCTCAAATAAGCTTGAAGATTACTAAAATGTTAAAAGAATTTCTGGAAAACTGAAGTGACATCACAAAATACTAGCTCAGTGTTGAGCTTTCCAAAATGCCGAAAAAACTTTGATATAATTTTCACTACTCACCTAAATGTCTATGTTGCTCCACACCAGTTTTCAAGTCAATTTTTTCCTGTTCTTCAAGAGAAAGCTCTGGGTAGGAGGCAGCTTTTTTGTGCTTTCCACTACTGAGCTTCTTCTCTGACTGTCCAGGTGAGGATTTAATTACTTCTGAAGCTTTGACTGCTGTTTTTGCAACATCCTTATATTGTGATGCAAGAGATACATTTGGGGCAATCACTTTATCACACATATAAAGGTAGTAACTGAAACAGCAGAACAGTGAAAGAACAAAAGGTAAGGCATAATGATGACTGGTAGAGAGCAGAGGTTTAATTTAATCTGTTTTCAAACTGTAAAATTTCCATGAAAAATAAGCACGTCCTTTTTAAATTCTTCCTGTGCAAATGGAAATCGTAATGACCCACTTAATCTTCACTGAGTAGATTATCTAGATAAGGTTTTGAGGCTATCAAACAAGAGGATTTTTCAACCATGGCTGATTAAAAAAAAATCATACAGAAAATCACACAAAGTCTTCATTTAAAAGCAAAGAGTGAAATCAGAAAGCCACTGAATCCACACTCTAGCATTTTTGTAATCCTTCTATTAGCCACAGAGGATGAGGGAAGAGATCAGTGTTGTAGTAAGGAGCATATCACTGTTTAAATAGCAAAGCTGTGTACTGACAGCATTGGGGCATGTCTGAGATCAGTGTTGGGCCTTTTTTCCCCCCAGACAATGAACAATCTGTCTGAATTTTCACAGCTCCTGGGCTCCTGGGAGCATCTTTCTGTACCACTAACCTAGCCACTCAGCTTTTGTCTAGTAGTAAAGCAGGAGGTGTGCTAAGGTCAGTGCCAGGACAATCAGCGTCTCAATGCTGGAGTTAACACTCCTCTCTTCAACATTTTCCTTTCTCCTAGTCCTGAAGGCAGGCACCAAGAGAAACAGCAAACCCAGGGGCCATCACAGAAGTTCCACTCTTCATGTGTTTGCACAGGAACTAGTTTGAGATGTGCTGCTTTGCCAGTGGAGTCTGATCTCACCCCTATACTGTAAGTGCAGAACCACGTGGGGATGAGGGTTAAGAGGTACACAGAGAACAACTGTTTCCCTTCTTGATGCAGATGACAGACCTAGTGCAACGTTAAAGGAAATGCACTTGGTTTCTAAAACCAGGAAACTAATCAACAGACAGACAGCCATAGCCACTGCCTGAATGTGGAAGAAAGCCTTCAAACACCTTTTACAAGTCCTTTGGTAAATAAGGGCTGTGCAGCTTTCCACATGCATTTTATATTACCAAAGATTAAAAATTACCTTCTGTCGTTTCTGCTCTGAAAAGGGAAATTCTACTTACATTTCAATTGTATTGCCTACTGAAGAACACTCAGAGATCACAGCTCGAGTCCTGTACCAAAGCCCACTCATAAGCATTTAATATTTACACTAAGAAATGCACAAAAGTTAGTGTGCAATGACTCCTGTGCAACCTGCTAGTGTTTTCCTAACAGTTCAGGTTGCAAGAACTATTTTTTTTCAGTTTGAATTATCTTTAAATAGCTGAAAGTATTTCAGAACCTGTACATACAGCACTTCCAGCTCTGCACAGGAAATATGACTTACCTGGGGTGGAAAAAGGAGGATGGCTGCGGATCAGTTTCTGCTTCTTGCTTTATAACTGGGTACCACTGTGGTAATTCCAGGCTCTGCTGTGAATCTGCCTAAAGAAGAGAAAATAAATTGGTAATTGGAAGATGTTGCTTACATTTTCATAAACACTCCTCAGTAGAGAGATCTTTACACCATTAATACATACAAACCAGAGAAAACTGGCACAGATGCAGGGTACCACAAGCCATGGAAGTGTCTTCTCTCTCCAATTTGCCATTAAGGGCAAAGTAGTAAGAAACTGAAAGTAAAATCTCTTTACAAACCTATTATAAAAGCTCTGCTGAGTCTCCAGAACTCTGTCAGGGACATGCTGAATACGTTTGGGAGAAACAGAAAGCAGAAACCAGGATACCCAGAAGGCTGTAGGAGCCTTTTGCAATAAACCATCCACACTGTAGGAAGTACTTGCCAGATACTTTATTACAAAATAAAACCTGTGAATAAAATGGAACAATTGCTGGTGTTCCAGAGACAGAAGATTTCTTTAGTGGGCAAAGCTGCTGCAGCAACATGACAACTCCATTTCCTTTGCAGCAACAAACAAAATTAATTCAGGAGCATCAGAACAGACCATCTTACAGAACTCCTGTGCTTTTTGTGTTTGGTTAGCAGTTGTTGTTCTGATTGTCTCAGAAATGTTTTTTAAATTATTCTTCAGTCAAAGTTACTGGTGATACTTGGTGCTCCACTGCAAAGGTGCTATTAATCTCAAGTGAAAGGTATCTCTTCATGTATTTAAACAGGACTTGTAGTGAAGAAATTTATTCTTAATTTCATTGTATTAAAACAGCCCTGGGAAGCGGGTTGTGGGGTAAGGTATGGTTGGGTGACCCCAGCCAGTGACCAAGCACCCACACGGGATAGGGACAAAGCAAGGCAGCTCATGGGTCCAGATAAAGACTGTTCAATAGGGGAAGGAAAGAAAAACCCACACCAAACAAGTGAAGCAAAGGATGTGGTGGATTACCCATCCCTGGGGGTGTTCAAGGCCAGGTTGGATGGGGCCCTGAACAACCTTGTGTAGCTACAGGCCTGGAGGTTGGTGTCTCTGCCTGTGGCACAGGGATTGGAACTCTCTGATCCTTGGGGTCCCTTCCAACCCAGACCAATCTACGATTCTATGATTCTGCTCTCCCCCTCCCAGCCAGTCTCTGAACAACATCTACTTTGGATGCCAAAACCCCCTCTTCTTCTTCCCCTTTTTCCTATTTTTTTTCCCCTCTTCTGACCATGACCTTATATGGTATGGAACATCTCCATGACCAATTCATGCCAGTTGTCCTGGCTGTGTCCCCTGCCCACCTCTTGCCCACCCCCAGCCTACTCGCTGCAGGGGCCAAGCATGGAACAGAGAAGGCATCAACGCTGTGGAAGGAAGCGTGGTTTGGTGGCAGCCCAAACACCAGTGTGGTGCCAACAAATCCAAAGCACAGCACCACACAGGCTGTGTTAACTACATTAACACATTCTATGATTCTATGATTCCAGGCAGACCCAGGATCTTTGGAAAGTTGCTAAATTTTAAAATGATAATAATAATAAAAGCAGCCTGAAAAGCTAAAAATATTAGGATATTTTATATTAGGATATTTTTAGCTTTTCAGGCTGCTTTTATTATTTTTTTCTTTTTTCTGTACTGAAAGCTTCACCAAGCCTTCCAGTATCTCTTGTGTACAAGATATATTATCAGGAAAGTTTATATTTACACACCTTGAAATAAACTGACACAGAGAGCACCCAATTACCCAGGTGTGGCTTGTACCAAAGTCTGCAGAATCAAATGCCACTTGATCATGAGAGGGACCAAATCTACATCTATGATGTTCTGGTCAAAATTTCCAGCCCACTAAATTAATTTCTAGCAATGAAACTGAAATTCAACTCCACCCTTGCAGTTCTTCAAATCAGTTTCAACACAGATAGAAAGGAGGGTGGGTACAAGGAAGCTCTAGAATAGTAAATTCATAATCAAGCCTTTAAATAGCAAAAGATGTGAAATACAGCAAATAATCTCTGGATGAACACCCTGACACTTGTCAAGTTTTTTTCTACTTATTCACATCATTCTAGGAATTTAAATAATGCATATATATTCTTCTACTTACATTACAGCTAGTACACACTAATCCAGTTTTAACTTCTGATTCACATCTTGCCCATGTTTTAGGACTGACATTTTAACATGCTTACATATTAAATTATGTATGAGGTAATCTGTATTTTCAAGTTATTAGGTCAGATTCCTACATTCCCACCCATTTCAAATGGAAACCAGCTGTACTGTCTACCCATGAGTGTGCATTTTACAAATTAATTACGTAACTTGCAATCGAGTTTTTACTCAGGAAAGAAAATGAATCATAAACAAACATGAAGTCTTCTTCTAACATGATTCCTTCCTCAACATCTAGGGTAATAAAATATCCACTTTAATATATACAAGTTTATTTCATTACCTAACAATCTGTTTAGTTTAGATGCTCTTAAATAATTCTGTAAACACAACGTATTGGATTAAACTTAAAACTGAATGACTTCTACCTAAGCTGTTTTAAAGGGCTACAAGAAAAATACGACGTATTTTTCTTCTAAAGCTAGTTGTACAAAGCTGTTCCGTAAGAGCAGAGAGAAGGAGAAGAGAAGGAGAAGAGAAGGAGAAGAGAAGGAGAAGAGAAGGAGAAGAGAAGGAGAAGAGAAGGAGAAGAGAAGGAGAAGAGAAGGAGAAGAGAAGGAGAAGAGAGAGAAAAGAACAAGAACAGTGGTCTCAGCCAAATCATTAAGCCAGAAGTTTCAGCAGAGATGGGATTTACAGAAGTCCTCAGAAGAAGCATTAACTCTCTACCCCACCAGCTTTTCCCCTACACATGCTGACCAACTCAAGGACTCAGCTTGAGAAGCAAGACAAGATTTTAGTGCAGAGCAATTATCAGAAACTGTTGCAAAGTCAAAGGGAATGAGGATCAGCAGAGGCTTAGTGACAGCTGTTCCCAGGAAGAGCAGGTGGATGTTACATTGCAGGCTAGAACTTAATGGAAAATGGGAAACTCAGTGGCAATGAAGCATACAGCTTGCAGCTTTCTTATTAGCACGAAGAACTGGAAGGCATTAACCTTGTGAGTACACTCTCTCCTCTTAAATATTGAAACCAAAAGCTTATTAGCACTGTGAGGTGAATAAACTCTTGAGTGAAATGCTAAGGAGAAAGGCAAGGCACAAGGACCAGGATGCTCTGAGGACTATGAGATTTAATTAATAGTTTATTATTACTGGATGGACAAAGACCTAGCCAAGGGCAACTGTTCTTCCTGGGCTCTCCAAGATCACCTCAAAGATACATTGGCACTTGCCAGGACTGACTCAGCAGAGGTGGTAAGGAGGTAACAGAACAGCAAATGGAACATCCTGCAAATAAATTTCCCTGGGAGCATAAGAAAAGGGAATGCCTAGATGTACCTAGTACCTCTCTCACACCACTGCAATGAGGGAAAGCAAAGATGACAGAAGCAGTCTAAGCTTCCCCAGGAGAAGGAAATGGAAGCCTGTGCTACAACACTCTGCTATCAAAACTACTCTAATCTTTTGTCTTTCCAGATGAATATCCATGAAACACACACACAAACAAAATCAAAAATGGGAAAAAGATCCATCCCTCTCCCACCATTTTATCTCTGCTCAAGTTTTCAGCTTCACTCTCATCCTGATTTCAAATGCTGGTTGGTAAGAAAGAGCTATGCAGGTCTGCAATGAAAGACACCAGAAACTTTTTTTGCATTTCATTTGCACTAATCCAGTCCAAATTACTGTTACTGCTAATTTCAGCTGGTTTTTTCATCTGTACACATGAAAACGAAAGATCTCGTGGTCTGAAACGTGCTACTGTGAAAAGGGAAGCAGTACTATACCTATGAATATGGAAGACTATTTCCACCCATGCTGTAGTTTATTACTTGCAGTGGTATTGCAAGGATAAAGATTGCCATGTCTTTATCACATGAAAAGCAAAGTCTCCTTGCTATGAACTTGCCTGCATCTTTAACTAAGGCAGCACATGGAAGCACACAGACTTTGGGGGATATCTTCTGCTGAAATCTGTTACTGTAGGCTGGCACAACTGCAAAATTACCTGGTCCTGCAGCAAGCCTTTCTGCAATACTAACTTTTTGGAAGTTTATGCTGAGAGGTGTCAACTTATAGCACACCTTCTTGTGCTCAAACCATCTGGACTGCTCTGGCTCCTATTTTGAAATCCACCACAAAACACCCAACAGGCTAAACAGATATATAATCCAACCTGCAGCCATCAAACAGACACAAAGATGCCCAATGCACTGGAAAGAAATGTAGTGGTGGGGCAGGAACCAAATAAAACCAGCTTAAGTTTAAACTGTACCCCAAAAATCGCACATTGTACAAACAGAAACCTCTATGATGTTCAATATTTATCTGTTGCTCATCTTATTAATTAAAGTAGAAGCTTTCTGAGGGAAAAATAAGCTCTGTATTTTTGAACCACAGTGCAGACGCGCAGAAGTATTTTAGGAAAAAATACACTGTCTATTATTAACCATTGTCAAGATACCGGCCCACAGCTCATTACTTGGGCTGCTTAAAACCTCCTCTTTTTGGCATATTTCTCTATACAACCAGTTTAAACAGAAACCTATTGCTGCAAAAAGGGCTTCTAAACAGCCGTGTGTCAGTGCACCATTGCCCATCGTGAGATGGCTGGCTAGCAAGCCAGGTGGCTATCCATGGCCCGTGTGTGTGCTGCAGTAAACATAATAACTGAAGAATTAATTTGTAATACTTGATTTTCAAGTTCCTTTCTGCTTTGCTCAGCTGCTGCAGCGCACACCACATAAAACACACTCAAAGGTCAAACAGGAGAATGAAAATTTCCACCATAGCTCTCAGTTTTCCAGAGACTGCATACTTCAGAACAGAACAAGAACCAACAGAGCCAAACCAGCTCCAGCGAGGTTCCTTGTAGCCCAAGGAGGACAGAAATTACTTCACCTTCTAATGAGAAATGGATTTCCACGGTGAAGCTCTCTCAAAAACTTAACATAGGCTTGATTTGACAAGCATTCCTGGTTACAAAAGCAAGCAACGTGCTTCTGAAACAAGTACTCATGTGTGAGCAGAGAGAGAGCTGGGAGCATTAGAAGAGTATAGGTGCACTTACTTTGGACCGAGTTCTTTTCTGATTTTTCTCGCTAAATTTCTCCTTCATCTCCTCCAAGAGATGTTTCAGTTCCCGCTCCTCTGACGTCCCTAAGTATTTTTGGTTAATATGCAGGTAGCAGTGCCACTTGGCCGATTCAAATCCCCAGTGGCAGGTCCTCTTGTCCGGGGATCTGTGTGAATGCATGACGAACGTCTGGGGCGAGAACATCCCGTAGCACTCTAAACACTGGATACACGGGTCATCTGGTGCTAGGTAGAACTGAGGTGCAAACAACCCCTGGCACTTGCCCAGGCATTCGTGCTCTACCTCAAAGGCACTGCCAGTCTCTTTCAGTTGGGCCAAGGTATTCTTACCAGGGAGAAAACCACCGTTTTGTGGGAAAGTGCGAGGACGTAGTAAAGCATTGCATAGTCTCTGAGCATCAGTCAGTGTAATCAGCCCACAGGATGGAGCGTTAAATGGAAGAATTCCCAAAACCTTCAGAATATGAAGCTGGTCGGAAGTGCACCTGGAGCAGTAAATATAGAGCTCGTCACACACTGTATTGATCTGCTGCAAGGAAAAGTCTCGGAGAACCGAATTCAGCACTTGAGGAAGGCAAAGTCTTTTCTCTCCTCCAACTTTAAAACAAGAGATAGATTCCCCCTCCAGTGTAGTCTGGGTGAGTTCTGTGGAGCTGTCTGGAGGAATAAGCAGCGGACCAGAAAGTATCTGTGGCGACGGAAGAGGCAAGAAGACAGTGGGTGACATACTTTCCTGGGAATAACGAGCCGAAAAAGCTGCTGGTCCTCCCAACGAACTCTGGCTGCTCAAGTGGAACTGTGCCAACGTGTGTTTCAGACCCGGATTTAAATTCAAAGGCTCAGATAGTGAAGTACTGTTTGGCTTGGCGGTTTCCCCATCAGCCTCCACAGAAGTTTCATCATATTCATCCAAGTTCTCCTTCTTTATCGTTGGCAATTTATTTATTACAACTCGTACTTTGCTATTTACATGCATTTCTGTCATTGCTTTTTTTAACGGGGGACTTCCATCCTCTTGGATCCCACTCCTTTTTTGGTCTGAAACCAGACCTAGAGGGAAGCTTATTTGTGGGTTTTCCATTGCTAAACTCCAGAACTTTAATTAACTAAGTCTTGGATGTGCATTTTCCTGCTTGTTCATACAAAAAAAGTAAAAGTCAAGTGATCCTGAGTACCTCAGGTACACCAAGTTTTGCTCTCCTTTCAGTAAAACGTTACTTCTGCCTCCAGCAGTATACACTGTAACCCATTTTGCATGTAATAACATAAAATTAATAATGGAGAGGCTAAGATTTTATTTCTTTTTTTAGTTTTATAGCTATTTGTTCAATTTTCTCATATAAAAACCCCACTGCAATGTGTATAGAAAAGGCTTTTCTTCATACCCTACCCGCTATTTTACACCGCGGTCTCGTACAGCCAACTAGTAAAAAAATGACTGAGTTGATGCAAGAGTGTCCATCCTTGATTTCTTTTTCTCCTCTTTAAAAAATATACTGTCTTTTCAAGTTAAGTCTCTGTTTAAATATTAAAATAGAAAAACGGCGTCGCTTTGAAGAACGTTGATCTCAACGCAACTGCTCCAAAAATAAAAAAAAAGGCAGTTTAAGTTGTATGAAAATTTTATTCAGCACTTTCAGTTCTTGGGAGATCAAACACGATCTTAAGGGCTCGCTTTACTGCGCTGCCAACTTTATGATTTCACCACCACCACCACGAGGAGTTACCATGGCAGTTCACAAATAAATTAAGGCTGATCCAGATCGCCGGCGAAAACCGAACGTCCCTAGAGAGTCACCTTTAGCACGGATGTCACTGGTATGCGTCAGAATTTTCCCACCCCGAGATATTAGTAACAGGGGTAAGATCCAGGCCATCGGCTCATCTCACGTCTTGCGCTAGCAGCGTCCCGTCAGTCCTTCCAGATGACCTGCGAGAAGAGAAAGAGGCCGGCCGTAAGCAACCCCAGAGCGCTGAGTTTGCCGTGCCAAAGGGAGGGAGGGACAGGCTTCCCGATTCATGCGGAAAGCCGGGAGCTTTCCCTGAGAACCGCAAGCCCCGACCAGCGCCTGGCAGATGGGGGAAGCTGGCGGCAGCAGGCAACTCCCGAAGCGCTGCGATCACCGCCCGGCGAGCCGCGGGCAGGCGGGGGGCGGGGAGCGGCACCGGAGCGGCTGCCTCACGGCGCGCACACCCTGGAAGGACGGGGTCGCCGAGAAGAGGGGGGTGGCTCTCCATCCCCTCCGCGCCTTTCCCCTCCCGGCCCGGGAACCGGCCCCTCGCCCCGTAGCCCCTTCCCGGAAGGGCCCGGGACGCCGCATCCAGCCGCTCTCACCCTCCTTTCCGCGCCGTGACTCACCTCAGCCCCGCCGGCACGGCTCCGGGCAGGGCTCGGCTCGGCTCACACCCCCCCTGT
>VZTU01033074.1:473561-491408 GCA_013400835.1 Zapornia atra
CTCCGCAGACCTCTCTCTCCTCTCGAGGAGGCGCCGAGAGGCGGGGGGAGGTTTCCCGGCCGGGCGCCGGAGCCTGCCTTAGGTGCCATCAGCTGCGTGTGGGGCTTCTCCCGCCGCAGGCTCAGTGCTGGGAGGGGGAGATGCTGTCGAGAGACTGCTCAGTCTCCGTATAACTAGTTTACGTGTGATGGAGGGGCCCTCGAGAATCACTGCTGTGCGAGTCGCCTCGTAACTGCTTTTACACCACCACGTTGGCGGCAAGATCTACAGTGATGCCTGTGATACCCGCGACGTGTCCTTTTGATGATGCTGGGCAAGGAAAGATCTGGGATTATTGATGTTATTCCCCCTGCGGGTTTTGCTCCTGGTGCTAACCTTAGACATAGGTGGGAACTACCCTACTCTGTGTTTGCACAGCAGCTGGTGCAAGCTTTGGGGCCTGTGATGCTCCATATTGCAAAAATAAAACATTGCTGACGGTTCAGTACAATAGAGTTCAGGATAACTGTGTGAATAGCAGTGCCTGGGCTTTTAACAATGACTCTATGACCACAAAGACTACTGGTTGTGTTTATTTTTTAAAACCAAACCACTTCACATTTTGATTATTAAAGAATTCAGGTAGAGATGAAGGAATTGTGACACTGAAATAGCACAACTTCAATTTTTATATTCAGGGAAAGGGGCTGGAACAAGGATCATTGTTTTACTGTTGCCATCCCTCAGCTTATATTTGGGGGAAGGGGTCGGAACAAGGATCATTGTTTTCATATCCCTCAGCATGCTCAGGCCGAAAGGCTTTCCTACAAACAAAGAGGTACCAGAAAGAAACCTTTGTTTTGCTGAAGATGTAAGCCTCCAAATCACTTGAAATTGTATTCTTTCCTGTGTCTGGTTGAAATAGGTATGTCATAGAATGCTTACGGGAAAGTCATAATTTCTCTTTTCAGAGGCTGGAGAAAACAGAAGGGAAGGCATGAAGTCCTTCCTTCCATTCAATGTAGGGCAAAGCAGAGGTAAAAAGTTCCCAAAAACCATAATGAAGACTTATATCGGGGAAGGCCACAAGAAATGCAGTTCCCCCCCCCTTTAATATGCTACTATTTGTCCTTTTCCAGCCTCATTTTTTTTCTGTGTTTTTACAGTAACTCACTAGAAGCTGACTCAGTCTTTCCTTAGGGAGCATTTACCACAACCACTATGGGGAGGGAGGGCATCTTCCTTCCTTACATCTACCCTATTCCCTTCTAGCTCCTTTCACCAGACCCCATCTGTGTGACTCCTCCACAGCAGCAGAGTCACAGCCAAAGTGTAGAGGTACAAAACCAGGCTCTTTGCACCGGGTTTCAGGACCTGAAGGACAATCAGGACTAATGCTTCTGTACTGGACCATAAACCTACTCTTGGCCCATCTTTGCATCCAACAGCATGTAACTTAATTTATGCAGTGGTCAATAAACCGTTGTTCCATCTCAATATGCAGTTTCCTACTTCAGCTTTTTGTTTGAGGTTTTCAAAGCACTGCTACAAATGTGGAAATGAATCCCAGCATCGCGCAGCCGTGCAGAGTGCCCTGCTGCTTTTTCATGAATGCTGTTCTTCAGCCTGCTGCAGCACACTTGCACAGGACTCAGTTTGACCTCACTTGTCTGTTTAAACTTTGTTTTAATTCTTTATTCTTCTGCAGTAACTAATAGCTTTGTGAAAAAGTGAATGCTTTTGTGAAGAATACTAACGCTCCATACTTCTTTATTAAGCAGTTAGGGAGCTTGCTTAACAGCCACACCATCACAAAAAAACACCCCAAGATTTCTACTTCTCCCAGCTTCTGGAGCTGATCCTGACCCTGTGAATGTTTCTGTCTTCACCCTCTAGTTTAGGATCTAATGAAAAAAAAAATCTCTTCCACTACCACTCAGGGGAAACACGCTATCATAGTTCCAGTTTAAACTTCACTCAAGAACACGCAAGATGTACAGCCTCAGAGCCGGACTTACGGCTGTCAAGAAGGCAACGTCTGTAGGCAGACACTACATCTTTTATTAGACCTACTGCTGTCATGGAGGCTGAGGAATTCAGTTATCATTGCTTGATTTGGGTTTTTTAAAGTTCTGCTGTGCGTTTTCCATTTCAGGTAGAAATCCTGGTAACTATTGTGCTGTAATGATAGTGTTGCTATAGAGCTACAATCCTCAGGCACTGTGAGACAAAGGTGGTAGGTAGAGGATTGTCTAAAAAAAGATGCTACCTCTGCCTACAACTTCTACAGCAGGCTGTGAAAAGCAGTTCCAAAGATGCCATGCAACTAAAACCCAAGTTACAGACCTGTGCAAGATGTAATAAATTGCACTAACAGCACAAGAGGAATCATGTTTTTATTATTAATGCCTCTGAATTTTCAAGAAGTGCTGGCGCTCTTTGGAAGCTTACAAAAATGAACATTTAAAGTTGCCTTAAAATGTAGTTTGCAGATAGCACCTTCACTGCTTGGTTTCAGCACCTCTGGTTTAACACCGGGGCAGCCTGTACAGAATTTTTGTCTTTCCTCTTCTAAAAGTCAGCTCTGAGGAAGAAAAGTTATTACTTAAAAAGTAATTTCTTGCTTTAAACGGCAAGTGCTAAAGTTTCCTTGTCAGATTAAGTAGAAGATGAGGGACAGATAATAATATACGGGAAACCATGAAGCTCCAAAGGAAGTATGAGAATTTTACTTCATGTATTTCTAAGATACCATGCAGGACCCACTCAAAAATACAGACCTCCAAAATATCAAGGAACAAAAAAAAGGGTGTTTAAAAAAAAGCATGAGTCCTGTCATCCCTACACATTCAAGTCCCTTGCAGGGCACCTCTGGGTTTGATGCCTCTTCCCCTCGCAATGCCAGCAAGAGGGGCAAGTGAGACAAACTAATCTGCATTTCTAAGTGTAAATACATTTTAAAAAAATCATTTACTGCATGTAAAGCGAAGTGCCAGATACTGCATTAAACCAAAACAAAGTGATCTAGTAGTTGAGCTGGTTAATGCAGTCACAGCATTGTGTGTCGAACTGCTCAGAGCGCAAAGAACCTTGTCACAGCTCTGTGACTGTTTCAAGATGTGCATTTAATCGCAAGGGGTGGTTTTCTACAGGAAGAGAAGGAGTGTTTGTTATAAAAGTGTTCCCATGTACAGTTGGTGAAGGTGATAAAGAGCACAATTTAACACTGATGAGAGAACAAACAGTAGCTTTCTTCTCTGAAGATATTAGTTTACACATTAAAAGAAAGAAAAATCTTTAGTGACAATTTTTAATGGTAAATTGTAATAGTTACAGCCACTCTTGTGATCCCTCCTATGACTAAGTCACACGGAAGAGATGGTACTAGAGATACCCTATTACAGGCCTTGCTGTAAGCGCAGAGGCAGTAGGTTGTTGCGTGCTTCACATCTTAAGAGGGCACAGCACCTTGGAAGCGAAACAGTTCTGTACAAAATAGCTAATGAAGAACCTGAACTGTGACACAGTTTCTACATCTAAAATCACGGTCAGAATCGAGCTGTTCAGCTGGATGCTTCACCACCATCAGAAGGGGGGATACAAACCCCAGCTCTTCGGTCAAGCTTAGAAGGCAAATGCAGATGCAACAGATTTCTGGTTCTATTTATGCCTGAAAAAGGCCACCTGCCACGAAAGCCAAACAGATCCCAGAGGTGGATGCTGCTCTGCCTTTAAATCATCGGCAATTAAACACATAATGGTAAGATCACACATTGCAAGCATGTAGTTCACATCCCCCATCACAAGCAGGGGGCGGGGGGAAAGTCTTAAAATAAAGCCCAATTGCACTCATCAAAAATACACACATATGATAAAATCCCCTTTTTCCTGAAAGGAGCTCTGGTCCCTACCTCCCTCTTCCTAGGAAGAGATCATTAATCAATACCTTCCTTGCTTAAACTGCTTTTGCTGTCCATCACAAAGCAAGGATGCCTGCTTGGCAGTTAAGGTAGCAAGTAAATATAGATTATACAAGCTATTAATTTCTTTTCTAGAGTGTCTTTAACATAAACAATTGCTCAGACTGAGCCTAGAGCAGTTGGCCACCAAACTGAACAGAAACAAGAAGCGTGCGTGGGGGGAGGTGAAGTATTTAAGATATGCGACCATCTGCAGCATTTGCCTAGGACTGCGGATACCTATTTGTAACAACCAGCCAGATCGCAGGAGGAAATCTCTTTGAAAATACAGATAGAGAGATACTGAAATACATTCAAATCCTGCACCAGGAGACAGGTATAAGGTAAATGCCTTTGCCCTCTGTGTGGGAAATCTAAGGATGCGGAGGAGGAGCTGAAACAAAGGAAGAAATCAGGCAGAAGCAAGTGCAGCAGATGAGAGCGCAGCTGAGATGCCAGATCACACGTTCCACTGGAAGAGGTCCTTGGTCCAGAAAGTTAAGATTGCAGTTTTATGGTTCACTTGAAGCTTTCTGTACCTGCATGGCTGACTGAGGCCTCACCAAATTTTGTTTCAACAAACCCACAACCTACAAGGATGCTTTTTCTCCACAGGGTATGGTGACTGTAGGGCTGTTGGGCCACGTTGGAGCAGGACCTCTGCTCCAAGACAGATGTGGGGAACATGGGCCAAGGGAGGTATTTCTTCAGTTGCTCTGGTCTATCCCAGTGCTATCTTCTAGATGGAATTGTAAGATCAGGGACAGGGAGATGATTGGCCCTCTCTACTCTGCCCAGATGAGGCCTCATCTGGAGTCCTGTGTCCAGATCTGGGGGCACCAATACAATAAAGATGTGGGACTGTTGGAGGGGGTTCAGAGGAGGGCCACAAAGATGATTAGAGGGCTGGAGCAGCTCCCCTACAAAGAGAGGCTGAGGGAGCTGGGCTTGTTCAGCCTAAAGAGAAGATGACTGTGGGGGGACCTCACTGCAGCCTTCCAGTACTTGAAGGGAGCAGAGAAACAGGAGGGGAATCAGCTTTTTAAAAGGGTAGACAGTGGCAGGAGAAGGGGAAATGGATTGAAGCTAAAGGAAGGAAGGTTTAAATTAGGTATTAGGGGGAAGGTTTTTTTACAGAGTGGTGAGGTGCTAGAACAGGCTGCCCAGAGAGGTGGTGGATGCCCCATTCCTCGGGGTGCTCAAGGCCAGGTTGGATGGTCCCTGGGCAACCTTGTGTAGATCCAGGCCTGGAGGTTGGTGGCCCTGCCTGTGGCAGGGGCGTTGGAACTCTGTGATCCTTGGTGTCACTTCCAACCCAGGCCAATCTATGATTCTATGATCAGAACAGCACTCTGGTGGGACCTGGATAGTTCCGTGTCAGATGACAATCCCAAGCAAAGCCCAGTGTTTTGTAGTATTTGTTAGAGGTTAACATACAGAGGCCTAATATAAATGTTTTATTTAAAGTAAAAAGTGTGCACAAATAAAGGGAATGATTACACAACAACGTTCAAGACCATATGAAACAGGAAAACAGTAGTGACAATATTAACTAGCAGAGCACCCATAAGAATCCAACTCGCATACAAAAAGGCTACTCCACATAAATACATCATGCTGCTGATGCAGACACTTCCATTGAAAGACAAGGCCTACTGCACTCAACTGCTTACACCCAGTGTCCCTTCTCAATATTTACAGTTGCTGTATGCTTAGCAGTGGAAAATAACTGTTAATGTCATGGCACTTTGGAGAGAAAGAAAGTTTAAAAATGGATTTACAGTTAAGATGTTTGTCACTTGGCGATATTCCTAAGGGTTGGATATGTAAATAAAAAAAGTATCTTTCCTGTGACATTGTTAAAAAACCATTACTTTAAGCACAAGTTTTACTCCATTACTTTTCTGCGATGAACAGCAGAAATGTCCTTGCTTACATAAAGACATTTTACTTAATTCCTCATATGAAATTAAGCCACTGTAGAGACAAGGCTTTTCTTGTTTGCTTTAAGTAACTTCTAAGTTTAATATCAATTAAGTCCTGATGCTAGTCCTGTGGGTGTAGAAGTCAGAGGCTAAACGATTAATCACAATTTTGAAACTGCACATGAGCAGTTCACTTGACATAAACTAAATGTGAAGTTATTAGCTACTCTTTAAAATCAGGTTTACTCTGATATTTTACATTTGAAAACATAAAACTTGAGTTTAGGGAACCTTATTTTTAACAGTGCAGAGGTTCAAAGCTTCCCTGAAATTGAGGCCCTTCCAACTACCAGTGTTGAAAACTCAGCCCAATAGTTAAGAGTTTGCTACTCATGTTGCAAAGAAAAATACAAACTAAACACCATACTACAGTGTACTTGTGCGATCTCTCTCCCTGAAGCTATCATGGAAGTGAAAAAACATACATTGGAAGATTTGTGCTATGAATTTACAGTGTAGCCACACAAGGATTTTCAAGGAGAGACACTGACGAAGCAGAAGTCTTATTAAAAGCCTCAGATAAGGTTTGCTAACTTGTGCTTACAGATATTTAGATCTGCTTTCAGTAACCCTTAGCTTGCCTCACAGCTTTTTCCTGTGTAACACAGATGCTTTTCTTCTATGTCTCTTAATCCCTTTTCTCCAAAATAAAATAAAGAAGTGGTACATTTGGCATTTCTTCAGCCTAAGACATTCAAAACTATTCCTTAAACATTAAAAATAAGAATTACCTGTGTTGTATAATACACTGTTAACTAACATGAAATGTAATAGTCACACCTCCCAAAAGCCCTAGTTTGAACCATTCTTTCAATTTATTCTGATTGCTATTAACTTTGGGTCTCCTACCAGCACTTAAAGTTTGATTGTGATTATAAATCACTGTCTGTAAGTGGAGAAGTTCAGAGTTGTGGACAGCACTTATTTGTATTTTTTTTAGGTGTGCTTTATCCATTGGCAAAGTCAAATGCATTTCCAAGAGTATGGCAGGAAGATTAAAACAAAAAGGAAACAATGCCCTTATCTAGGCCATAGCTGTAACAGGCACAGCTCTGATACAGTTAAGACAGCAAGTGTAAAAGCAATAAATAGCAGTATGAGGTTCTGCAGCTGTCAGTAATAGCTGCACATTACTGCTAAATTATGCTTTGCAGATTTTAACTTTTTAAAGTATTAACTGAATTCTGTACTCACCGAAAACAGCCACTTCATACCACGTACAACCCTCAGCAAAAGGGACGGGCTCAGAAAGGCACTGTCTCCATCAGCATACAGTTTCTAGTGTACCACTTTGGAGCAGAGTCTATTGATTCTAATATTGATTTCAATATCAATCATCTCCTTTTGGATAAGATCAATACACCCTATGAAATTCACCTATTCCATTTAAAAAGCTACTCTTCTTGCTGTCAATTCAGTCTGAAGGGCAGTAACACAGCTCCGTGTCTAAGACAACAGGGAAATCAGATGTTTAGAGAGAAGATACTTAGAACTACACAAGTCATAAGGTCTTACTTGTCTTACTGGAAAAACAGAAGTCCTTTAATGACGTTATATCGTGTCCCCTAATGTAACCTGTATTCTTAAAGCAGTAAGAAACAACCCTTTCCTTTATCAGAACGCTGCATTGGCAGGTCACACAGCCAGACCCCGTTGTTCAGTTAGAAGCCCCAGGGGCCAACATGAAATTCACGTTTGGCAAGACTGTTGGGAAGTTAAACACTTTAAATCCGGCAGCCAAAGGTTCAGTGTAACAACTGTCCTGCTGACAATTAACACCAAAAAAAAAAAATATTAGTGAGTAATTCACACTAGGTGACCAGGGTAAGATGTTCAGTACTCATTTTATGCAACTGCATCCACATGAAGAGGTGTTTATCCACGCAGAAACAGAGTAACGATTGGCACAATCTGGAACTGGAGCATTCAGACACATTCCTCGGCTGACATCAAAAGAGGATTTATATATTCAAAGCCTTCAAATTCAGACTGGTCAATCTTCTTCACAATATCACTATTAAGATGGAAAAACAGTCATTAGGTTCAGAAAAATGAAAACCACCCTATTAACTGATAGTTTGTCTTACAATTTAGGCCTGTACAGTGGATTGCAATTGAGAACATTTCCCTTCTCTCTCCTGCCCCTCTCTATCCTTGCAGTTGTCACATATTTTGTTGTTGTTTCACATTTTTTTCCTAGCTCCCATAATGGTAACAAAACACAAAACAAAAAGCCACCCAGGAGCAGTGGCTGAGCTGCTCCCATGCACATATTCTCCCCACAAAGCAGTCTGCAATGTTTGCAGTTTTAAAACTTTCCCAAAACAGTTTTGTACAAAACCACTAGGATGTGACAAATACTGTGCCTATATCAGCAACTCTTCTAAACCTTAGTTGTATGTTACACTTTTACAAAGGGATGGAGAAGGAAGCGGGATCTCAGACCTAATTAAATTGCCTATGTAACATTTAATTTTCACTGTTTCTGATAACATACTACACAAACATTATACAACCCCCCCAAAAAATAATCCTAACACGAAACCAGAGGTGGCTCAGTCAAACTAGAAAGGCTTTTCCCTCCTCATCCCAAACCAGGGGCACTCAGAAGCAAGGAACTGCAAATCCACTACTAAAATCAAATGCATTGTCATGCATCTTATCAAGCCTTTTCAGCCAGGAATAATCTCACTTGACTGCTAACAATTTAAAATATGCAAACAAGCCAAGCAAAGCATCTTCTCTTGTTCAGAACACCCAAGATAAATCCAACATTCTAGAAATACCATGACAAAGTAATGCAAAAATAAACCACTTGATAAAACAAGTCTTTTCCTTCACACATTCATTTCTTGCAGATGATACCACTAAAACTTGTAAAATAGCACTTATTCATCTTTCCCTGAACTGAGATTCTTTAGAGCAACTTCCCCAGTGCTGGATGGTATTTACCTCATGCCAGAGTACAATACCTAGTGTCCAGCCATATGAAGTGTATCATGAGGACACGTAACAGAATTTTTCTGAACTAATATAAGAAAATGTTATTGCTGCTTTACACATACTCTATGTACTACAACTACAGCTATTTAACCAAGTTTGGTAACTCCTTCACTGACATATCCAAAATCTACAGTACTTACTCATCATCTGGAGTGAGCTGCACAGGTTCATTGGTGAACTGGGAATCAAAGTTATCCAGACCAAATTCTCCAGATATATTTGGTTTAAATGGAGGCACCACTTGCTTTTGCTCCATCTAAGAATAAACACACTTGGTGAGTTGCAGCCTACTGAATTATTTTTAAACAAGGCTGGAAGTTACCACCAAGTTTCTTTAGTATACTTTCTACAATCATTTCTATTAATCTACTGTACTTACTGGGTGTAAAAGTGCTAAAAGATTTGGTATTTTCGTAATGGCACATCAAAAGATAAGAGCTTAAGGATTCTGAAGTTTATGTATCACCTCTCATGCTCAAAACAAGTTGTCAAGCCATCAGTGTACTGAGAGCAAGTAAGCCAAGACAGTGGGCATTCACTTACCAGATCCCAATCAACATTGCGGAAGAATGGATGTCCCTGGATATCCGCAAATCCTGTCTGAGGATGGCAGCCTAATCGCTCCTTTGGATCCTGTGCAAGGAAGAAAATATTTCTAAATGGGTGCAACGGCCTACACATGAATAAAAACACCCATGTTACAAATGCCCTGAGAAATGAAACACCAGAGTTACAAGGGACACTGAAGAACCAAGTCAGCGTTATTTATTTTGGAAAATGTTCAAATTTTCTGTCCTAGGGACCCTGCTTTGGCAGGGGGGTTGGACTTGATGATCTTTTGAGGTCCCTTCCAACCTCTACAACTCTGTGATTCTGTGAAATAGCCATGAGTATATGGAAGCCTTTAACAGAATTTAATATAAACAACCGTGCCACCTTTCTACATTTTTATTCAGACCTGGTTAAACATACCACATGTGTCAGAGCAAACTTGGTTAGATGAGAAGTGAATACGATTCTCCACCCTGCCCCTCCCCGAGCAGACTGACTAAGGCAGGCACACACACTGGATGGTAATTGCAGGTTACTGATAAGAACGGTGGAGGGAAGGTTGTTTTAACAAGACAATTCCATCCCCATGTTCGCGTGTGTAGTTAACGCTACTAGAGAGTTCCAACAGACACAGTTATCTTGAATAGTATCATTTTCCTAGAATAACTTAAGCAAAACTGTTTCCTCCTGCACCTCTTTCTCCCTACTCATGTAATACTCACTAAATAAAGGCCAGGATGTGGTTGGATTAGTCCACTACCACATACGCACGTTTTGACTCTCCGGCTAGTTAGCTACCAGCCAATGCTGAGCGCATCCTACCTCTGCCTTTCCCTTGATGAAGTCATCAGAAGTTGTTCCAAGTGATTTGCTGAGCTGCTTCTCTTTAGGAGCCAAAATAAATGTGAGAAATTTGTCCAATTCCCTGATCGAAGAAATCACTTGGAGGATTTCTGTGCTTTTCAATTTGAAATTTATACTCACGATCCCAACCTGAGAGTTTGGAGGTTCAGATTTGTCTTACAATCTCTCCAACTGGTCCCACTGACATTCTCCTTTAGGCTCACATCTTTTCTACCATGTTCCTGCATATGGCAGATAAATGATGCCTGCTATGCAGTAGTTAGTCAAAAGGTTTTTAAACAAATGGCTGCTCTTGAGAAGTCTTAAATAGTCCCCTGTAGTTCTTACCTTATTAAGGAAACTCTTCAGGACACCTGCTGCTTTAACAGAAAGGGACCGGGGAATTCGGATCTGCTTCTCCAAAATTACTGCAAGAGAACAAAGTTTGTATCAGCTTTTGCATCTTTAAAGTTTAAGTAGAAACAAAACACAGAAGTGTAGGAACACTCATGGTACTTACCTTGGAAAAGATAATCTTCTGTGTTCTGGTCAGGATTGTCAGAACTCCCAACAATATCAAATGGTGACCGGCCTGCCATCATTTCAAACATCAGTACACCAAGAGCCCACCAGTCTACACTGAAGCCTAGAATTCAAAGGAGAAACCACCACTGAAAATACTCTGGAGAAAAAAATGCCAACACTTTTGGGGCTAAAACCAGGCATATTTTGAGAATAAAGAAAACTTAAGTATTGCCAGTCTTTCTGTCTGTCTGAATAAAGGAGAGATAACAGTTGTACCAGACATTACTTGGTTCATTACGTGTGCAGCAGAAAGAAACGCTGTACAAAGAAAAGGAAATGCAAAAAGTTTAAAGGTTGGTGTTAGGACCTTAACAGGGGTTTAGATAATATTTAAGCCTAGTCATTACTAGCCAACAGTACATTATCCGTGGCGGCAGATAAGGACAAGGAGGAAGTATGTGATTCTTAATAGTAGGAAAATAGTAATTTATGGAGCTAAGCATATCTATTCTACTGTTCACTGCTGAAGAAAAAAACCCTCCCAGTAGCTAGGCTGGGACTGGTATAGTCTGGTCGGCCTAGCAAGTTTGTGATAAGGAAGATGTGAAGCCAGTATTAAAGAAACATTCAATTAAAATAGTAGACTCTAAAAATATATACACCTTTAAAAATATAGGAACGAACTGCAGAACTTGTTAAAATTTTAAGGGAATTAAACAGCTCAAAGATCTGCTTGGCAAAGTACTGGAAGCTTAGGAAAAAAGGATAAGGAATAGGAAACACACACAGCAAGTCTTTTGTCCTCTCTTACAGAGACTTGCAGACTTCCTGAACAAACAATTGCACAGACAACTTCATTTTTAATCCAAAGATGTGCAAAAGGGATGTCTACTACCTAGGCCCTTTGCAATGCTTTTACATCTAATGCCTTCATTGCTACCAAATACAAAGCTCCACAACCAAACAGAATTCAATTCAACAGACTGCAAGTACATCACTAGTAGTATCTGAAACAGTTATAACACTAAGAAATTGGGGAGACTCAAGCTATTCTTTGAAACTGAGTAAAATAATTTGAAATGTGGAGGGCAAGGTATCTCATTTGCCAGTTGTGATGTTTTCTGCTCCTCCTTTGAAGCATTTATTTACTTTTCAGACAGGGCATAGAATTAAGATTGATCACATGTCTAATGGAGATTTATACTGCTTAACCACTCAAGTAAGATGGAAGAGACATGGTTAAAGTTATATGGAGTAGTGAAAAATTTGACTTACCGTAATCCTCTCCCCGGAGAATTTCAGGTGCAATATAGTTTGGAGTCCCACAGAATGTGCTGGTTGTGTCACCAGGCCTCAGACCCTCCTTTAAGAAAAGATGGGAAGAAAATACAGTTTGTCAAAGATCTCACACTGACAAGAACATCATTTTGAGTTAAGCATCCTGAATAAACTCTTTTCGGTTTAGTAAAAGTATAGTTAGATCTGTATGTAAACGAATACAAACCACTACTTGTTTCAGCATTAGGTTGCATCTAGAGGCTCAATAGGATGGCACATACCTACATACCTGTCGGGGAAGACAGCAGGCCTGCTAGCAGCCTAACTCTCTTCTCCCAAGATTTAGGCCCTGACAATATTCTTCTGTTTCCATGAGAAAGGAGAAGTTACTCATGCTGAGAGGATCTTAATAATCACATTCTCAAAACACAGCAGCCTTGATAGGGGTACAGGCTACCCTAAACCAAGAAGCAGTTATGGGAAGGTACTTGGGAGTAATGCAACATGTTAAGAACCAACCATAATAAGATGGTAAAAAACAGCAGGTGTGCGGATACTTTTAGGCATCAAAGGTAAACTAAGGATATTTAGCTATAAGATATGTTTATCAGAACTCGTTATAATTATTAACCAATCAATACGGTGTGAATAGTGTGTGTAAACAATTAGCAGTTTTTTAGCTTGCCACATTTGCAGTAATAAAGGTATATAATCTGTGTGATTTCACCTAATAAGATGGCTTCACCTAAAATTCATATCAAATTGCGTGTTGCTCTCTGCCGGTCGCCACACATACCTACGTTATCTTTAAGGTTTTAGGTTGTAAACTCTACCACATTTCCAACGTGGCAAACAGGAACCACCAAGCAGGGTGGAGCAGCTTACATGTCTGGGGTGTTGTGATGGACAGATGCTTCTCAGAGAAGAGCACAGGACACAGACTGCAGGGAGGGTACCCAAAGAAGCTGTGCAGTCTTCATCCTTGGAAGCTTTCAAGGCCAAACTGAACACAGCCCATTGAAACCTGGCCTGATCTTATAGCTTAGCCTGCGATGGGCATGAGGGTGGATTAGGCTTCCCGAGGCCCTTTGCAACCTGGTGTATTTTGTGGGTTTTCAGTCCCTTAGTCAAAATGACAGCACTTAGAACAGTTCTGATAGACACCAGAGCACAGGCTTGACTTTGCCATGGAATTGCCATTACGCTGTTCTTTCTAATGACCGTTTTTCTAGAGAAAATGGGAAGTGTCACAGAATCCAAATGGGAGCACGTGTGACTGATACATTTCAGCCTCTTGCTCCTTTTGAAACCAAGCTCTCTTGACTATTTCAGCCTACCCCTCCCAGTCAGCAGCTTTATAAAATCATAAACAGTGTATATACTATATATATATGTGCAGTCTGTGCACTTTGGCATTTGTTTCTCTCCTCTCCATTTGTCGAAGTGAAATGAGTACACAGCCTATCTGCACTGCATGTAAATAATACATTTCACATTTTTAAGTCTCTGCACTTTTAGTTTATAACAAATCCTTAATTGTTGATTTTGCTGGTTAGCAAACAACTAGAGCTTACCTTGCACATGCCATAGTCTGTAAGTTTAATATGCCCTTCAGAATCCAGTAGCACATTATCCAGTTTTAAATCTCTGTAAATGATCCCTCGTTCATGTAAATAGTTCAATGCCAGGCTGATTTCAGCAGAATAAAACCTAGTGTAGAAAGAGATATTGATCACTCAAGTAATCAAAACCCAAACCACAATAATACAGTCTGGGTCATACGATGCTCTTCTAAATACAATCCCATGTATTCTATTATTTTTCATCAGAGAAGTGGATAAGTTGTTTATAATCATACAAACATTTTGATCCACAGTCACTTGAAAAATTATTTTTAATTAACATTAATGTCTACTGAAATAATCCCTTTCATCTCACCATCTGAGATGAAGCATATGCACCAAGCATTCAGCATTTGCCTGGACAGCTGGTAGTGGTTGTTTTAAGAGAAACACACTGATATCATTAGATAGTAAAAAAAAAAAACCAACCACCAAAACCCCACAAAGTGTTTTTCTAGAAAAAATATAATCAGAATCAGACTGAAGTCATCTAGGGTAATGGTAAGGCAAGTAATACCTATTGCAGTTCCTCCTTGAAACAAAAATATGGTAGCTTGCAGCATTAAAGTGAGGATGCAGCTTCACATTTCTTAAATCCTCAACATCTGGAGGGGATTTGCTAGCTGATCATCATAATCTCTGCACTACTGTACTGTGTCAGAAAACCCGTTGTTTCAAAGCATGAAATCTGAAATGAGACATACCTGGCATGCTCCTCTGGCAGCTTTCTTTGTCTCTGCATATGAAACATGAGATCTCCTCCATTTACATACTCTATAACAAAAAATAACCTGAAACACACAGTAGCGTATTAAAAATAATTATGTAGAAGGGTGAAAGAGGTTTGAAACATTACAGGTCTGTTATCAAACTCATCTCAACTCCTCCCACCTCTCTAGTAATGTAGCTGGTTTCAGCATTTTCCCCTCCCTTTAAACACATTTTCAAAGTGAAAAATCAAATACCCAAAGTTTCTCTAGATAATTCTGTTATTGCTGAAGGAAAGTAGACCATACTTCCCGCATCCCTAATCAGATATATTCAGTTTCCATGCACAGAAAAAACTTTTAAAATCTTATTTTCCTTCCCAATCCTTTTAATCTCCTTTGTATGTGATTGTGGTGGTTCAACCCCAAACAGTGGCTGAGCACCATATGCTGAGCACCATTGAGCACCACTCAACCTGGAGCCTCCACAGGTTGGGATAAAGACAGTCTACTGACAAAAGCACCGGGAAAGTAATAACAGCCAATTACACTCAATACAGAGTACTTTACCAACCTGAGAATTACAGAGTGCTGCAGGATGCAAAGGCCAAAGCAACACCTCAGACCCACTTGGACTGCCCCAAAGGCACCCATGAGCACCCCTCTCCAACCAGCCTCTTTGATGGGGGAGTGATGGCAGGTGGTGTCAAAACTGCCTGGACTAACTCAGCTCACCTGGGCTAGTTGGGCTCCCCTGGGCTAGCTGCTTGGGGAGGTTGACTCTGGCCTGGCCAGAACCAGCACAATGGTTAGTAACACTGTTAGTATATTACAAATACTCTTTTATTCTCACTTCGCTCTCACCAGCTGGTCCTTTTCAAACAGCAAGGATTTTGTTTAAATATACAGAAACTGTATCTTATATATACTAAACTGATTGATTAATCTACTGCAATCTCTTCTAAACACACACGAAAATAGTAATTTCTATTACTCCTTTTTCCTTTTGAAAATTCAGGTACTATTTTCTGAGTTTTGCTCATCTTCAGACAGCCCACACAAGTCTGAGAAATTTCCTCAGTTTTTTTGTACTTCTGATTTCTCCCTAAAGCCTTTTTTCCATTCCCATTCTAGGTTCTGTCTTCTACCTTGTATTCTTAAGCCTTTTCTTCTGCTAGCTGCACCTCTCTTCCTGTCCAGGATCCTCCCCAACATACCGATCAGTACTTTACATCCTTTTGCAGCTACCCAATCTGAAAAGCTTACATGATGAACATGGCCTTTTGCTCATCAAATGTTACAGTGATTTACAGTACATTGACTTTTACTATCTACCTGACACTTAAAGCTTAGATGGGCCTTTTGGGTGCCTAACAGTATGAAATATTTTTGAAATAAGGTAATCTTATCTTATGACCTTTACCTGCTTTCTGTCTGGAAGCAAGAGTGTAGTCCAACGAGAAAGGGATGATTTGAAGCCTGTTCAAAAACGTGTTTCTCTGTCTGAACCCAGTCAATATCCTATTTAAGAAAAAGCAACATGTTTCACTTCTTAGGCCAAGTATTAATGACAATTAGTAGAAAGATATTAAAGTGTTTTGCCATCCTCATTTTACTTGCAAGAAATTCAATATTACATCGTCCTCCAATGTGAAACAAGACAACTTTGCATATTAGCATGCTCTTTTTTCTTCTTCCTGCCTTGACAGTCCTGTACTGTTAGCCTCATTGTGTAACTACACTGGGGAATGAAAAATAATCATGTATAAATATAAACTGGAGCAAACAAATGTAAAATAGCATCAAGAAATGCAGAAGATAATCAACGGCAGATAAAATAATAAATGCAAGAGCTCTTAGAGAGCAAACTGCAGTCACTCAAGTCTTTTCAGAGCAGCAAAGAAGCACAAGGGAAATCTTCAGCAACAAGATGTGTTTAACACTCGAACATCTGAAAACCAGACTCCACACATTTTTTTCTCAGCCCAACAAGCCAGCTTTGTAGGTGAAATACAGAATATTGCTCCAAAATAACGGAGCAAGCCGGGCTTATTAACTTGAATTCTGCAGGGGCACTGCTGTAGACAGTGCTGATCACAAAAGGAGACACTGACAACAGAGACAACGAAGGTCATGACAGCAGCCACTGGCACAAGAGCGTGGCTGTTAGTTACCAGTCTGTCAATGGAGAACTCAAAATCAGTTATCTGTCTTGCAAACTTCCTATAGCACATTACACATAAGAAACTGCACATATCATTTGCAATTAGTGCTGCCAATCCAGAAACCCAGCTCCCACCTTGTGGTAGATACAGCAGCACTGTGGAAGAGTTGCCCAGTTCACCAATAAAAGGACTGCCTACCTCATCATCGTTGACAAGCTCTTTCTTCACCACTTTCATTGCGTAAATGCGTTCAGTCTTCTTCAGCCGCACGAGCAGCACTTTAGCATAACTGCCCCTTCCTATAACTCGGAGCAAATCAAAATCCTGAAGGCCCAGACTGGAGGAAGCTTTGCCACTTTCTCTAATGCTCATTGCCTATTGGGAAAGACACTTTGAAGTTAGTAATCAGGCTTACCAATTACAAGAGTCAGCATTTCAAACAGAAGAGCAAAATTAATACAAACAAGGAATTCAATTAACACTTGCTATTCTTAAAACTGCACTGTCCTGGAAAGGAATGTGAGGGGAAAGAAAGGAGGCAGAGGAGACACAGCAGATAAGAAAACAAACAAAACTGGAGGAGTTTGGAATACTTTCTAAATCAAAGCACATCTCAACTCAGGGTTCAAAATAAAACAGCTTGCAAGCCATACATGCGTACACCTGAGCAAGCAACTCAAGGGTGCTTTATGGACTAGTTTTCAGTTTGTGACAAATTACTAAAAGTCTCAAAATTGAGAGAGACAAAGGTCTCTGAATACAGTCAGCCCGGTTAAGATAATTTACCTCTTTTTCTTCACCAACATGGTCCAAGCTCTCATGACTTGAGGGATTGTACGGAATCACTAGAGGTGCAAGAAAAAAATATTAGACCAATGTTGACACAATATTTTCTTTTTCCTTAAAATTTCTACACAAAAGTGTCCTGGTTTCCACTAGGACAGAGTTAATTTTCCCAAGGAGCCAACACAAGCAAGCCAAGCTGGCCAAGGGTGTTTTCCATACCATGTGACACTGCAACCCCCATAAAGGTGGACAGTTGGGGAGGGGTGGGTCTGCAAGGATCTGTAGTGTTCTGAGTGGATGGAGAATCAGTTGGTTTTCAGGTCTGTGAAGTGTTCTGTGTAATCACTGTGTGTATTCCATCATGGGTTCTGTTGTTCCCCTATTGTGATGCTGTGTCAGCAAACTGTCAGCAAACTTCTTTAGGCAGAAGACCTGCGTGGATG
>VZTU01033077.1:642-11967 GCA_013400835.1 Zapornia atra
AGTGAACATTATATGAACTGTAAACAAGATAATAGCTGCTACCCAAGTTCGTTCCGTTTCCAAAGTTATAGTAAATGCTTAAGAGTTTTGATCCTCACTAACAGTTTTTTGGTTTGTTTTTTTTTAATCTGGATCTATCTCACAAACACTTAACACCTGACCTTCGAGGTTATTCTAAATACATACCCCTTACATAGGCTGGGTGATAAGAGGTACTTTAGAAGAATTATATTAATTTCAAAAGAGTCCATCTTATTTTAAATTATTTATAAAATGCTAGGAATCTCTCCAGGATGTGTCTTCATGCTTCCTGGGAAATACCTTCAAGAAAAACAATACAGAAAGTTAACTCGGACAAGTTACTTAAAAGTAATAACCGTCAGCGGAAGAAAAAGGGGGTTTCCTTACTACTGCTTCTGTGTTCTTAGAGCTTTGGAAGAACTATGCATGTTATAGCAGCTGTTCAATTCATATTCACAACTAAAAAAAAGCAGCTCTTCAGCAAGCTAATGACTACATTCATAATTATTTACCTTCAGAATTAGCATTCATCTGTAAAATCTGTAACAACTACACACTATTTTGGAAAATACACCTGTTTTTCAGAGAATAAAAACAACTTTTAAATGTGTGCACATCTCATGTCATGTTTTACCAGCAAAACAAACCTTCTCACTGAGCAGTCACAAGAGCTTGTGTAGTCAAGGCTACACAAGAAACGTGGTAGAACATTCTGCCATACACACCATTGCCAAAATTGCCTCCAGTTCTAAAATACAAAACATCATTCCTGCATTAAAGCATGATACGAGATGAATTTTAAACAAGAGAAACATGATTTTGGTTAATTTTAAATATTCAATTATTGCAGTCCCCACTTTGTAAGAAACTGAAGATGGTTGCACACTCTTCAGTGGACTACTCAAGCACGGTCAGGAGTGATTCATATAAAATGGCTAATGGCAGAGTGTTATCCATTTTTTATTTGCTACACAAATACAGCAGACTGAAAACGAACATAAGGTCCTGCAGGGCAAGCTATGTGTTCTGTGGATATAAAATTGCTCATTAAGAAAAAAAAAATTCCGATGCAATGGCTACAATAGAGAACAGTTAAGTGTGTAAAGAATAGAAACATACATCAGAATAGGAGTTCATATTTTCCAAGGAAGATCAACAGTGATAGCGATGCTACAAGTCTCCTATTTTTCATTTAGGAAGTCTCAAAACTAAATTATTAACAGTGGACCACTCCACATCAGTCAAAAAGACTGAACTGGAGACCTTTTGCCTGAGGTTAGACTCTCAGACACTCCAATCAGCACATTTAAACTCTTAAATATGATGTTGCCTTCAGTATTTTTTCTATCTAGCTTCAAGAGCAATTTATGAGCTTATGAGAGACAGATGCCCAGAGTGAAAAAATTGACCTGTCTTTTTCACAGGACGTGCAAACTTCAAAAATCTTGAACCTTTCTAATCCATCAACAAAATACTTGATTTCAGTTGCTAGATGGATATTTGTAAAATTAAAAAAAGCTGCACACACAATATTGATATTAACAGCTCAATGAGACAGAACTCTCAGAATATGTATACATGCATATTGATGCAAGCAACAGAGAGAGCAAAGATATAACAGAAGCAGCATCAACATAGCCATGAAATCTCTCTGCTGGATAGTTTTCTCTGTTACAATAATAAAGTAGCACAGGTGGGACAAGCAATTAAAAAAAGAAATAATGCTTGCATCAAAGAGGGTATCAGAGACCACAGTACAAAAGACTTCCATTAAAGCCAATAACTTTTTGCAATGGTTGCTTACCTGCTAATTTAAATATATTCTTTGTGAATGATATCGTTCATTAATGACATACATAGTCCCTAGTCTAAATCTGTCAGAAGAGCTAGAAGTGTGGGATGCAGATGTTAAAGTTTTAGTTTATAAAAGCCTTTATAGTATAATAACCAGTGGTGTCTGATGTCCCAAATGCTCACAGAAGCATAGCATCTTAAGTACATACTTATAAGATCACCACAATTAAGCACACGAGCATCATCATGCGTTTTCTAGTTTAACATTACATTCACATCCAAAGACAATCAAAAAGCTTTTAACATAAGCTTTGCAGGACTGGAAGGTTGATGCAGTTCAAATGAGCACTGTTTCTTAATTGTTGACTGACCTAAATCAGGTTTTGATCTTGTTCAAGAATACTTTGCTCTAATAGAAAGAGGTGTTAAATATTTCTTTGAACTGAAGTGAGCTCCCCTCTGAACCACCAGCAATTTGGCAAGTCAGATGGGCTGGCACATCAGAGCACTCTATTAGTTCATGAAGACCAATAGCTTGTCTGTAAAAATTTGCAAGGGCCTAATACACTCTGACAAATGACAAAGGTTATTAAAGGACAGCTTGTCGGAGTATAATTGCTTTATGACTTTATCACTATTAACAGAAAGAACGAACATTGGTAGGGAGTTAATGCCATGAAACATGAGTACAGGGATCCACCAAGATCTTGACTCAGCAAAGCACATAAGGACATTAATTCCATTCCTTTATTACAAAACAGTTAAGAACATGGTTAAGCACATGCAATATACCTATCACTTCACTGGAGGGAAGAGCAGGTGCCAGGACAGTCTACAATATAGTACAGACTATACCACCACTGTGTGGGTATATTTCTGTGGATGATGAAAGGATTCTTACCAGCTTTGCTGTAGTCTCTATATACTCTATTGCAGAAGTTGCAGGATAACTGAAAGTTTGCAAGGATTCAATCTTCACAGCTCTGTCCACTACATGTGGGGTCTCCCCACTAAAAAAATGAGGGGTTTTTTGCAAGCATCGTTTTTCTCCATGTTTCTCAAAAATACATAGTTGAGGTGTAAATCAATTTATATCACAAGAGTTTAATTGTTTCAAAATAGGAGGAGGAGAAACAGCAGAGAGAAATCTGACAAGGTTAAAAGGAGACTGGGGAAAGGTTTAGGCCTAACACACATTAAATAAAAATCAATCAAGCTGACTTTTCAAGAATTACAAAGTAATATATAACATACCACTGCTCAAAATGAGGCGAAAGGAGAGATAGGACTCCCAACCATATGGCAGCACTTGCTTTGTACAGATAGGAAGTACTATACATTAACTCTTAGCTCCCTGCAAAGCACTAATTCCTGGTAAAGACAAGAAGGTCAATGTTTTGCACTGAGCAAGCTAGGAAGCTGCTGCGAACCTGAAGTTCCTGCCTCGCTAATAGGCAACACTAACTTAGAAAGTTCCAGATTTTGTTTTTGTGGAGACAGCTGCCCTTTCCTCTTTCTGTGTTTCCACAGCGGCAAAACCCTTCTGACAAACTGATCAGAAGCATCTTGCCTGACACAACCCTGAACTCCCAAGTTTCCTACTGTTTTCTGAAAAGGCTATGTCCCACTGCAAAGCCTGCCCCTCCTTCTCAAAACAGCCTCAGTTGGAAAGGCAAAAGCATGCAACAAGGGATTGCTCAGTATGAATACAGGCATCTGTCACCTTGAATTTAGTTGTATGACCGGGGCCTTTTTTGTTCTTTAGCACAAGATGTGTTGTACAAACAGCTACTTAGATCTATGCCTCCCTTCTTTTAGTAAGAAGGGGCTCTCAGACATCAGGCAGGGGGCAGTTGGCTAATATTGACTATGGAAGGATTGAGCAACTTCTATTAAGCTCCAATTCGGACATCTCCACAGTTGTTTCTGTGTATTTTACATTTCTTTGGAGTTAAGGACTACAACAATCCATAAGAACTTAATGAACTGTCATAAATAGCCATTTCTGGACTAACTTCAAAAGGAAAGGCTTTTAAAGGTTTGTGCGACATCACCATCTCTGGAATCATTTGTAACCCCAGCAACCAAGAGACACTTGGCCTCCCAGCTCCCCCAGTGTCTCACACCAGATATCACTACGCAGTTTGAGAATTTTGCTCAGGTCACAGTCTAGGACTTACATCAAGTCATCACCTCTTTCCTGCCACTCACGTAACTAACCTCAACAACTTTTTAGCTTTATTGCCTAGCATTATCTGTAAAACTAGTGTAACCCCCCAAACTTTACCACTCAGCTTTCTTTTTAACCTAATCTTTGATGGGATATTGTTGCTGGTCTTATTCACAGGATTTAATAGTCAAAGGCCAGTTTGACTAAGTCATGTATCTGTAAGTGGAATACTGTTTGCAACAAACCAACCTCCATTAGTAGAGGAGGGTGCTACAGCACACCAGCAGAGGAAACTTACAGCCTCCAAATAAAGTTTACAATTAAATTTTGCTGGAGCCAGTAAATCAGGACCAGTGCTATTCAGTAGCAGCTGGGCATGGCCTCCAGCCACACAGCAGAGATTATTCTTGCATAACATCAACCCACACGAAGCAGCTATGTTTAAGGATTGAAGATAACTTGTTTCACAACTTTCTGTAGCTAGCATAAATATTAAGACCCCCAAATACAAAAAAAAGTAGAAAAGGAAAAGCAGGGGTGGGGTGGTGGATAGAAGGGAGAAGAAGCTGAACCAATACTCCTTCAATAATGATTCACGCTCTCTTTATTTCAACAGACCATAAAAAACAATCTTCCTCAAAACAGATTTGCGTGAGTAATACATGATGTCATCATAAATCATATTTTCCTCTTCCATCAGCATTTTCTTGGACTTCTTTGAAGGAGCAGGGGAAAAGAGCTGGGGGGGGGAACCCAAAAAAACCCACACATCTTCCAGCTTTGGCAGAAAACAGCCTTTTTGTCCCCAAGACATTTGTCTTCACATAACCCACCATCACTCTCCTACAGGAGTCACGCAATGAGAAAGTGTCACAAAGCATTATCAAAATGCAAAGCCAATATAAAATTTCCTTTCTACTCTTTCCAAGCACGAACTTCCTTAGTTTTATCTTATTTCCTCTACAGTGGTGTAAACTTATATTTGTTCATATTTAAAACAAAGATTAATCTATGCCAGAAGGACATCCAGACCATTCATAGGAGGACAAGATTGTGTGACAGAAGACACGAACTAAAAGTAAACCATACATTAATAACAAAGATTCTCTACTTTTGTCCCTTCTTTTTCCCTTTCATGAAATTGTTAAGTGCTTTTTGCTGCTTCTTAGTCAACTAGTTATCACTTGTCCACAAAATTTAAACTGCGTTTAATTCTGATTACAGTTCTCCACAATGACCTCCAATTATTACACAGAAATCACGTTACAGTACTATGATGGTTGGTGAGGTACTTCATGAAAAGTAGCAAGAAAATAGGACAAAACCCTAACATAAGGCTTAAGTTTAATCCACTTCAAGACTTATTACACATAGAACTTATGAATTATAATAAATACCAGTGTATTTACCTTCCTCCTCTACAGATATATAAAATATACTTGTCTGCTTATGCAATATGAAGATTCTTGAGCCGCCTAGCTTAAAGTTCATGACTGTAACATGCTTTTTTTATATATATACACAAGACCTAGAAGCTTCAACAAGGACAGAATAGTAACACACTATATTTTTTTTACCCTCACTAGTCTTCAAGTATGTATACACTCTTATGATATAGCAAGTGGACAACAGATGTACCATCTACAAAACACTGAGAATAAACAGAGCAACATATTTGTGAAGAAGTTCCATCCTGATGTACTGAAAGCAATAACTGTCCTATCGATTTAAAGAAAAGGCAAAAGTACCGTTAGGTGCTGCAGAAACATATGGTTGGCAGATGCCAGACTATCAAGTGAGAAGGTACCTGGAAGCAGAGGAAACATTTTTGCAGTCACACAGATAAGAAAAATTTGTGGGAATAAAGTGGGAGCCAGCAAAACTGGGTCATCCAAGGCAGCAGTCAGGCAGCATAGAAGTGATTTGAGAACTGAGTACAGAACAATCAGAAAGGTTAGCGAAATGGAGCAGCAGAGGAGATCCCTTTATTTGCAAACCAAAATACTATCATTAAAACATATCAAGCAGGCAAGTGAAATACCCACCCGGCCCGGCACTCTTCCAAAATCTCAGCATTCTTGTAGAGACAACTGGTGGCACAGAACAGAATCCACTCATCAGGAGCTCCCGAACTACTAAAGAAGTATGTACCTGAGCAAAGGAAGTTCTTCAAGCTATTTAAAACAGTTTATTATTAAAAATAGTATTTTTAAGCCATTTCAGGCCATAGGTTTATTTTTCAAACCTCCAAGGAAAAATAAAAACAATGCAGGTCTCAAGTTCAAGGAATCCTCCACTGAGAAAAATACATTTCAATGAAATACAGATAAATACAGCCTATATGTAGCCTCAATGTAATAGATATAACATGGGTATTTTCTGTGACTTGTGATCAGTGACAAGCTTTACGCTTGTACTGGGCAAATTTAAATCAGAATATGAAACATTGCTCCTTTTCTACAGTAACTTTGATTACATCATGAAGCCACTAGGTAGCAAGGGTGCAACCACTGGATGCCAATTTCTAAGGAATCACACACAATTTCCACAGCAAAACCAAATGAAGTCTCCAGAAAATAAGCACAGGAGTAAATTGCTCCCAAGACTTACCATCCGAGACACTTTTAGCAATTCTGAGAGTGACAAACCACTTCTAAGACTTCCTTACCTATTTCACCAGAAGACTTACATCCAATTTTACAGAAATTTAATCAAGATCTGTTTCCTCTCCTAGAAAGCATGTTTCCAACATGAAAGCTTCTGCTATTCAGACTTTTATTTCAGAAACAGACAACAGAGAATCATAGAATTGTTTAGGTTGAAAAGGCCTTTAAGATCACCAAGTCCGACCATTAATGGAGCACTGCTGAGTCCGCCACTATACTCTGTCCTTAAGCATCACATCTACGCTTCTTATACATACCTCCAGGGATGGTAACTCAACCACTTTCCTGGGCAGCCTGCTCAAATGATTGGAAAGACAGTGAAAGGCAAACTAAAACTGTGATGATTAGTAGTCTGCTGCCATGCATACTTTTGTATGGTAGTGTGCTACCATACAAAAGCTTTCAATGGTTACTATTCCAAGAGTTAGAAAGCAAGCTCAGAGTTGCAAACATCAGCATATAAAATTAATTAATATGTATGAGATAGATGGGTCAGGAAAGAATATAAGACTAAAAGATAAAAACACCCTGTTTCAGAGCACTCCAAAATATTCCGATACTTGGAAAAGAAAACATTTTTTAAAAGAGATCTCTCTCAGTAACACTAAAATAATAGCACATAAAATGTTTGCAGAGTAAGAAAAGCACAACTCAAAGTAACCCAAATTTAAATATTAACCTCTGGTAATTTAACAATAAAAATCGTGTGAAACCATAGATCACACCTTTAATCACACTCATTCTACAGAAAAATAGCATCTATAGGCAGTTTGTTATTAAAATATTCTTGAGAGCACCCAAGTGACCAAGGTGCCCAAATCCCAAGGATTTTCAATGAAAAGGTAAAGCTAAACAATAGGAATGAATCTTATAATGCTGTTTGCACACTGATTCCAAAGGGGGAAAATGGTGAATGACAGATCTTGTTTCATTAAGCCAATTTTTATATTGTTGTCTCAGACTTTCTTCTCCTCAGCTGAAATATTAGCTGAAGAAAAAAAGAAACTCTAAAACTAGCACAACTGAAGTTTTTATAGGTCACATGGGATGCCTGCTGCCATGCACCAGATGTGTATAGGAAAAAGAAAGTGGTCAACATATGACATTAAAAAACAGTACAGTTTCAAATATTTTAAACATGATGTCAAGTGCATTCAACAGGTCTACAAATGCATTACATTAGCCTAAATTTAGTAGGTGATAATTGAAATCAGAGATCCAGTCGTTACCACTGACATGTTTCTAAATAATACCCAATAAATTTTTGTCTGTTTCAGATTCTGTATGACAGCTGGCAGTCGGGAGGGGGGAATCACCAAGAGGGTGTGCGCACACATGTACAGTGGTTCTGTATTTAGATCCCAGTATCTTCCCTTTCCAGAGTTCATGTAACAGTGACAATACTGTCATACAAATGCACACTCCTATAGCTGCATTCTACAAGCTCATTTTTTCTGTAAACTCTACCTGGCATCTTGCAGTACGCAATGTGTACGGAAGGGGATCGTATCCTAATTAGTTCCAACTGTATTTCCCACACATGCATTTTCACAGTGAAGTTCATTAATTTCTTTTAGAGATATGAGAGATGTTCTTCCTACTTATCATTACTGGTCATCTTTTTTTTTTTAGCTAGGAAAGGAAGTAAGTTGACCAACACAGAAGACACAGTCTCAGCCCAGAAGACACAGTCTCAGTCCACCTTTTTTTGTTGTTACTACTGCTGTTTTTATAATTACATACCATTCAACCACAAGGAAAACAAATACAAGAAAAATCTTGATCCACCTGAAAGCAAAAATAATTTCTTCCATGTCTACAATGCATTCAGTATTTTACTTTTAAGTCTTAGCTCTATCATCACCTTGCTGATACACCTGCTATCAGACAATATAAAGTGCAGCTAGATAGCACGTGAGATGAAACTACCCCTAGAAACACTATGCAATTGGCGGGTGGACGTCACTCCTGACAACACGCAGAAGCAGTTTGAAATGCTGGCTAAAAATGATACTTTGGCACCTATGGGTTATCAAACAAGGCCTCCTCGCATCACAGTCCTGCCCTCTAAAATGGGGACAGTGCTGCCTTTCCGCTTCTCAAAGGAAGATGAACTTGAGAACACACTACTAAAAAAAAAAATATACATCTGGCACTTCATGTAATACCACCAACAGTATGGCTTTTGACTGGAAATTTAAACATCTAGTTAGAACCAGTGAAGGCTGGGAATTGAAAAAAACAGGCTTCCGCTAATAAAATTACAGTAGTTTCAATTAGGTGCACAAAGAAGCAGCAAATACTTCTTTAATTTCACAGATTATAATATTTTAAAATGGTGTCTGGTAAAATGAATTCCAAAGAACTTTGGAGAGACTAGCTTTTTTTTTTCCTTTTAATTTAAAAAAAGAAGTTTTAAAGAAACAAACCACCTTCTCTCAGATCTTCCCTTACAAGAGAGAACTATTTACCAAGCCGCAATATGTCTATCCAAAGACTTCAAAACTGTCTGATACTCATCCTTTTAGACCCTAAAATACAAAAGCCCCATAAAATTATTTGTTACCAGTCTCAAGAATTAAAATTGCAATCAACATTAACCATGGACTGTAGTAAAACAGCCAGGAGGCACCTCAGAGATAATCAGTTATCAAAGACATACAAAATTTGAGAGGCCCACATTAGATGGCAAGGAGGGGACGGAGAAACATCAGTTTGACATTTCTTCTGCTGCTCAACTAGTTGCTGGAAGCAAATAAAAAAAAAAATTAACAAGGAAGATCACAGACAAATCCTACAAAGTTATATATTACAATTCTACCTGTATTAATTAGTATCAAAATTGAAAACTTCTAAAATCTACTATATCAACAGGCCTATTTAAAAATAAATCCAAGTCATTTTAAAATTAAGACATTTAATAAACTGTTGTTTAGAAACATCCATCTTGAAAACACAGCCAGTCTCACTACAGATCAAGAGTTCATCTTCATCCTTCATCAGATGCTGCCAAGAGCCCTCAAAAATCCCTGAACTTCAGACAGGTGATTTAGAACCAAAGTCACAGATCATTCTGGAAGCGGGAGGCACACACAGGGAGTGTCCTGTAGCACCTATAGCATATGGTTGTTAAAGCTGTGGAAGATGAATGTGCTGATCTATCTTTCTTATGACTTTTGATCTAAAGTAAAAAGCAAAAGGGCAGACTTTTATGACATTCTATTCCCCTTTTCCACCTCCTCCATTAAAACATTTTCCTCCTCTCTTTTTCACTATCCAATATTAAAAAGTCATTTATTGCAATAAGGGGATTTAGTGATTTGGGAGTAACTGTACACCCTCTAGACACCCCAGAACTATGTTAATAATTTTCTTCCTATTAATTGTCTCATCAACTCACAGCTGGCTATGCTTTTTATTTCATTATGTTATTCATCAATCTAAAATAGAACTATAACAGAAAAAGAAATTGGAATGGAGCAATTTCAATATTTCAAAACAGATGCAAATCAACGCCAGAGATGCTACAGAGCATATTTTTATTGAGACAATTCTATACATGTCTGAAAAATGAACTTGTAATAAATAAACTCATATCCTGTGGAGGTATGTTTTTCCTTCCATCTTATGAGCTAATTATGCCAACACAACATAACGTTTTCCTAAATGCCTTATAAACTGACCCAGTTACTCAGAAAGTATTATTTTTAAATTGATGTGATAGATGCAAACTGGAACGTTCGGATTTCAATTCTGGCACCAATTCCCGGATCCCCTTCCCAAGTAATTTAAGGACTTCCTCCCGATAGTTTTTCATATTCTTTTAACTGACATTTTATCTTTATACAGTATCTCAGCAGAATGAACATGCACTAAAACAATGACAGCCCTTCTTTGGCTGTCATCTCTCATTCTGGCAAAGACAGATGTCTTACACTGGCTTATGCCAATAATAGAGCCGACAAAAAACAACAGAGACTACCTGCCTCTGATGTAAAGGCACCAATTCACATTTGTGACACTCATTTGTCAATTAACAGATTTCTTCCATTGTTGACACATGGGACTTAAAAGATGTGGGCTAGAATGTGATGAATTAAAAAAGACAGATGAGTAAGCTATGAGCTGCAAAGTAATACTATAATGTGCTTTAGATAGGAATATCAACTGACACCCCTGACAGGCCATACAAGGTTTTATTTCATTTTGCTCTGTATCCAGGCTTCATACTTTGTCTTCTTTGTTCTCTTTTCATCAAGCTCCTAACATCTCATTCTGACAGCCAGAGACATTTAAGGCACTTTCGTTTCAAATGCAAGTTAGCGTACTTGATTTGTCATTAAAATGCAAAACGATTGCCATTGCAGGTAAATGTAGGTATGCTTAAAAGGTTGTATCTGCAAAGTAAAAGCTGAAAATGGTTTCTGGCTGCTTTGCTTAACTCTTTCACCAGCCTCAGAGTTTTTCTAAGGCAAGCATTACCGCGCTGTAATAGAAGCGTAGCAGCACCTGCAGTTTCATACAGGGTACATTTTAGTATATTTAAATAACATAAAAGCTTGAAGTTACACTGTCAAGCGCAGAGAGACTTTACTGTCAAGTTTACACACGGAGCCTTAGTATGATTTACACACGAATCTGAAAAGAACCTACCACACAAAGCTCTCTGGGGTC
>VZTU01033078.1:0-10978 GCA_013400835.1 Zapornia atra
ACGTCCCCCTTCTTAGAGCCCTCAGCTGAGTGCTGCAAGACAAACATGCTGGACTCAGTCTTTCACATACATGGAAACAAATTGGCATTCACATGGGCTGAGATACCGTGAAATAATTGAATCAACAGAAATATTGAGATGATTATTTTTTAAAAGAAAGACAGTAAAAAGAGGAGAAAGCAGCAGAAAAAGATGGTAGCACGGTACCAATAGATGAACATGTCTCATTCAGCATTTTGACAACATTTTGTGTGAGATTTGGTTCTCTGGGTGCTGAATGCTTTTGCCACACTGTTAAATGTGTAAAATCTGGAAGTCGCCCTCGTCGCAAGAATTTTCATCTGTTCAGGTATTCCCTTCCTGCTTGACATGGAACAGACTTTCTCGCTCTTTATGTTCTTTTAAACTGCAAAAAACATTGGAGACCAGATGACTGTGGCCATCAGGCAGAGGAGTTGTACGTCAGCGAGTCTTACTTCAGTCAGCTTTTCACAGTCTGTCCTAATTAAGGAGGTTTTCTGCCATTGCTTTAGCAGAGCTGCTTGTGACATTAGCCTCTCAACAAACAGTCAGCCTGCCTGCAGCCTTACCTTGTCTTCCATTTGAAACTGCTATTTTATGTTGTTCTATTGGCCTTTTATCATGGCCTTGAAGGAGATGACATTTCTCCAATTGTTGATTTCACTCCTGAGAAACAATCGCTGGCCATTCAGCGTATAGACAAGGTTTGGAGAGCGCAATGGCAGAAAAAGAGAACTTTTGAGTTGAAGAAATAGATTTAAATAGCAGTATTTTAAATTTGTTAATTTTTTTAAATAGCAGTATTTAAATAGCAGTATTTTCTTCTTTAAACTTAAACCAGCAAATCTCATAAAGGAGAACTATTTTAAATGCATTCAGAGGAAAATTGGGAAAATGATCCTGCCAAAGTAAAATGAGAATTTTCCCTGAAGCCACGCCACCATCACTTTGGTAGTGCCTGTGTACATGAAGTGCCCCAAGTCTAAAAAAAGCAGCCCCACAAAACTTCTTAAGAATCCCAAAAGGAAATTCTTTCCCTGTATATAAATGGAAGTCTTTTCCAGCCCAATTACCTTATTGCCACGTTCTTTCTACTCTAGATGCACCGAAGTCTTGTAAATACATATCTAAATATTTAAATGTGTGTGTAGGCATCAACATTCTTTCAAATTGAATTTTACTTAATGTTTTTTTAAATTCAGCCTATTCTAAAACTTGACTCCTGTGTTGCTGCAGGGCAATACTAATCTAGCATCAGATGCACACTGACAAATTAAGTACAGAGCCTTCAGAATTCATAGTAAAGTGCACAGTGACTTCAGAATGCATACCTGTTTGATCAGCATAATGTGGTTTCTGACACAAGTACTGGAGTATTTTACAAATACTTTTTACAAATGCTTTCATCCCAGCAGTACTTGTGATCAGGAGAGCAAGGCTGTCTTAGAACTTACTCTAAACGCTCATCGTCTCTCTTTGTTAGTAAAATTGATTCCACTCTTCCCTGTGCCTGTCCCAGCTCAGCTTCTAGAGCTGCCTACAAGTTTGAGCCAGGTTATTCTTCTGGACAGCTTTTTTTTGTCTGTGTTATGGGACACACAGGTACACTATGTGTAGGCATAAATTGCCGTCTGATCTGAACAGCTGTGTTTTGTTATTAAGTGCATTTATACTCTGCCATGCACAGTGTTAAATATTATCCCAAAGAGCAAAATGGAGTGGAAAAATACTCCAGTGCCGTGTCCAGGAGCAGCAGGTGCAGCTCCTCAGCACACCACAATCTCTGTAGCTTTGAGCAAATCATTCTTATTTCTTCACCTGAGTTTTCTTGTCTCAGAAACTGTGTAGTAATACTTCCCTTACAAAAGAAAATTTTCCTATTTTTATATTCAGACACTGTAAGCTTCTGGTGCAGTAAGATTCTTGCTCTGTCTGTGATTGGAATGAGAATGAGAAAGCTCTGTCTCACCCTCAACTTTTTGTGCACTCTGTTGGAACAACACTAACATAAGTGCTAAAAATATTTGGCCAGTTCTGTTGAGGCCACTCAAACTAAGATTACTTTTGGCTGTTTTCAGCTTTTTCTCATTGTGCAAGATGGGAGTTTTAAATACATTATTGCTAAATTAGTCTGAGTATTCCTGTATAAATATAACTAGTTGCCATCTAAAGAGCTGAAACGCCGTTTTTCGTGAGGTTACTGGCAAGGGGGAATTTCCAATAAGAATGGACGTAAATACTTCTTGTGAAACAGACAGGCAGGGTCACCACTGTCACCCCTGGGCAGCTCTGAAAAGGTGTATCCTTGAGTCAACAGGGCAATGTGACCTACCCTCACCACTGATGCAAAAGTATTGGCAAGTTTGGAGAACTACAGTTGGTGAAATTAGGAGTTGGCTGTGTGACTTGGGGTCGGATGATGGGAACAAGTAACTTGCTTTAAACAAGCAAAATAAAAGAAAACCGAGTTTAAAATGGACAATGGTTTTGTTGTATCCTATACATCCAGAGAAAAGCAAAAACTAATACATACTCTGACCGAAGGCCAAATGCTGAGCCTTGGCTACATGTGCTTGGCTCTCATTGTAATCAGCACGAACTCTATGAGAGTATATCGAAGGTCAGAACTAAACCCTGATTTGAGCTCAGATCAATATAGCCACATGATTTCATCAGCTCCACCTGAGCGTAATAAAGTAGAACTTAAGCCATCATATCACTGATTAATGCATTTCATGTTTAAGTGGAGATACAGAATTTTATTTAAATAAATTGAAGTCCAAGGAAATGCAAGTCACTATTAGCCGAATGAATGCCTTGCTGTACAAGGTGCAGGACAAACAGCCATTTATCAGAGTGTAGCTTAATTTTTCTGAGTACATGACACTAAATCCAAAGGAATAAGATGGGCTAAGAAACCAGACATTAAATCTGCAGGATAAGCAACTGATAAGTGGATTTAAGTCAAACATGTCACCTCAACTGTGACATGGCAGCCAGCAATCTTTATCCTTAAGTGCTGATGAGAACTGGACAGTTCCAGTTGGATCCAAGAGAAAAGTACACAAACTGCTCTCCAGTCCTTCTACCACTGGAGAGAGGGGTATGTTCCCTTTTGAGACTCCTGCCTTGAATTAGCATTGCATCTTCTATTTTCTCTGTGCCTGCCATGGCATCAGGCTACAATTAATCTTCTTCCAGAAAATCACAGTTTTCATTCTACCCTCTGTCTTGGCCACATCTTAGGAAGATGACTCTATGAAGCACAGGCACTGATGTACAGCATAAATTGAACCCCCAGGCTGTCTGCTCTTAGCAATGAAAGGTCTGAGGCACAGGGCAGCTCTAACTCCATTCCAGCAGAAGCCATGCAGGACACCAGCCAGGCAGGAATTGATATTTAAATTTAGTTCTTGAATAAATAATTCCAATATCCTTGTTTATAAACAGGCATACATGCAATCCGTACATACAGATACAGTTATTTAGAGTTGGTTACATACATATAGATACAGTTGGTTGCATATAACAACCCTTCCTAAAATGACACATCTCTCATTATAATAATTAATATTATTAAAAAATACCCCTAAATTTTTGACAAAGAATCTTCCTCATCTGTTTGGGATGCACTATTCAATTTACATTCTCAGAAACGGAAAAATTACCCCACAGAAACCTCCCAATTTGTTTTTCCCTGAATATTCAGTTTAGCAGAGATTATATATTTAGAAAGCAGATTATATTTAGAAAGTAGAAAATGAATGCAGCCAAGGAAAGCATAAAATGTTAAGTAAATCTAAAGTGTTTGCATATTATGAAGCCGGTTTTAAGTTTCGTACTTCCCAAGTGAAAGTGAAGATTGTGTATTATAGTGTGACATAATATGTACTCTATTTTAAACTGTATTATGATTTAAAATACTTTTGCTACTGAAGGAGAAACACTCAGATCCTAAACAAGCCAGGGGCAGAGTAAGAGCCAGCGGTAATAAAACTGTCTTCCAGCTGCTACTGTGCAACATACCCTCACAGCCTTTCCTGTTGGCTGCTAGGTTTATGTTAACATTTAACCTTGAGCTGTTCTGGTAACATGGGGCGTGGTCCTGCTTTCCTACTCCACCATGGCCACATCAGTGTGGTAACACATCCTCAACATGGCACATCAATGGAGATGTCTAACAGGGCTCCCCCAGAAGGTGCCGAGCATTTCAGTTGCACAGACAGCAGATCTAGCTCTTCGATTCTCTCTTCCTGCTCCCCTTAGCCATATACAGCCTTGGGGAGTTGGTCTTAGGCATTAAAAGGACTCCCCAGATAAAGTCTTGCAGATTATGGTGACTTTTCAGTCTGAAACAACAATTTCTTTGTTATTTTATATCCTCCTCCTTCAACGCCCTGATTGTAACCACAGCATCCTATCTATCCATTTGTCTTAAAGCAGGGAGCCTTAATCTAGCAAATGAGGACCCTAAGGAAACAGATACCTCTAGCATGCAGAGATCTGCTAGTCTTGATATAACCACCATGGACTAGAGGGAGAGAGGCAAAACAGAGAGCCCTGTCAGGTTGGTGCATTTGTTTGGCAGGTTCAAGCCCTGGAATAAGATATCATTTGAAGACTTTTGAAAAGAATATCATAGAAGAATGGAAGAAAAATCTATACATTTTCCACACTAGGTGTGTTGCATTTAGACTATCCAGTCTGCTTTGTCAGAGCTTTTCCACATAATCAAATTCCCTATCCTGGCTGTAGCCTATGATGCATGCAAAATAAGATGGGGTTGAGGGGAAGAAACTGGGATAGAAAATCAGCAGGAAAAAGGAGATACAACAAGATGGAAAGAGGAAGAAGGGAGGAAGTAAAACCAGACTGCGACTTAATACTATATTCCCACAGACCCAAGCTAGTGAAAAATAAGGTACAAGCTACGTCAAGGCTGCCTAGCTTGTTTTCACTCCTGGTATTACAAGGACATATTATTGGTCAGCATCCAGAAAAGAGGACACCCTCTCAACTTGAGAAAACCCTCATCCATACTGAGAAATACAGCTGCAGACTAACCAGTGTTCTTCAGTGAGCAGTAATGCTGCTTACCAGAGAAAGGCAAAAAAAGTGGAAAAAAGAAGGTATCTAATTGGAACTGTGCAGGAAAGAAATGTGTCTCTGTGGAAAAACATAATTTCCGAGTTGAAAACTAATGAGGAAAGAGGCTTGAAAAAGTGGAAAATGGTAAACAAATTCCTGTGAGATGAACTAATGTTGTATCCTGCAATGAAAAGTAATTGGAAAGTAAAGAAAACAAAGGTTTTGGTGCCAGAACATGACAAAAACCATAACAGAGACTCAGATCTCAGCTAATCAAGGCACTTCTGGTGGTAGGCAGCTCTTGGAAGAACAGTCTGTCTCCTGTTTGACCCAGGAGAGTTCACAGGAATTTATGAATGATAGCCGCCTCTGCTGAAGGGAACCTAACAGGTATAAAGAAGATTACTGCATTGCTGCTGCCCTTTCCAACCCCACAACCACAAAAACTCACTGTTATATCATCAGGATAAACAGCGTTGAATCCAGTTCTACTTTGGTGGGAGTCAGTGATAAAACCTAAGATTTATTACAAAAGCATGCGTCTGAAAAGCCTGTCTGAATGTAGTAATTGTCTTATTTTGTAAATCACATTTAATAGGAGGTTTTTTGGGGGGAAGAGGTGAGCTGATACTGCCCTTCTATAAATGAATCCCAGCTCCATCAGGGACCTTCCTGTAAACCAGTGGATTGCCATCTTAGACATAGATTTCTTCTGTGATGAAATCCTATGTGCTCATTGTCCCCATGCAGGAAGAGCTTGTACGTGCCTGAAATTTGTCCATCTTTCCTCATTGTGTTAGCTGGTCTATTGACACTTGTGGGAAGAAGCAATATTTTATTTTGTATAGGTCTTTGGGGCATTATTCTTACTAATTTATGAATTGTAAAAATGAGTTTACAAGGCTCACCCTATTGCAGAGACTTCCCATCATGACCACCTGTGAGTCAATTACCTTCCTTGTGCCTCATCCAGAAATGTGATGCCAAAGGCTGGGTACATGGAAACTACTGAAAAATCTGGAAGAACCAATGGTAACCTGAGAAGTTACCTGAGAAGGCACTTGAGAAGGAACCTGAGAAGGCAACTGGCCAGTGAGGTCCTATGTCTGGTAAGTAATCTGTGCTTAGGAGAAATGCCAACAGAGCTGCAGCATCCCAAAAGCAAGTAAGAGCATGTGCCCCAAAACAGTGGTCCAGTGAGTGTGCTGCAGCAGATCTTTATCAATCAGCAAAAAAGAACAAGTCCAGATATACCCATGATTCATTCAAGTAAGGTGGTGATACTGGCTCCTTATAACCCATGATGTCCCCACCCTTGCAGACAAGGCCATGTACTTCGGCCCCTAATAGGAACTTCATGTCCTTACTAAACAAAAATAAATCTCTTCTCAGCACTCTTAATGTTTGGTATAAGCTATTTGCATCACAATAACATGGGTAGCAATAACGTTGAGAAATCAGCACTGCTTTTAACTGCTAAGTCATTGCCCTTTCACCAATCAATAACTCCACATCTCTTCTATGGGAACGTTTCCCCCGGAGTCTTCAAGGGAATCTTACGGGGAGATCTTAAGCGATCTTTGGAAGCAAAGTCTGAGAGCTGCTTGAAGACTGCTGTACCAGACTTGAGATCTTGTGTGTTTAGGCAACTCTGGATTTGGAACCTCATGATTATTACCAGTAGAACTGCTTGGTCCAAGGACGTAATCTTTCCTTCTTTGCTGCATGGTTCCTCATATATGACTGTTTAAATTCTGTTTATTTGGATGTGGGATCACTTCCATGAACCGAGCACGGGGGGGGTCGTGTGTAGGTATATATGTATGCTAACAATGTGCTGCTGCTTTTCATTAGGGTCATGAGAAGAAGCTTTCAGGCCACTGTATTTCTTTAACAAAAAAGTTAGAGAATCTGTATCGAGGCTTAAAGCAACTGTTAGTAGTTCCAAGTGGTCATGTCAGTGAGTAGACCTGTTACAACACCGAAATGTTTTCTTTCTTTGCATCCTAAATCTGAAGGAGGTAGCTGACAGTTGGCAGTGCTTGCTGCTTCACCATTTATTGAATGTGACACAACCACCACACTTTCCATTCCACCTTGCACCAAGGACAGCCAAAAGTATGTGTAGCGCCTCATGAACTCTGATGATTTAGTGCTCGGCATGTAACCAACATGGCCCAAATTTGAATGTGTCTTAATATGCAAAGCTGCTGACTGTGATGGCTCAGAACCAGGTTCAGCCTTCTGTGAAGTTCCAGCCTTTGGAAAATAGATGGTCAGATAGCTGGAGGTAGCAACTGGTTGACTGGTCCATTTTAAATCACTGGTGAGTTTCAGTTCTGAGTGTTCCTCACTGAACTGTACAAATCATAGAATCATAGAATGTGTTAGGTTGGAAGAGATCTTTAAAAGTCATCTAGTCCAACACCCCTGCAGTAAGCAGGGGCACCTTTAACTAGTTCAGGTTGCTCAGAGCTTCCTCAAGCCTGACCTTGAATGTGTCCAGGGATGGGGCCTCCGCCACCTCGTTGACCAACCTGTACCAGTGTCCCACCTCCCTCATAGTAAAGAAGTTCTTCCTTATATCTAATCTAAACCTAACCTGCTGTAGTTTAAAACCACTGCCCCTTGTCCTATCACTGCATGCCCTTACAAATAGCCCCTCTCCATCCTTCCTCTAAGCCCCTTCAGGGACTGGAAGGCTGCTATAAAATCTCCCTGAAGCCTTCTCTTCTCCAGGATGAACAACCCCAATTCCCTCAGCCTGTCTTTGTAGGAGAGGTGCTCCGGCCCTCTATCATCCTTATGGCCCTCCGCTGGACCCAGTCCAAGAGGTCCATGTCCTTCTTGTGGTGAGGGCTCCAGAACTGGACACAGTACTCCAGGTGGGGTCTCACCAGAGCAGAGTAGCGGGGTCTTCACATGACTAATCCCAGGGAGCCTGTAGCCAAGGCAGAGCCTGAGCTTTGGAGGTCTCTATCATACAGTGTAGCTGGGTCTCAACAGCGGTTGAAAGCCCAAACTAGTGGTGCTGTGAACATGAAACCATTTGCAATCACCTAATTTTTCTCAAGTGACAGTGAGATACCACTTAGATGCATTCAAGTAATAGAGAGAAGCAACTGTTTCAAAGAAATGCCTTATAATTAAGGTAAGTATTTAATATTGCAGTGACTCCATGACTCACTCAATTTACTTGGGGATCGTCTTACTAGCTGCTCCACAGATGCAAATAAGGGAATTCCAAAGACAAGTCAGGATTTGGGTCTTGCTTTGTTTAGATCTATTTTCAAAACCCCACCTTTATTTTAGTATGAGTCGATGGAAATAATTTTCCATTTGTTTTGAATCATTTTCAGCTCTGTGGTAAAGACCTGAGCAAGTGTTTGGGACTTTCTGATTACGAAAGATGCTTTTATTGAATGTTATGATTGTGACTTCAGAGTTAAAGACTACTACAAAATATCAAGCGCTATTTCCTCTGGGTGTGGGCTTTCCTTGTAAAGGAGCATTTGATGTTTCCTGGCCTTAATTCAACTTCTTAGCCTTACAATAGAAGTACAAGGCAACTGAATTATAGAAACTCTATAGGAATATTTACTCTCCATATATATTAGCTCTCCATGGAAAATGTTCTTTTGTTTAGGCAGCAGGAGGAATGCAGGCTAGCTAAACGGATTGGAAACAAGCAGGAGGTTACCCAATGCTTTTGTAGAGCTATCTGCCCTGCCTGACAGAAGTGACCAGTTTCACTGTGCCTCAACTCCCCTTATTACTAAAGAACTTTGTCTTACCTGCCGCAGGCTTGCTGCAGCAAGAATAAATATTTTTAGGAGCTCAGATGCCACAGCAGTTGAGGGTACATGAGTCACTCAGGCATAATTTAGCTCACTTGGACTATGAGAGACTAATTCTCTACTGCCTGTAACGTACTTCCATGATCCACAGAGGAATGACAGTAGTGACATCACTTGCATGTAAGAAAGCAGTAATAATTTACATTCTTGTACCTTATGCATTTAATTTTCATTGAGAACCTTGCTTGCTTTCCCTGCCTGGTTTAAGAAAGACTACAAATGTTGCACCGTTCTGCAAAATGCCCTTAACCACTGGGTTAACAAAAACTCTAAGTTCCAGGAGTCTGCAAACAATTTGCTGGTTTTTTCAAGTGCTTTGTGCCAACAGAGCAGCGGGCCATAATTCAGACCATAAACCTTAACCCCTTAACTTCAAGGTTTTATTTTTCCAAAATAGCGGAACCCCAAAGTGGGTATTACAAATGAAAGCACCTGCTCACTCTGAGTTTGTGTTACAATGACACAATGAAGTGAAATGCAGAAGTAGAGACCTGTGCTATTTGTTTTAACTGATGTGGGAAGGGACTTTTCCTCTCACACTTGCCTATTGTCTGAAGACTTTCATTCTGAGTACTCCTGAAGGACACAAGATGCTGGGTGTTAAAAGCTTTTCTCAAGTAGTGAGGGAGTATCTTTTCACTTATAAGTAACCATGTTCAGGAAGGGCCACAGTTAGAAGTCTCAGGTAATAAATGTAACCAGAACAAAGCACTCCGTCCCAGTAAAGGCTTAAAATAAGAACCACTGGAAAACATTGTGAGTTGGCTGATGACAGCATTGTTCTCCAACCCATGTTGAATAAAGATCTAGCTGAAAGAGTCGACAAAGCTTCCTCCAGCCTCTGAGATTAAACAGGGCTATTTTGTGTATTTCCTTTGAAGCAACGTCTTATGCATCCTGCTTCCTTCCCCATGAATGTGCTCTGTAAATACTGCCATAGCAGCAATCCTAGGCCCATTCAGCACCCTAGTTACAGCTATCTGCCACAGGCCCGAGTGACTCCCCACAGGTTTTTTCAGTATTTCAATGTAAAGTTCAAACCAGGGTTTCTATAACTGCATGTAACTAGACCTTCAAATGCACCTGTTCTTTGCAATAGCAACAGACCCTCAGCATGTAGAGTAGTTGTCTAATCTCTGGAGCTATTCCTGCTCATCAGTGTTGACGGTTCTTATGCTTCAGATGTGCTCTTTCAGAGCCACCCTCTAAAGTGAGTGATCAACAGGTCCCTGCACCTAGCACCAAGCACTCATGTCCACTTTGAGGTTCTGTTTGGGACAAAGCCTTCTAACTGTCCACAGACAGAAACAATGGAAGGAACATTTTTCAGAATGCTTCTTTGATCAGAGTGATGACTGCAAGCAGGTGATGTGTTGCAAGGGCATCTTTTTCACCTAGGGAGAGAAAACCGGGTTCTTTTTTCTGGCAGGTGCTCTCAGAGATTCCTTACAGTGACAGTGAATTACAAAGAAAAAGAAACACTTTGCATGTACATTGTGATTTAAAAACAGACAAAAATTAACCCCCGGAGACACTGGGGATCTGAATCTAAATACTGAGTGAGAGCAGAGAACAGGATGTACCTCTCTTTTGGAGGAGAGACTTTGTTTTTTGATCAGGGAACTGAAATAGTTATCAGGGCCTGGAACAGGCTGCCCAGGGAGGTGGTTGAGTCACCTTCCCTGGATGTGTTTAAAAAAAGGGTAGATGAGGTACTTAAGGATATGGTTTAGCTTAGGACAGGAACAGTTGGACTTGATGATCCTAAAAGTCTTTTCCAACCTTGTAATTCTGTGATTCTGGGAACATGTTTTACTCATGGTAGCTTCCTGATTCATGTGTATCTCAGGGACGCTACTAGATCGGAGTAGCATGTGCCACACAATGCTCTTATGTAATTTCTTTAATTCTTAAGAATTGAAGAAGTGGGCTATTGAAGTCTCATCCCCTGAAAAAATGCCTTAATTTCTGTTTAGTTTTTGGGTTTCCAAATGTCCTTCACCACAGATGGC
>VZTU01033078.1:11018-23758 GCA_013400835.1 Zapornia atra
AGCCCTGGGAGACCACAGGGCTCAGAAAGAATATAAATCTGAAACCAAGAGCAGGATGGGCATGAAAAATAGACCAAAACACGAGCCAGTGAATAGCTTAAGCACTTTATCTTTGTGGTTCTGAGAAGGACTTTTTTTTTTACCTATTGGGAAATGAAGTGCAAATAGAATTGATTTTGACATTATGCGTTCCACTGAACCTCCAATGAGATGGGAAGGAGGCACAGTTCAAGAAGTTAGGCTTTTAGAGAAAATTATATACTCATCTGTCTGTACCAAAGATTTTTATTGAATTGGAAAGTAAAACAAAGAAGAAACACCTTTGGAGAAGACATGAGATCTTTTGTTATTTGTTAAAAAAACCCATAACATTTCTTCTGTAGCATGCAGGAAAGATCACTAAGGTTAGAAGAGTTTGTCTATCCCTATTTTGGGGGGTCATTCATCCTTGAAGAAATACAGTGTAGTGTAAAATACCCACAGGATTCAAAGATTTGAGATCTAATTATATGTAATGAAGTTTCACATGACCTGGAAGGGTCAGAACTAGTCTTGAAGGCCTGAATGATCAGTCCATGGTAGCTTTGCTTCTGATAACTGCCAGAGAGGCTGGGGCTACTGTCCATGCCTGGAACATAAGACTCTGTGGCATTTAAGGACATCAAAGTCTTTCATGAGCTAAACTGGAATATATATAGGTTGAAAAGTCCTGAGCTTCACGTCGTTCTACTTCTCTCTGCAAACAGAGTCACTGTAGGCAGGTCACCTCTTTTAACCTTGGGAAGGCTATATTCTTGCAACACAGCTTTCCCTTGGCCATGAGATGAGTGTGAAAAAATAAGTATAAGGATTAGCTAGTGAATAGCAGCTCATCTTGTGTAGTCTAGGGAAGAAACCTTGAAATAGGCACAGGGTGGATTTTGATTCTGCTGTGTTCCTCTATACATTGACAATGGACAAAGATGAATAATGCTCAAACATCAACAGACTTAAATAAGTGCCACCCAAGCTTAGATAACAAATTGGAGTAACTTTGTATGCTGAGACTTTGCAGTGAGTTAGACAGGAAGTTAACTCTAGGCTCAATTGTCCACAAGAACATCAAGAAACAGTTTATGCAGCAAGGGACCCTCTCCCAGATACCATTCTGGTTAGAGGGTTCAGCATGGGAAGAAAAAGAGCTGCTCATCTGCCAGTTACACACAGGTGGAAACCCTCAGAACACGTCCTGAGCTTCTGTGCGTATCCTCATCAGTCACAGCTCCAGAGGCAGGGGTACCATTTCCACTTCTTTGTCAGCTTTTCCCTCATGTATGGCATATGGCTTCCCAGGCACACTTTGCTGCAGAGCTTTCCCATGTAAAAATTTGTTTGTTAGACAACTTCTCTCCTTGCAAAATTTCTAATAATGATTCTCCAAAATAACAAGAAGACCACCAAACTCTTACAATTTGCTGAACCCATGTAAATCCTGCACTTCACTCCACTCCGGGCATTACTTTTCCTCCCTAAGTCTTTCAGTCGAAGTTTCTTCACTGAAGTCTGAGATAATGCCCCAAACCATAGTTAGACAGAGTTCCTCCTGATGTTGCCAGCCTGAATGACCTAAGAGTATTAATGGTTTAGGGAAGTATCTCTTACCACTTAAAGGTCTTGGCTGCAACACAGGTGACCGTTAAACTCTTCAGTTTACAGTGACGCTGCTCAATAGCACCTTCCCAGATGAAAGCACATGCTAAATATGCTAAATTCCTGTTCCCTGCCCAGTGAAAGCTAATGGCCAGCCTACAGCGTATTGCTACCTCATCAACTGTCCAGTTAGCACTACTCCAAGCCTCAAGTACTTTAATACACTAAAAGGTTTAATACTTTGGCTGTTCAGCCATAATAATATGAAATTGGTATTTTGTTGTTACTGGTTTCTGTTTTAAGCCAGCACAAGTTATATGAACATATTTTTGTAAGTGAAAAGGTAACACCATATCACTTCATATTGATTGATTAAATATTGCTTTCAGTAGGCATTAGTTTTATTCTTGTTCCATACAGAGCACAAAGCATAGCTAGTGTTGAGGAGGCAGCAAAAGTGCCAGTTGTGGTATGTGTTCTAAGGACACTTAGAACCAAATTAATAACTTCTCTTGAGGTTTCCTGTGTTAGTGCCCTTTATGGTGGATAGGCTAACCTGGTATGTTTCTGGTATGGTGGGAGTAAGTACCTGGTGAGTACCGTGGTCTGAAACACTGAAATTGCTGTATTTTTCTGTGCAATGTGTGGTGCCAATGTTTACCATAGCTAAAGAACGTTTGGACAACTCGGGTAGAGAGTTGTTATCTTTTCTGCTTATATTTTCTCTGCCACACTTTCTAGGCATGGGTGTGGCTTGCTGGAATACTGTCTTGGGTTCCTGTATCTTGGTACAGATAGCTGCCTTCATCGCTGCAGTGCTTCTCTGAGCATTCGCCTGATCTGACTGAATCTGTCATCTGCAAGCTGTTTGGTTTGTCCTTTAATTTTAACTGGTAAGCAAAAAACATGATGAATGTGCTGTATTTTAAGTTAGCTAAGTGAAACTGCTCATGTTCTATGAAATGAGGGAGGAGAACAAGAGGTAGTGAGTGCAAACTGAAGAACAAGACATTTTATCCAATCATAAGGCTTTTTTATTTTGAGGGTGGTCAAGCACTGGAAGAATTTGCCCAGGGAGGCTGTGATGCCTTCATCCTTGGAGATACTAAAAACCCAACTGGACACAGTCCTGAGCTACCTGCTGTAGGTGACCCTGCATCAACAGGGCAGCTAGACTGCCAGCCCCAGCTCATCTCTGGTGCTGTGACACTCTCACAGCAACTTGAGTCATGCCAAATTAAGGTGCTCAAGACTAGAATCTGGCTTGACAATATTTTTCAGGAATTAGTTCACAGTGAATGAGAGAGAAATGTGCTAAATTTGGGTACGCTGAGGCCTAGGAAAATCACAGGGGATTCTTCATCCCTGCGATATCATTGCTCCTAATGACAGCTTTGGGCTGCACATTCCCTTGACTCCTCTTTGGCACAGCATCCAAGTCCAGATCATGCAGATAGTCCCCACTTGCTGCTGATGTGCATCTATGCTGATGCACATCTCTGTTCTTTTGGCTTTACGTCTGCTTTATTTTTTCTTTCCTCCCCACACCCTCTTTTTTCCCCTTTTTTCTTGCTCCCTCACCCCTCCCCCCAAAAAAGCAAAAAATTGCAAAGTGCCTACTGCTTCCCCAGTTGTCCTCAAGGAGTAATTGCAGCCCAAGGACATAGGTTCATTTAAAAACTGTTACACTACTCAAACTTTTTTTTTTATTTGATGCAGCCTCCTGGGCACAGGGTTTCATTTTTACATTCAGTAAGTTTTTTCTGGGTTTGTATATATGGAGGGAAATACTGCTAAAACTTAAATTGCTGCCCAGTTGAAACCAGTAGTCACATACAAGACGAAGAGGTTTCCTGTACTTCTCTATTTGTCTCACATACTAGTTGCATTAAATTAATGGCATAGCCTCAGTGTGTGGCAGCTTTGCTGACTGTGGTATGTTTAATTAGAGTTAACTTTTTTCAGGATGGTTCTCTCCTTGTAACTAAATCTGGAGGATAAAACTAAGCATCAGTGAACTCAATGGCAGGACTCCCACCGACTTAATTGGGATCAGGATTCTTTGCATGTTTGAAATACTTTCAACTTCTTAGAGCCTTTTCTAATAGTGGCTTGGAAAAGTCTTGGATGTTCATGAGGAATGTGGATTTTGGTAAAGTGTGATGAGTATTTTAGTTACCAGGAGAAAAAGGCTGAGAACTTTTAAATCTGTGCACAAATCCAGTTTTTATTTTGGTTACCTTCTCCAGTAGCTATACAGAATACCTTGGAAACTGGACATTAGCTGAATTAAGTATGATTAGTCTTATTAAAACCCCAAATCTCTGCCCAATCAGTTTGAAAATCATTGTGCATGAAGCATTTCATTGCTCCTATTTAAAACAAGATCTGACAAATGAAATTGTAAAAAATAAAAAGTAAAAAATGCACAAAACTATCAAAATGTCTTGGAGCATTAAAACCTAAAAGTCTTAATTAAAAAAAAAAAAAAAAAAGGGGGGGGATGCTGTTAGTTATATCGAGTGAACTACCTATAGGTACAAGTGACTGGAAGCTTAGAGGGTGTATATACTTATTAATTACATTGAGAGCATACATACACTTAGGCCTATTAAGTTGTGTCAGATGATGTTTCTGATATTCTCAGTGTGGCATCAGAAGTGGAATCAAAAAAGAGGCTAGAATCAGAAAACAAACTACTTTATTCTGACAGGAGCCTAAGAAAAGGCAACTAACCTCTGAAGTAGTTTATGGCACTAGTTATCTTAGTGTCCCAGAACCAGCATTCGCTCGGGGGAACTGTGGGTGGCCTGGAAGCTGCCTTAGTGTACTTCTGTGTACATGGTATAGAAACATAGCTGTCTGGCGGCCTTAGCCATGCAAGTCTTCTGTCCCTGGTTAAACATTCAGCAGGTCTTACACAAACGTGCGCTGGTGCTTCTCAGTTGTTCTCCTGTGGTACCGCTGTCGCCTATAGGGAAAGAGGAGAGGTTGCTGTCACCAGTCACCACCTACTTCATGATCTTAGTATGGGCCTTTGTCCCCAGAGCAGTAAAATACTTTGTGTGTTTATTGGCCATACTCCTTGCCAGAGCTCTATAGAGGCCCCGTGCACCCCACCATTGGCTCTGCATGCCCACCAGCAAACCCACAGCAGAAGGGACAAATGATGAGTGCTTCCTTCTTCAAGTTATCCTCTCTACCTGATACTCAGCTGTACTTTGTCTTGACTGAAACTGCTCAAAAGTCCAGCTTGGAAGTCAGGCTGCAAAGAAAGAATACCACCCTCCCACACCCAAGAAATTCCCGGCAGCAGGAGCCCATGCGCTGTGACACCCAAGACAAAATCAATTTTCCCTCAGTGAACTTTTGCAGTCATCTTCACATGCTTTGTACCTGAACTTTGTGAATAGTTACTTCCACAGGCAAGTCCTTGGACATAATACATACTATTTTAATTATTAGGCCTGTATAACTTGCTATGTATTTCCTGGAGTTTTAGTTGATTAAGACTTCACCGTGGCCAGAAGCAACTAGGGATTTACATGTGTGTTTTACCCGCAAAAAAATGTGAAGTTAAGAGGAAGCACTGAATGTGCCTTAGCTGGGCAGATCTCACTCATAAAAAATGCACAACTATACATTACTCTCTTGGCCTTTTTTAACTTATAGCTCTCTGTCTTCCTACATCCTTTTGAGATCTGGCAAGTAAAAGAAAGTTTCATTTTCCAGTCAGCTTTCCAGAAACCCTCACTGAGATCAAAAGGTTTTTGTAGCATGAAGTCATTTCAGGCAGATGGATGGCTCAAACTCGATACCACTTTCCCCCTTACTGGAATTCCATTTACAGGAATTCATGAAAGAGACCCAATGATTAAGATTTTACTCTCTCCTGTAAACCACATCCAGCTTCCCACAAAAGGTACAAACACTGCCAGATGGTTGCAGATCAAGGGTAGGAAAATAGTCCGATTCAAAACATCCAATCTTGCTTGTTATCTTAGATACTTTGTATTCAATAAACACTTGAGAAGAATAAGCACTAAGAGAAAGCAAGCAGACACTGAATTCTTGTGGGAGTTTTGTTAAATATTTTCCCGTGTTTATTTCCCTTTGCAATCTGAATTATGAATTTGAGTTTACTTTCCCAAGGATCTTTCAAGCTTGGGAAGGCCAAAGTTTGTGTTTCAGCTGTTTGGTAAAGTTGCAATCGTATGATGTGACAAGCTTCAGAGAAATCATTTACATGATACTTGTCAATTATATAAAACTTTAACTGGACCCTCCCAATGGCTCATTCCAGTGAACTTCTGAGCACTGAATTTCTGGCTGAAATTTCAGTGAAAGGTGAAAGTGTTCTCTATCTAACAAAGCCAGTCTTTGAACCTCTGTGGCTGAACATCAAGAATCTGTCTTTTCTCCCCATATAAGTAGTTATGTTTCCCAATCCATGAAAGAGCACTAAAATGAATCCTATTAAACTCTCCCAGATGTCCTAGCTGTGTCCCCCAAAGCTGATCTTCAGATTTCTATCCAAATAAAACCTGATGCCATTGCTCAAGAATGTAGACAACAGCCAAGAGGTTTACATTCAGTGTGTCAAAGTTTTGATTTTTAAATAATTGATTTAACTTTATTAAATAATTCTTTACAGTAAGCTACAAGGTTTAAAGCAACTGACTTGAAGTGGGATACTTTTTGGCACAACAGTTTAGGCAGGAAATGTTTCACATTACTTAAGTTGGCCAAAACAATATAGCTGCTTCACAGTTTTCCATTGACTAGGTTCCATTTACCATCATTTGCTGCCTGAAGATGCTTGGCTAGTAGCAAAATTCTCATTAATCCTCCTCTCTGCCCAGAATTAGTCTCCCCCTGATGAAGAGGAGGCAAGCTATAAAGCAGGGGACTCCACGCAACTGTAAGTGCAAATCGAGTGCTCTCTCATACTTACAGAGAGAGTCCTTTCTCCAAACTGGCTGTAGAAAGTCATCTTGACTTTGTGCTTGTGTCCAGTCCTCTGATCGAAGGTGTTACAGCTGTCGAAGGGTGGGCTGTACAGATGCAGGCTGACGGCAGTCTCCGTGTGGCTTATGTTCTCCACACGGTGCAGGCCAATGGAGTCTACACCAAGCAGGGCATGAAACAAGAGTCTGTGTTAGTGGGAAGGTTAACGAGATCTCAGGTGCCTGCAGAAATGCTTTCCAAACCTAAGACAGCTAGGCATGCCTGCGCTTTCATGGGCAACAGGTATCTCAGTACAGGAAATTTTACTGCTCTTCTCTGGCACATTGATTCCTAAATAAGTTGTTAATTCAAAACACATTATTGCCTTCCTCACTTCATGTAACTTCTGGATTATCAGCTAAAGACCATTAGAAATTTAAGGAAGGCCACGGTATCAGTAAGCCTAGCTATCATTCCCAAAGGATGTTAAGGTTGTTTACTTTCCTAGAAGATGCTGTTATAGATGCTTCAGAAGGAGGAAGGCTTGCATTTCTAAAAATTAGCAGGCCATTTTACAGGGAAAAAGCTACTTCTCAGCCTGATAACAAGGATATTGGTCACATCAAAGTTCATCTACATGTATTTGGGGCATGGACTTATGGACAGAGATATTGTTGTCTTTTGCTGCAAGCATCTGTTTCCTAATTAATCCTTCCAAATTATTACTTTGGGGAACAGGCTTTTCACTTGTCTGCTCTTTTGACTAAGGTGACAAATTACTAGTGACTGGCGTACTTCCAACTTTAACTGAATAGTAAGTATTATTGAACACGTAATAAAACAAGGCACTGTCTGTTGTGTGGTTACTAATGAAGTAATGGCACTTTCTACAATGGTGGAGTAGAAATCCAGCTATTACATAAAAATGTAAGGTTTGAAGAATCACATCTATGAATCAAACAATTTCCAATCTACACTACAGTCGAATTTCTGAGTTACTTAAAAGAGACTTATGACCCTGCTGTAAAAACAACTCAGGCCTTTGTACTTGAATAAATATGTTATATAATACCTAGACCAGTATTGTGCAACACAGGCATGATACTCCAAGAATCCTGAGTACACTCTTAACTCTGACACATTTGAAGTGTCAGAGCCCTAACTGTTGTTAACATAGTTTATCTAAATAGAGGAAGAACGGGAAAAAGGTCCCGAATCTGTGCTTATCTAATGGGAGATTCAAACAAACTCTGTTTAGAGGGTTCTGACCTTAAAAATAAAGTACAAGAGCAACCAAGAAGCACGCGGTTGAAACATGAAGGTCACTCACTATTGCAGTAACTAGAGCAATCAACACACTGTCAGTAGTTTCCTTCTACTTGTTTCACCTGTTTCTTTTAAACCAAAACATCTGTTATGAAACATGGCAGATATCCAAACTGCCTCAGAGAAATGGATAACAAATTTGTTTAAAACAACCAAGGAAGCTTTGGATCAGATGCACAGAGGGTGCAATTACCTGCATTGGAAAGAACCACATAGGTGGGAGAACCTGACTGAATCTGTGAACCCTCATCCCTGGTATGGGAATGACAACAGATGTGACAAGCGCCTTCTTGCATTTCCTGTCCTATGGATTTTGTGTTTTCATTTAATATGGCATACCATCGACAGAGGATCGCAGAGCACTAGTCCTTCTTCCCCATGCCCTCACCCTGGCTTAGTCCATAACCCAACATGAGGCTCCCTCCAGCTGGGGACCTCTCAATCTCAGCCCTGCAAGGCGTGTGCTCCAGTTTTTAACTCATCACATAAGAGGCAAACAGCACCTGACACTGCCTCTGTTCTGCTGAACTCATTGCCATTCACAGAACGGTGTCTTTCATAGCACCAGCACACACCCAGCTGGCTACTCCAGGATGGCCTCCAGCGTAGCACAAGATGGTGACAGCTATGGACACCTGTAATGCTGTATATTCAGGTACCTGGGGAGCCTTGCTGCTGGAGGCTTAGTCATCTCCCAGCATCTGCAGAGTCAGGCAATTTTTTTTGTAGATAGCGTAGATTTGAGCATTTAGATTCTGCTGATGCTGCACTTCAGCACTACAATCTTTTATTAATTCAGATCACAATTAGCACTGAGGATCGGGGCTTCTGCTCCTGGCTGGTCAATTTATTCCACAGCCAGCTTTAACATTTTTGATCTAGGATTTCCATGACTGACCAAAAGGATCATTTCTTTGGAAAAAAAAAAAAAATCAAAGTATCTAAACTGTAGCTCACTTATTTAACACAAAATACTATGTAAGGTCTGTGTTTACAAGCAATTTCAGATAGTTATTAGAGACACAGTGCTGAAGGCTGCTTGGTCTGGAGATACCCAGCATATTTAAGTATCAAGCAATTGCTGCAGTGTCTTAAGAGTGAGTTTTTAGCTGTTTATTTTACTGAACAAAAATAGATTTGTGCAGAATCTAGAGAGTTATGTTCTTAAACTGCATAAAGCCATTAGTATTATATCATTAAGGAAAGTATTATACTGTGTAGTGTATATTTATAGTATACTGTATAGTATATTATACTGTAGGAGAGGAGAGACCAGATGAACTCTTCTGTTAAGAATAATACTCATGGATAGACAGTAGTTGAAACAAGCTTTGAAGCAAGCTTAATAACTTACCATTAATGTAGGCACAAGCGTTTTCTCTCAAAACTCGTTCGGATTTCTTAATCATTTCACCATTCCCTTTTTTCTCAGGCCATTCAAACAGAGTCTCCTTTAGATTCCCCTGGAGGATCTTCATAAAGCAGTGCGAGTCAGTGTGATCATGGATGCTGCTATATATGTAAAAGAATAACCCAACTCAGTGTGATGTGCATATTTAATTTCAGTACAGCAAACAGAACAGATGGCACAGCATATTGCATCTGGACGTGGCCACAGAACGAAATACCATGGCACAAAAGTCTTAGGAAAAAAAGACTCTTGGTGACTAAAGTATGCCTACTCTGAACTGTTGCTTTAGAAATAAATGCTCTGGGGTAAGCTCACATGAAACAGGACTTGGAGAAGAGTTGGTTATTGATCAACCTAAGACTCTGCCACAGAGCAATACAAAGGAAGTCTGGGGACACAGAAACTCTTGCGGGCCAAGAAACCAAACAGTGCTTCCCACAGTGCCCCAAGGGAGAGGCTAGGACAAACTTGTAAGTATACCTGACGTTTTCAGTTCCACCATGCTCCTTCCTGAAACATGGATAGAAACAAGCTACTTCTGCTTAATTTCTATGGTCTCTTTACCGGTGGGGTGCACAGACATTTGATGAAGAAAAAGTGCTGTACCTCTCATTCTGATAGCACTGAGTACAACCAGACACAGTAAGCTGTTAGTTTCACCAGTCTGGCAAAATGTGAGCAAAACAGCAGGATCTCATCTGATTCTGTCTGTGTCCTTTGCTGTAAAGTATGTTTTAATTGCTACATTTGGAGACATATGGGGTAGATATGCAGTTTAGTTCTGGCCTTATTAATTTATTTTTTAAATAGAGGACTAACAGAACTTATAGAAGTCAATGGGACTAGGACAAAGAGAGACTCCTCCACTCATCAGGGGTGAGGGAGAAGGGGGAATTCGACCCTCCCAGAAGTACAGTGCTAATGAGTTTCAATCAAGAACTTGGTACTTGTTACTGTTTTCAGTAAACAATTGTCAGAGTTTCTTACTAGCTGAGATGCCAAGAGAGCAGAGCTTGCTTCAGGCACAGAGCAGTTCACAAACGTCACGTTGTCACGCTCCTTCCACAAGCTGTGAGAACAATCTGATCCTCCTCATGTAGGAAGCAAAAACAACTTGTGGTCTCAATCTAGCTCTAGCAAATGCTCATCCAACTCAAACACAGTTTGACATAAATTACAGGCTTTGTGGGAATAGCCTGGAAGGAATAGAGGTGGTGGGCAAGGTTCCTGTATCCCTCTGAGTATAACATCATGGCATCCCCTAGAGAATACTGTAAATGATTGCACGCTAATTAAAATAAACAAAACACAACTTTGATATTTCCTTAGGTTTTCTGTGTATATGCAAGAACAACCAGGAAAACCCTGCAAGTTCTGTTATTCCATATTTTGTGAAAGACCCTCCAAAGGACAGATTCTACCCTCACATTTCTAGAACTACAGAACAGAGTGTACAGTCTGTGCACACAACTCTGGAGGTCAGATCAGCAGTGTGGTCTGTTTAGAGGGAGGAGATGGGGCGCATGAGCCTGAAGAAAGCCAAGTACTCTTGGAAAGGGAGTCCCTCCTCACAGTCCACAGTCCTAACCCAAACCTACTTTTCTCGTCAGAGATGCGGGATTTAAACACTGTGACAGAACAAAGACAATTTAAACTGCACCAAGTCCTGCTTCTGAAACCAAGTGTTGTATGGGTACATTGTATGGCCATAGGACCCGCTGTATCTCTGGGAATAAGAACTTCCTGTGGTGGAAACAGAGCGTAGATTTGGTAGGAAAACAGAGCACTTTTACAAGAGCGCTTTAAAGATGTCAATGAGGTACAAACTCGCAAGAGATATGGCAAATTTTCATGACTTCTACACCAATAGGAGCTCTGCACTGCTTAGTTTCCAATAGCTCATGCAGGGCCGATTATTTGTGGGGATTTTCTACCACAGTGAAAGATACACTGCCTTTATATCTGTTTACTAAAACTATAGCCTTTAGATACAAACCTGCCATGCCCTTCACCCCAGCACAAGATCATCAAGTTGAACTTTCCATTTCCATTGTCCACAAGATTTCTTGTATACCTGAAATAGAAAGTGTTTGCTTTTTACTGTACTGATGTGCTGATGAAGTCCAACATTATATTGGAAGGTTATCCAACATTATACTGGAAGGTTATGACACATAAAACCCCTTTTCTTCGTTCTGTTGACAGACAAATTTTATAGGGGAAAAAAAGTATTTTTAAGCAGCTTTTTTTTTTTCTTTTTGTAGTAAGAGTTCTTTTTCTGGGAAGGGAAGAAAAGAAATTGACATATTTAGTATTTTATTATCAGATTGCTTTTGAATTACATAGATGATTAGGGTTTGGGAACTGTGAGTCTGAGACTAATGTGGCAGACAGGATCAAATCAAAATAGTTATTGAATGAAGTCACTTCAGCAGCTGGCTTATAATTAGAAACAGAACTGCAAAGAATCAAGAAAAATACACGGTTACATTCTTCTGCAGCTCCTTTTCAGATATGCTTGGCTTTCCTTCTGTTACGCAGCACTCATTTGTACAAAGCCAAAAAAACACAAAGAAAAAAGAATGTCAGGCTTTCTGTACACAGTCCTTCTACTCTGTTCCTGAAAGTTCTATGTCTTGTCCTGTAGCATTCACATGTGGATAAAACACCTGTGGGGGAATTTCTGCCAGCATCTACTTACAAACAAAGCATATCAGAGCAAGATTTCTTAAAATGATTTTTCATGAGCTAACTTACAGATAGGACAGAAAAAACTCCGTCCTAAAGGATTTTAATTAATGTGTGTGTTCTAGACTGTGATTTGCTCTCAAGGGCTTGGAAACATCTTTAAGGGCAACATCTTATGCTTGTTTCCCTGTACTCTCCTGCAAGCCTCCCCCGAGCTGCTGCTTATCTTATCATATGGAAAAGTTCACTAGAGAAGGGACTGGGATTTTGCTCTATACGTTGTTTTCCATAGTGAGGCTCTTCTGGTCCCGGGCTGGGGCTTCTAGCTGTTTCTGGGCAAGTAAACTGAGTGGGACCTTCTGCTTTCATTTTAGCTTTAGTCATTGCTATTCACTCTTTGCCAAGTAAAGCAAGTATTTATGCCAATGATAAGATGCCTCACTCTTGCCTAAAAGATTCAAACAAGGGCACACAGGAACTGCACTGACATCAGCTGAATTTTTTGTTAGTTTCCCCGTAAGACTATCAAGATGGGATGCTCACAACAAATTCATTTCAAAGTACAACACGCAGATCTATATGCTGCCTCTCACTGGGTCTACAATTTGTGCTTATATTACATTGACATATTTTCCCTATGATGTCAGAACACAAGCAATCAATGCTGGCACTTGACTGAACTTTTCAAATGCTGTTATTTCTGTACAGCAGGTCTGCCTGGCCAAAAAAAAAAAAAAAA
>VZTU01033083.1:0-38036 GCA_013400835.1 Zapornia atra
CAAATATTTCTGTAGATGCATGTTCTAATTCTGAAAACTGAGCTTGTAATAGGAGGATATAACTCTAATTATGGCAGACTACTGAGAAGAAAAAGATAAGAACACAACTCTCCCTTGCAAAGACTTTGCTGAAAATTAGGTGACAGCCTGAAGTTTCATTGGGACTGACTCTTTCTTCAGGGCATGAACTAGACTAATACTCATTCTCTCTCTGTCTCCCTCTGTCCCCAAAATACAAATGCAAGTTAGAGGTATGGTGTAAAGGATCTTTTTGACAATGTGACTCTAAACAGTTTGTTAGAGCGTCAATAGAGCTAAAGAAATGGTGGGGCACAGAAACTTACATGGGAAAGAAAAGAAGAAGCTACAGTTGTTTGCTTTGGGGAAGTGAAAGCCAGAGCTTTTTTCTTTTTAGTATTTCATATACATATTGTTCAACTTGTGCTTTGAATTCCCAAATCTCTCAGATCTGTGTAGGTCTATGTAACTTCTGATCATCTGATAAAATCTTACCTTTCAGTCTAAGGTGTCTCTAATTTGACTTGGAGACCACATCTGCTTCATGCCCAGGGCATGGAAGAACTTTGGATTATTTAGGAAGAGACTACTGTCTGCCACTTATCCACCACAGTCTGATTTAATTCAGTAAATGTTGCTTTATCTGACTTTACCCTAATTAGCGATGTCTTGTGATTTATTTCTCTTAGTCCCACATACTCTCAGAATTACAGCAAAGAACAGTATAGTATATTCTGCATGCCGTGATTTGTTCTAGAAGACTACTTTCCCATGACAGGTTGTATCAGCTGAATACTTGCTGAAGCTCATTACCTTTTGGTAGCAAAACCATTAAACTTTGCTTTTTCCTTGTTGTTCTGTGGTTCTACAAATTATAATTAAACTATTAATTATGGTAGCTACTTAAGTGTGACAAATTAAGTTGACTATATGGCAAAGTCACTCAGTACCCTTGAGAAGTTCAGCCTTGGTTTAAAGACACTGCATTGAAAATTGAATGTTTAGCAACAAGCTCCATCCCCTGGTGAAACTGTGATTAAAAATTACTTCCTTCACACAGCACAAGGCCTACACACATAACCTTTCTCTCCTCTTTACTTTTCTCACCTATCCTATTCTGCATCTTGATCAAGATTTTCTGAGCCTTTCACACTAATGTCTTCTTACAGCTATTTTAAAGGCATGACCAAGAATCCTAATTTCAGAGGGTAGTGTACTGAGAAGGTGACAGCCAGATGAAAATCAGCACTATTCCATGGAAACAAGTCAGAGCAAAAAATTAATTCTCACGTGTGGTCAGCTCTGGATTTCCGTATTTGTTTTCTTTACCGGGTTTCTGAAAATTTTGGCAGGTCTTTTCTGTGCAAAGAGACTAAAAATAGTAAAAATAGCAAAGTGTAATACTATTTGCTTTTAAAGAAAGGAAAATTAAAAGAATTAAATTTATCTTTATGTTCTTCTAATTAGTTTTTTCTTTGAACACTAAGGAGGCAATGGCTGTATTTTAAACAAACAAAATCAAAAACCCAGTTGCTCCCAAAAAAAGAAAACAGACTTGTAATGCACAATTTCACTATATTTTTTCAAAGTCTACTTTTCAGAGGCCAATAGAAATCTGTGTTGCAAGGTTCTTCATTTCTTTAAAGGAGTTAATAGCTTCAGTATTATCAGACAAAGAATGTGGTGTGCAGTTAAAGATGTTTTCTGCAAACATTGTGTTACTTAATGTGTCCCAAGCATGATAAACAAACTCCAGAGGATTTTGAAGTAGGAAGAATTGTTTAAATGTTGTTTGCTAGGAGCCCACACTCCATTTCCACTGCAAATTGGCATTTAGCACTTTGGTTTGATTGCATTCTTTGCACTAGATTCAATCTTCACTCTCAGGTCACTTCTAGAAAGGCACTGGACCAAGATTTAGTTCCAGGAATTCAGTTCTGTGGTTTAGTTCTGTTTTCTTTTGAGGTTCCAAGTATGGCTTTGAATCTCTCTGACTCCATTCTCCATCAATAAAACTGGTTGTTTGTTGGTTTGCTTTTTTATTTTAAATGTCACTGCTATAGATTTACTATATTTTAGGAGGATTTTTTGGCTTGAATAAATGATCCCATTTTATTTTTGTTCTCTAAGTGTCTGCAATAGGAATTTAACCTGAACAAGAAATGAAGAAATTGCTCTGTTTTAGAGAACAATTTTTTAAATGGTTCTCTTATTTCTGCCCCATTTAAAGTTCAATAAAGCTGTTGAAGTAATTTGATTTTCAGCTGAAGACAAGCAGAAGGCTCATACTTAAACAACAATATATCATTCAGTAATTGGTACTTTATTGAAAATGCTGATTATATGAAACTCTTACATGCTAAAGTCAGAGAAGAAGGTCATCTTTTTACTTCATATGTATGTAACACAGTTCATAAATGAAGTATATTAGACACAAAACATGTCACATTTCAAATCTTATCTTTCTGTAGAAAGCATCTTGTCCAACCACAGTGCTCAAAGCAGGGTAACAAGAGTGGGTTGCTGTGTCCATCCGGGGGTTGAATATCTCCAAGGATGGAGACTCCACAATCTCTCTAGGCAAACTATTCCAGTATTTGACTAACATCACAACAACAGTGTTTTTCATGTTTAAATGGAATTCTCTGCCTTTCAGTTTGTGGTGTTGTCCTTGTGGAGGTAAGGCTGCCTAGCCTGTAGTTCCTCAGATCCTCTTCCTTTCCATTCTTGCTTTCTTCCAGACCTCAGAAACCTCCCCTGATCTCCACAACCCCTTGTGTTTTATCTTTAGAATCAGGTAATTTCTCCTGCTAGCTTAAAAGTCCTTCTGGTACTTTGGGTATTCATCCACTGTAATCATGCTGCCTCTTGATCTTCACTTTGAAATCATGTTTTTGAATTTCAGGAAAAATTTTGTCTTTGGGAGCAAAAAGGGGGTGAAGGAATCAATCCCAGGATGTTACTCTTCTGGTTACATGCTGCCAAGTCAGGAAAAGCTCCTGCTTACTTTAGTGAAAGAATTTTTTTTCCCTTTATGGTTCCATTCTGTCCCTGAACAAGTTTGTCTTTCATAGTGTTAGGCTAAATTAGGATTTCTATCAGCAAAATCTGTTTTCTTCCCTCTTCCTTTTGGGTGACATTTTTCAGAATCTAGAACTCATGAAATTTTAAGGCTGGTTGCCTCAAGGCAAACATTGTCATTATAAGTATAATCATGATTCATCATCCCCCAGAAAGCTCTAATATGAACATCTGTCTGTTAATGAATTGTTTGGCTGAGTCACAAACTTATCAGACAAGATATGAATCCTTTTGTGCTTAGTTGAGTAATTAAGTTCTTTGTTCCCTGCACAACCCTCAGTTAGCTTTTGCATATCAGAAGGCTGAGCAATGCCTTCTAGGAAATGACCTCTCCAAGAATGAATGGCCTGCCATGATACAGCAGTGGGATGGAGTATTTGTTGAACTGTACCTAATATTTACATAAAAAGGAAATAAATAATTACAGAAAACATTTACATAAAAAGAAAACAGAAAGGATTTGGGATGTATCAGTTGACCAGTACATGTTTGGGGCAGAACATATGTGCGTGAAGGGAATAATATGTCCCTTTTTTCTGGTGTGTGATACACATTACAATCATCCTTAAGCAATCCAAAATTATCACATCATCTTTTTTTTTTTTTAAATGGAGTGTTTAGAACCTGTTCTTTGTTCAACTGTAAGAGTAGAGCTTTTGTTTTATTTTTGGTAACAATTGGGGTAGAATACTTTGTCTTGGCTTTAACAGAAGGATACCCAGAAAAGGGCTTAACAGGGTAAAATGGCCATGATGCTGACAGTGAAATTGATGACCAAACAGCCTTGGGAAACAAGTATGTGATCCTCCATTACCGAGGGTGTAGGAGCAAAGGGGTGTATGTGTAGGTGTGGGTCAGTCAGCTGTTTCAGTGTTTGGCAGTGGAATCTCAATGTAGGAACTGCCTGGCTAGAACCATTTGATAATACATTCTCCTGATGTACGTTGGGGTGGAAAGCTTTAGCACCACAGGGAGGGTGAAGCTCTGCTTGCCCACATTGGTATCACAGCGACCGATACTTTATTTGTGTTAGTGGCATTGTTGATTTTCATGTTGCTTTCTGCTTGTACATACAACTGAGTTCTCTCCAGGCCAGGTTTGTTCTTTACCTGTGCACGCTTCTTATGCCTCTCCTTTTAGAAAATCTGTCTCTTTAGGGTATCAACACATGTGACATCCATAATTATGATCTCATTGAAACTTCTATATTGGTTTATATTTATTGAATAAACTGATGTTAAACTGGATTTACCTAAATTTGTGAGATAAGTTATTTCAAACAGATACAGATTCCTTATTTGCTCATCCATATGGTTCCATTGAAGAAAGCAGTGGATCAAATTCTCTTCATGCAGCAGTAACAAATTAGAATAACTCCATTTAAAGCTTTGGAATACATAAATTTAGCATAAATAAATCCCCAGGCCAGAAATACATCTCTGAAACCTGAGCTCTTTCTTTCTTTTCCTTGTTTAAAATAAAATTAAGGAAATGGTTGAATGCCTTCCTAAATCAGGGCAGAAGATTGAAGTCTGATCCGTTTAAGCTACTTGCTTAAGCTGGGGTAGAAGTGGAACACCTAGCTTCTTTTTCAAAGTGGTATTATAAAAAGGAACAAAATATTTTGGTTTTAACTTTTATTTCTTCCTTAATTCGCTGTAGATGTTTCTGTATAACACATTCATAACATACGTGTATGTAAAGAAGTGAATGTTTATACCTGTGTTACCCTGTGTAGTAAGAACAGGCTTTTATTCCTAGCAGTAAATTATTCTTGAGGGAATCTGACATCTTCTAGGAAACCTAACTGGCAAAAGTAATAAGTCGTAACAAAACAGAAGGAATCTTTGTAATCTCAAGATTAATGGATAAAATGTTTATGCTGAGGGTTCTCTTCATCAACAAACTGCTGTTTCCACCTATTTGCATTTTAATGGTTACCCTAGTTCTGAAGTTAAAATTACAGACTTTTCCCAGCTGCTCTTTAAATGCTACATTATAATTTTGAGGAAGCATCATACGTAATTATATTTAATAGACACAGAATTGATTGAAACACTTAACAAAAACAAAAAGCCCAGACCTAATTTTGTAAACATGTTATTGTACAGTAACCCCCAATGAGTTTGTTCTTAAATCTCCTAATTAATTTTTAATTAAAAAGCTCAAAGATGCTATTATACTTCTTGTTGTAAATGGCAGCCTTATGTAAGCATAAACGACTTAGCTGTTCAGACAAATATCTTCCATTAAAATCCATGTTAATGAGAATTCCTGAACACAGTATTTCAGAGATTTAAACTGTGGCAGCACTAAAATAGTCCAAATATTACATGGGGGTTTATTCTTTGTTATCCTTCCTTTCTTTCTTGTCCAAGAGATAGGTCTGTACAGAACCTAATAAGTTTACACATGACAAGCTGTCCGAATTTCCACTTAGGTGCATCAGTCCTTTCCCCACTGCTACTACCAGATGATATAGAGCATTAACTAGCAAATGATAGGGCTGATCCAACTAATCTCTACTTATGTGAGGGCAAGAGGGCACCATATCTGTAAACTTTTATGCAGATTTGCTTCATTAAATAGATGAACACTCTTCTTATTAATGAAACACTAACCTGCTGAAGAAAAACACAGACTAGCCAAATTCCGAACCTCACACATAAAAGGGATCCAGCTTTCCATGATTTTATTCCATCTTCTCGTTAAAACCAGCCACAAGATCTGAGCCAGTAGCTGAAACACTGTGTGTTGCTGTGGGGATGGGCTGATGTCACAAATAGAGGATTATTAATAGCATAAAAACAGCAAGTGCTCCTTTCAGAGAAGCATCTTTAATAGCAGGGGAAAAACACTTGAGACAAAATCTCATTTGCTATGTTTTTCTTACATTTTTAACCAAGAAGGGATGGGAGGTGGAAATGCAGTGATTTCTATGGTTTAATTATCTGTCTTCTCAGTGATTACTAGCACTGCACACAGAAGCAGCAGAATTTAGAAGGCTGGAAGTTGTAAGCTCAGATTTGCAAAGCTGCAGTTTTCATTTTAAAACATGCAAAGTTTTGCTGTTAGGACAAGAGATTAAAAATAGTGACGTTTCCTCTTAAAAGAAGTTCACAGTAGCTTCCCCCTCAGAACTTTTCTTATCATGTTCTTGATATTTTTGAAATGGAAGCTGGTGCAAAAATCACTCAGGCTGTTTAGAACTAGATTTTTTTTAACCATACCATGAATGACAATGCATGTCTTCAAACCCAGGCATACCCATCTACTTAGTTTAATGGCAAATATCAGGTGCACGCTCTTCTTTGGGCACAAGACGATATTTATTGTCCATATTTTTTCAAAATATTAATTTTTTAAAAAATATTATTCCTCTTGCGTGTCTGTTTTGGAGTGTCTAATGGGGGCAGGGGGGGTCAACAGGCACAGGACTCACACCACTGTTCTAAAAGTGAAATATCCCATATAGTCAGATTTCATGCAGTATTATCATTACAGGCTTTGTTGTCTGTAAACAGACTGTTGGATCATTTGTGGAAAGGAGCACGAGGAGTTTTAAAATCAGGTGATGAGAGTCTCTGCAATGCATGGGCCCTAGAAGGTGCTGGTGTATACTGAAATGCAAAACAAAACTATTCTTAAAAACACACATATTCTTATATTAAAGTTATATTAATTGTCTCTTAGGCTACATCTACATCAATCTATTCAGTATTATTAAATTTCATTGAATCACTAAGTATATACCCAACAATTTGTTTAGCTTTTTGCCTTATTTCTAAAGAGAGACATTCCCTTTTTGGAACTGATTATGTGTACTGATGAAATAAGTAATCTGACTGCTATACTGTGAAACTTCTTTCAGAGATATCTGAGCTACCTGATAAAACTTTTTAACATGATTACTTCATGGGTGATTTTGTAGTCATTCTTACTTCAGTAAAAAAAGTTGAGAGACAATTAGTGTAATCAGTTCCTGGGTGCTGTAGATCATAATTTTCTTCTTGACTGAAATACAGTTGTATTGGTGACTAAGTTGTTTTTTAAAATCATGTTCAGAATATGTTTCTGCTGAAGTTGATGCTTTGCTGGTGTCAAAGGTGGTGGTTCCAAAACTAGCCAAATCTTTTCCAGTTCCTGGAACACTCCAGCTACTCTGGTATAGCTCTGTCTTTAAGATATCATACTATGAATCAAATGTATTACAGCAAATATTTCTGGTTGCTAATGGCAGGCTTTTACAACCATGAGTGGTTTTGTCATTTCCTTTTTTTTTTTTCCCCGTTAAGATCTGTGATAGTTACAGATCATGTCTGAGATGTAAATGCTATTCAAATTACCTGTTCTTAATTTGCCCACAAGAGATGTTTCCCTTGAAGAGATCTTGATTATGAATGCATACAACTCATCGTCCTCCAAAATAAAATTTATCCTCTTTTTCAGAAGTTGCTGCAGCAAATGCAAGTAAACTAGTACTTGCAGACTGTGTTCTGTACCTTGACTATATTTTAGATCTTTATGAAATGAAATTGGGTTACATATGGAGAATACAATATTTTTATCACTTCTTATATTTTCCTGGGCTTCTAGAGTTCTGGAGATTTGTAATTTTCTTCCTTTACAGACCTCAGACAAAACATTTTTCTCTCTGCAGAAAGAGAGGGGTGGAGCAGGAGTCTCACAGATGCCCTGCTTTGCACTTTCCAAACCCTATTTTTCTCAACAACTCAACACTTCCACTTGGAGTCAGTTTTCTCCAAGTCCTGCTCATCCCAGGCTATAGATAAGTCTGAAGAAAAACAAGAGGGACCTGGGTGGTGTTTTTTGTTTTGTTTTGACTGTTTCTTTAGTTTTTCTCTTATGTTTCCCAAAAGACAGACACTTTTGTCATCACTAAGCTGTGCAGTCTTGTGTTTACTACTTCATGCATTCAGAAAATCCTCAGCTTGCATGGCAAGCCAACCATAAAGGCTTGTGTGCAATTGTGGTTTAGGTGGTGGCAACTATTTGTTGTTGCTGGCAGGAAAGATGCTTAGGTGTCTAAATGAAGGCTATTTTCAGTTACACTTGTAACAATGTCTTCTGCTAATCTTGTAAGAGCGAAGTTCACCTCCCCTCTTTCCATCACAGTGGGCAGAAGATTTGGTGAAAACAGTAAAGTAGCAGCCAAAATACTTCTATATTCACTTGAGTATCTCTACTTTGCCAATGCTTAGAATCTCCTGTAAGAACACCAGCTGTGCAACTTGTCCACCCAGCTGATAGTACTTCAAATTTGCTTAGCTTCAGAAATTACTTGCCTGTGTAATCTAATTTTACCCAATGTTCTGTTTAGAAATAAGTCCATTTACCACTCACAGATTGTTAGTTTCCTGATTTAATAGTGAAATGTTGAAGAAAAAGCAGTGTTTCTCCCTCATAACTCATGCTTTCATCCCACTTGTTCATACTCCAGTAATTGAAATTACAGTCTTATAATTGTGCAGACATTGATGATTTTGCAAATGGAGGATTATTAATAGCATAAAAACAAGAAGGACCTCTTCTCAAAATGTTATTCCAGCAAAAAAGAACCAGAAAAATATGCTTGATTATTTCTTCATTTTTTAGTGCATTCTTCACATTTTAATTAGGCAGAAAAGGTAGATAAGATTTTCTTTCATCAGCATGAATATTAGTGAATCACGGCGGAAAAGAATCTTATGGAACACATTACAAGTCATGAACTTAGATTTTTGTAAATTCTATGGGCTTTAAGATTTAAAACCACCCTTTTTGAGAAAAGACACAAACTTGAGCCAAATCTTATCAATATAAATTGACTTTTTTGTACACTTAAGTAAAAATTATGTACTTTGTTTAATTTTATAGAGAAGGGAAAACTTAGCATGTATTTCTGTGTATCATAGAATATATTGAGGTGGAAGGGGCCCATAAGGATCATTGAGTACAACTCCTGGATTTTTTTCTGAAATAGAAAACCTCACCACAATTTTGTTTCATGACTCCAAGAATTTAAGATCATTTCATGTTAGTTTGCCAGACCTGACATCCATATATACTCTGCAGCTGACAGAATCTTCTGGTAGGATTTTTTGCTCTTTTAGCAAATTATAGGTCTCGTGTTTATGTATTTCCTAAGTGCTTGAATATATCATTTCAAGTGAAGAGCTTGTCAGGAAATCTTCTCATCTTACTTTGCTGGGAGGTCTGGGGGACAGATGATAGCTTTGGAGTTCCCTTTTGCTGGCGGTTCTGCCACGCTGTCTTGCAGCTGGAGGTCCTAGCCCAGCATCTGCACTGGGGATGCTCCTACATACCTCCTTTCCCTCTGCACACCCAGCAGTGCAGTTAGTCCTAAACCCTGAGACACAAAGTGGTTTGAAGGAGATCATTTGATAGAGTACAAGGCTTGAACTAGTTAGGAGAAGGTGAATAAGGAACAGTGAAAGAGCCAGGGAACAATGGGATCACTAGGATGCAGTTTTAACACATACAAAGTAAGTATTTGCAGCACATTGCATAACTGCACTGCAAATTAATGAAGGATACTTCCATGAGGATGCAGCAATGATATGGATGCAATTTGTGGCCAATCCTGAAATTGCTTACACAAATAAGAGACAATACCATGGAAATGACCACTTTTCATACTTGCTATATTTCTTCTACTCCTTTCCCAAGTATTTACTTTGTTGGATACTGGATACAGAGAGAAATGGAATTTTGCCCTAAGTAATCCCATTCTTAGGAAAGCAGTTTTACTTTTCCATTGTACTTGAGGTAGTTATATCTTTGTTTTCTACGTGTATATTTAGCAAAAGCTTTTAAAAATCAACCATGCTATAAGCATCTCATTGCTAAGCAACAATGTATTCTTCCCTCCCACATGCCTTCTTGCTGTTCTGTAAAAAATAACAAAATTGTAAAGAGTAGGGTGCTTTCTTCTTCATAGAATAATTCAGAGAGTTACTGAACAGTTCTGGTCACTTATTTCTGAAACATACTATTACTGCCTTCTGGTTACTAGTTAAAGTAGTATCCTACTGCTGCATTCCTGAAAACTTTTCCTGAGCTTATTTATGCTTGCATAAATTCTTCTACACAGAACATTTCTGTAGTTTATATGTAGTGGTGGCCATGTACAGTTTGGGATGCTTTGAGATGCCCTAATACTGTGTGATCTGCAGTACAGGAAGCTGGACCCATTTCACTTGCAGAAGCTTGTGGCAGCTTCATTAGTGAACACACCTTAAATGTATCAGCATGCAGTGTGCAGTTCAGGGGCTCACCTTCTGGAGTATTGCTATTTGCTCCATTTTCACATTGATAAGAAGACAGAAAAGTGTGGTGGGCAGGGGAGGGGGCAGAACTGTGCTTTCTCAGCTAACTGCACTTCTGGAAAATGTTTGTCAAACCATCTGTTTTTTCAGTATCATTCTGGAATTGTTTTTTCAGTATCATTCTGGAATTAACACAGTTTTAAAACTCTACAGTTCAAAAGCCTTAAATATGGGTGGGTTTTTTTGTTTGCAGTGGTGCTGCTCTGTTGTTCCAGTGCTCTTGTGAATGCCTTCAAAAGCTACCAGTGTTCAATGAATTGTAATTTTACTTTGTAATATCAGTGTTGTCTGAACATTATTGAAACTGCTGTGGCAAGGTCACTTTGTAGAACTAAATGCTGGCTAAGTGTTAAATATGATCATGCTGTTGTAGAACAGATTGAGCTAGAAATGCTCCCTGGCTTACAGTTTGTGCCTGAACTCATGCTATACATCAGTTTAGGAAGGCTGTAGTAGTTGTAGTCAAGGGTCCCATAGTAAAGAAGTAAAGAAAGCAAAACAGTGGCCATTTGGTGACCATTTCAGAGTACTTGGAGTGCAAATTGGTCTTTCTAACATTTTCCCAAGAGTCTCCTATGCTATGTAACTACTTGAATTTTCAGTGATATCATCTTAAAGATATCATTGATTTATTGCAGTTGTGAGATTAACTCAGGAGTGAACCTGGACAAAATATTGCACACTAGGGCTCGACGTGGATGTTCCTATTCCTTCTTCCAGGAGGTGAGCCTTTAGGTTGTTGATTAGTAATTATAACCTTACCATGCAGTGCAATAAACCATTTAAAAGACGTTGGTACTCCCAAAGATGGCAGCAGAACTATTCTGCAGTTGAAGTTACACCCTTTGTACCTATGTACTTGGCTATTAGAAGTTCCAGTCATAATATTAGTATTGGAATAGTAATCTTCCATAATGTAATACAGAAGTCAATGGCAAAACACATTGACCTTTTCATGTACTGGCTTTAAGATCAAATCAATAAACTACCAAACATTTGTATATGTGGGAAAAGATTGCAAAGACCATGCACGTACTCCTTTCATGCATGAGTGAAGAGCAGGCAGGCAGTTAAGAAGTAGAGAGTCATAGCTCCACCTAATATACCAGGTATCAACTGAGTTAGCACAGAATGGAAGTAAGTTGCAGAACAAGAGATACATAATTCCCTTGCCCCTGGAGCAAGGGGAAGCAGCAGCCACGCTATTTATCTCCTATTCAGAATTTATTCCTCTGTTATTCCTCCCGTGCAACAACATAACGCACTTTAATCAGAGCAAATAGTTAATATTCTGTTTAACCTACAGCAAAGTATAAAAATGTCATGTGCCAATGAGGATACAGTCCACCTACCCATAATTCTCCTATCCACACTCTTCTCATTCATTTTTAATGATCGTTTTATGTTTTCCCCTTATTTCTTCTTCCTGTATTATTATATACACAAGGGGGAAGAATGAACAAAGTTAAATTGTTTCTTGGGTTTTGCTGAGCTGCCTGGTGGGTAGATAAAAATAGCAAGTGCCAGTGGCAAAGTCTCCCGAAAAGTACTAGCACATTGTGAAAGTGTTAACACATTGTGCTATTGAATCAGCACTGAGAAATCAGATTTTCCTCACAATGCTTTCTTTAAACTTAAGGTGACCTTTAGGAATGCATTTGCATCAATGCAGAGAACCTTATTACTTTGTCGTATCAAGAGTAAGGGCTGTTGTCCTGTAAAGATTTCAGCTGTGGTTCCTGGAAATTCTCTTCTTTGTCTCCTAGGCTTGGTAGGACATTATTGATTCTGGTACCAGAATAAACAATCCACAAACACGCAGTAATGAGACGTACTGTCTTTGGGAAGATATCATTATACAGTAATTCATAGTTCAGTATTGTAGAAAGATCCTATTTCTGAAAGGTTCCATTGTATCATTTCTGAAAAACATTTCTATACACTTGATAATTCCACAGAGCCTGAGGTTATCTACAGCACAGACATTAATACAATTTTTGAATAGGGTTTAGAGCAGCAAAGCTATCTTGGGTATGGCTGTTGTCTTGCATATTGATTATGTAGAAAAAGTTTTACCTTATGGGGTCAAATTCTTAAGCTCTTACTTGTGGATCAAATTAACAGAGATTGAGAGCTGCTGTGCCATCTATTGATTTTGAAGCAAGCAAGAATTGCTCAGAACTTCTTACAGTGAGGCCTCAATTGATCTAAGTTCTCATGCTCTGAAACTTATGAATTGTTAAATAAAGTATTTTACACAATAACTTTAATCCAGCACTTACTGAACTCAATGAAAATATTATCTCATGCTTCCGCAGACACTGAACGAAAGTTTTTATTACAGGTTAGACTCAGAACAGGTCATGACCAATAGAATTGGACAAATATTTACAAACTTGGGTGCTAAAAATGAGACTCTTGCCTGAAACACAGTATCAAAGAATAAATATTCACAGCAAGAGAGACAAGGCTCTAAATGGCCAGTGACTTTGAAAACAGTAAGACATTAGTAGCTGCTTAAATGTGGAATTTAAAGAAGAAAGCTGAAAAGGTGCATTTTTAGTGGATTGTAACTGGCTCATATGTGTTCTCTGTGGACCAAGGGCAGAAGAAATGTGATTTTCAAAAGGCAAAGGCATGTTTTCAGCACAGCAGGTAGTGCTTCAATCCCTGTTGTTACCCAAGATCTCTACTGCAATGCACATGTGCTTATAGTATACACTGAGAGGCACAATGGCATCAAAGATTAGCATAGAAACAGCTACAGTGAGCTGGAATAAAATTGTCTCTAACTTTTATGAGACTCCCCATGCAATATTCTTTTACTCAGATTTTTTATTACTATATTTTGGCCTAATACGCATAGCAAAACTGCCCCTGAGAATTGACTGTGGGAACTGCATATGTAGCAGTTACTGATCCTATCTCAGTCTGATGTATTAGTTTAAATAACCAAATAATAGTTACAGACGTTTAAAGCAGATGGCATCACCATTTCATCTAATTTGTGTTTAAGAGCCAGTGCATTTTGTATTCATATTTAGAATGCAGTAATACCATTACTGACTTGTATGAAATATTGATGTCAACAAATCAGTATTTTTCTTTGTCAAGGCATTACTTTTACACTGATCAGAGCCTCTGTGTTCCTTGTTTAGGGATATTCTCTCCTTTTTCTTTCTCACAGTTTAACTCAAACATTAAAAAATTAATATATTGCAAATATATTAGTATTACTTTTCTGTATCTTTAGTTTACTCAGGAAATGGCAGCAATACTTAACAGTTACTTAGTATTTCTCTTTACAAAGCAAAAGGGTGATTATAAATAACAGTGTAAAGGCTTGTTGAAGGCAGAGGAGGTATGAGTACCAAATTATCTGATGATCAGAGCAGTTGATGAATAATTCATTATCCCTGCCTTTTCCAGGAGCCAAACTTATAAGCAGTGGCCACTGTAATTGTGGACACCAGGTGTCATGTTATTAAGCTATTAATTTGCTTATGCAGTGTCATGCCACATTATATCACATCAACGCTCTGTGTGGTCTGGAATAATAGGGATATTTAAGTGTTGTAACTTGGTACAGCACAACAGGGACACAAATCAAAACCAGCAGCACTTCAGTAGATCAGCTGCTCTGTAACATGTATGCAGGTTATGGCTGTGGACATCCATCTGTAATGAAACTGTTAAAATAGAAGTGGAATAGAGAGAGATGTCTGCTAGGCATCTCCATTAAACTCAGGTACTTTGGCACATCCCTAATTAAAGACACTAAGTCTTGAGTTCCAATTGACAAACCACTAGAACTAGACAACATACTCTCAAGAGTGCTTGAAGGAGTAATACAGACATTTGAGGTGCTAGTCTCAATAATTTCATGGGCGATTTCTAATTAGCTTATACTTGAGAGGTTAACTTGCAAGTCTGATGGGAAACTAGCTAAGGAATAATGGAGTCTCCAGCACTGCAAGTGTTGCTTGGATGACCTCACATGGATTTTATGCTCCTGAAGCCGCACAGCCTGCCATTTAAAGGATGTCTGCCTGCTCCCCTGGGCTGGTCAGGAACTGCCCCTCCCGACACAGCAGCCATGCTGTGCAACTAAGTGCTGTTAAAGGATAAATTAAAACAAAGCCCTGGATCATTATTTATTATGGAAGGTAAAGAAGATCTCTGTTCTACCACAATCTAAATTAAGCCATTGTCAATTAGCACAAATATTAGAGTCTGTGACAAGGACTCTGCAATAAGCATCTTTAAGCAAACTGTAACTGAGGAGTTTGCTTTTGCTTATATAAATGTATATAATCAATAAGAATTGGAATTGCAAGGGTGTAGTTAACTCTAATCTAGTATAGGAATTCTGGTAACAGACCAGATACTGTGTAAATCCTAGAACACAGTGTGCTGAACATAGGAATTTCACCCACGATTCTTGATTTTAGGGCAGATTTTTCTCTTTTATTTCTTTTGTACACTAAAGAAATAATGCATCTTATGTAGAAATCTTTCTGATTTGAGTGAGAAAATAAAGGCTTGGAAAATTGCAAAAGTTGTGTGAAAAGTTTTTCGTGTTAAGTTTATTGTCATGGGGGAAAGCAGACTTTATTAAAGATTTAAATTTAATAAAGTAATAACTCAAGGAAGAAATAAAAATCCAAAAGAGCCTAACAATAAGAGGACTTAATCTGAAGGCTTACGAAATCAGGAGTCAAATACAAACTATATAGAGGAGGTTCATGTAGCAAGTAATGAGCCTGCACCCCTGCGTAACAATATAAGAGAATATATTCAAAAAGCATCGGGATGTAGATGAAAGAATTAGATGAGATTCTTGACACCAGGGATTAACGGTTGTGGCATGAAAATAAGAAAAGGATCTGAATCAGTGAACACGTGATGTGTCTTGAGCTGATGGCTTTCTCATTCTTCAGATTTTTTTCGGGTTTAGTACTTTCTTGCTTGGGGGTAAAACACCGCTGTGGTTTGTGACCAGGCTTAGCCTACTGACTCTTGCTGTCAGGCAGTCCATTTTGCTGATTGTCTGGGGATGAATTCACTCTTCTGCATCACAAGATTTCTCATTCTTTCCATGTTACCATTTAGGGAAGTTACCTCTAAGTCTAAGCACACCGGACCTTATTTTCCAAGATACTCATTGTGCCCAGATCCTGAAGGAACCAGGTTTCAGGCATTCATCTGAAAACAAAGGTGTCAACAGTTGGAGAGATCTAGTTTGAAATCATTCACACTGAAAAGGGTTATTATGCTGCCTACTGATTGAGCACCCCAGATCCCACAGTCTCCATTTCCCTCCTTGCATTTTTCATTGCGCTCTACGTTTACCACGGGAGAGCTAAAGTGGCTCTGTGGCAAGGATAAGCCTGCGTCTTTTTCTCTGTGTGCATCTGGTAAAGTTTACAGAAAATACTTGACCTTGAAGCATGAAGATGTAAAGGGAGTGGATGAACATGATTTCCTTTGATTTAGATTACAGTAAAATTTTCAAAGCTTCCTGACCCTTCTGATTCCTTCTCGTGGCTCTCCCAGCTGGGAAACACTGGTCTGCATGAGCCACCTGAGACATGCACACTGCTAAATCAAACCACTTTGCAGGCACAAGAAAGCACATTTAGAGCAGTTTGAACCAGGCACGGCTTTTCCTCTGTAGAGTGAGGGCGAGAGTTAATTAAAGCCAGTCTTTCAATGGAAATTCTTTTAGTGCATTTCTTGTATCTGTGGAGATCGTGATTGATGAGGACATAAATAGGCTGATTTTACTGCAAGTTATTAACATTCCAGTACTTGGTGCATCACTACTGCTCCCACACAGCAGAGACCACTCTCCAGTGATGTCACCGCATATTTCTCTGCGCAATCAAATCAATAGGTAAAGAGTATGATCATTGCAATTGCTACTCTGGTTAGCCCACACTGTTACTTGAGGTAGTAAAAAATTTATGTTTTTTTTTCCTAGTGGCAAATCCTCATTGCCAGCCTGTCAGTAGAAAGGAAGTAATATTTGTAGTTGTCTATAGGGAACTGTATCCCATCGTGCTGTTAATTATGATAAACTGTTTTATTCGTAAAAGAGCTGAAAACTGTTTTGTATTGTGGAAATATGTGGCTATAAAGGAGCTGCTTAATTAGGATGGCCAAACCAGCAAATGTCTACTGCAATATGACAGGAAAAATATCAAGATGTGTCTACTCTGAAAAATAAAGTTGTGATTGTAGCATACTCTGATAATAGACTTGTGTGAAGATGAAGGGAGAGTTTTCAGTGCACCAGCACTGCTAATTGCACAGAGCAGGCTTGGGTTTTCTCAACAGTGTAGGCAAAACTGGATTGCAACTCCCCAGAGTCCAGTTTTCATGTGGCAGGTTGAGACACAGGCATTCACCTGACAGAAGTAATGCAGAGAGTGAGGCAGAGACCCATGGAAAGCTGGATTGTTTGTGGAAGTGGAAAGATTGCTTGTGGCATTCGCGGATGGTGCTCAGTCCCTTCCCAGTGATAGTTGTTGCCCCCTCCAGCATACTCCATAGGGACTATGCCCAAAGCTGTTTGTGTTTGCCTTGCTTTCTGGGACTCTAATGAAGACAAAATAGGCATCAGTGCTCACAGGAATTTCATTGCATGCCAACATCTGGCTCTTTCCTTAAGCCTAGGGATGGCCCCACAAGTGTGTTAGCTAGACTGGGTGGGCACAGTTCAAGCTGAACTCACATCTCCATTTCACCATAGTTCCACTCTCATTACTTAGGGTCTGCACAAGTAAACAGCTGAACTTGTGCAGAGTATGTGAACCTTAATGCAGAACCAGTTCACAAACGTGGATTCATGGCACAATTCAGGCATTAAGGACTGCTATAGCACACTCTGAAATCAGTGTGAGTCTTTATTTTGACTTCAGCAGATCCCAAAATGTTCTAAGATTCAGCATGTGCAAACAAATGGATGTTAAAATGGAGAGTCTAGATGAGGGAGCTTGTTGGAGCCTTTTATTGGAGGAGATTCATTAGCATTTATACAGTAATAGTTGAAAAGCCCCAGTACTGCCTCTGCTGGCCCACATCAGTGTCTTTCATCATGACACTGCAGAAAGGAGGACTTGACAGGCCATCTAAATTAAGGCTGCGTGAGCAAAAATATTCTTTATCTTGGCGAAAGAAAGAAATTATATTAATATATAATGCCCTACATTTAACATTCCCTCAGTACCCTCCCACTTCTGAGTTACTGTACTTGGAGATGTGATCATATATTAAACACTGTGAATTCAAGATCTTTTTATTTCTGGCAGCTTGTCTAGAGCTATTCTATAGAATGTGCTCAGCCTTTATATTCCCCTCAAAACTGAAATTTATTGGAATGATATATTGGTTAGTATGCCTGGGAATATCTGAAAATATTGTACTTTTACAGGTTTTTCATGTTTCATATACCTGTCAGAGCAGCACATGCACAGACATGTACTTTCCTTTGCAGTCAATAATGAACTAATTAGAGCATAATTAGAGTAACAATGCTTTTCGTTGCATAAAGTCATAACGTCTCAAACGCGAGTCACAGGCTGTCTAGTAAAAGACGCACACGTAGCTTGGCCTGTGCTTAGTGGTAGTTTTCCTGAAGCTTTAATTAGGGATTCTTGCTGGTTCAGAGTTTCAGAAATGGGAAAGCAGAGTTATGGACAAAGGAATTTGTTTTCCTGGTCAGCTGCTAAATCAGGGGCAGAGCCACAAACAGGGCTGTGAACTGAAGGAGTACGGCCTAGAGCTGGCTGTCTCGACCCATCAGTTATAGGCAGTCACAAAATTAAGAAAGTTTACAATGCTGCAATAGAGTGCTGTTTAACATAAATATTTCAGTGTATTTTCCAAATACTATTTACTTTAAAATACTGGTACAGGTTAGTATGAACCAAAACCATTTTGTAAAATACAGGAATTATACATGTAGAGTTTCCTTTTTTACGAGGAAAGATGAAGTAGACAGACAATGAAAACTTGGGGCTCTTTCATAAAACTGTCAAAAGTTTATGAGGCTGGCTGTGTGAGCTAGATGGGATTTAAGAGGATGTTACCAAGCTCTCTGTACAGGGTAGTATTTAAAAAATCAACAGCAAGAACACCTTTAGAGGACATGTCTCTTCAGGTTAAGGTGCTGAGCTAGCTCCTGATGCAAAAGAAGTTAGCGCAGACTCAAGCTGGACTAATCTAGGGCAATTTTTTACAAGGCAACCACTTGCATGGCTGCAGTGACACAGAAAAAAGCCATGCTGAGATAGTCCAATTAAAAATTGTCTTTTTTTTGAGGGGGGGGAGGAAGTATAAATCCAAGTCAAAAGAGAAAGGGTAAAGAGAAATTAATTTTTTTTAGCTGCGTGGTGCCACAGTGTGCTTTGAAGGGCTCTGTGTGCACAGGCAAAGGAAAGAAATTAATCTTACATAGCAATGAATATTTACAGTATTGGAAATTCCATGTAGGGTCCAGCTTTTATTTCCTGTGGAGATTGAAGCACAAATTGCTGTAACAAAATAAACAGGTTGTTCTGGAGATGTATTTGCTTTCAGTTCAAATAAGGATTGTATCAGCGAGAGCATAAATGTGTAGTTTGGGATGAGTGGGAAAAGCCCCGATTCAGCAGTCCACCACTGTGAACACTCTGCTGTTAAATCACTTCATGTGCAAGCATGTTTCATGTCTTTGCTCAGTAAAGATAGATGGAAGAATTTACTGAAATAACTAACCTAATAGTTGGAGTCTAGTCACTTGGAATCATCCTTCCATGCAGAAAAGGGGGGGTTTAAACACTCAGCTAACAGGGGCTGGGGTAAAATCTTAGTTTGTTCAAGATTCATTCCATGTTACATATTAACCTTTGGAAAATGGGTTTAACTTTACAGAAGGTTAAAATAGTTTGCTTTTATCAAACAGAGTACTAATGCATTTTTCCAGTAGATATATGCAGGACTAAAATTTTCTACATGAGTTTTTGAACAAAAATTAATATGGCACTGAATTGGAAGAAATTCTACTTTAATACTTGATTGAAGAGCTGAGCAAACCATGTCTTAACTAAACATAGGCATTTCTCTGTCTTTTTATATGTCACTTCAGTTTGGGACAATGAAAATGCAGTTGTAAATCTGTCTTTTTATTAAAAATGTAAGTAAATGCACCAATTAATAGCCAATATGAACATGTTACCTTGCTGAAAGCAGTACTTATCATTCCTATGTCTTCTTTCTGGGCATGCTTGAATTACTTGATACCATTTCTATGTGTTGGATTTTATTTGGCATGGTATAGATGATTTATGTAGGCTTGTACACAACTTGGCATGCACAGGAAAATGACAGGCAAGGGAAAAGCTAGAAATAATTATTTTTCTTTTTTTTTTTTTTACATGCTCACCATCTCCTCTGTTGCCCAGGATATTTGCCACTTTCTAGTAAATATGATTCCTTATGTATTTTAGCATTTTTTCTTGTATCCTGTATATGACCAGCTGGGCAGTTGAGGGAACGTTTAGCTTCCTTTTATGAGCTATGGGAAGTTCCGACACCCACATAAACCCATGTGGTACATGCTTCCTTCTCAACTTGCCATGATGAGGCTTCACAAAAATTAGCATTATTGTAATCCTTTCAGACTATAGAGAATAAGCAGTAATGCAAAGAGCTCAGCTGTCTGCATCATATGGGATTCTCTGGGTCCTGTTTTTAATTCATTTTCTCATATTTGTTGGAGATGCTTTTAAACCAGCATGAGTTATAGTCTGCTCAGCTTCAACTGGGGAAGTAGCTGGAGCAAAGGGCAAGCCTTTGGAGATTTATATCGTGCTGAAGCCTCCTTTGTAAATCCCTAATTCCCTTTACTCTTAGCGGTAGTGAAATCCAGTTGGAGATTATGATATTTAAATGTGAATGTCCTCTTCCTTTCCGTCTTCTTCCAGAGGGATGAATCACATGCTGGGAATCTTTATAAAAGAGAAATAAGGATGGCTTTGGAATTAGTGATGCAGAGATGTTTTATGGTAGCATACTGCAGTCAGCTGATGCCCTGTTGTTTTCCCCACTGCAGACTATGTGCATATTTCTCTCATGACTTGCTCTCTTCAAGCTTGTTACATGTCATTTGTCAGAGTTTTATGGGGACAGTTCAGAAGTTTAAATGATCAAAACCTTAAGGCAGCACAGCCTGATGTGAAACTCTGCATACATCCAGTTACACACTGGTCGTGTAGTGCCAGGCCATGACTGGTTTACAGCTGGAGACCTGACCATCTCAGAGTGCCCATTTGTGAAATTTTGGAACATCAGTGCTCTAATTACATTCATGAACATGAAATGAATTTGATAAACTAAGTTGCACATGAGATGCACCTTGACTAAAGGCTTCCATTACAGTGATGGAAATTGAAAGCATACTCAATGTTTTACAGAACTGAACCTATATTCATTTTTCCTGCATGTGTATTTGCCTTTATGAATGAGGTTTTTCTTCTAAATATTTGCGTCGCTAACTGTCAAATCAGTAGAGAGCCAGGGCATTTATATAGGTGTATAATTTCTTCTTGCTATCAAAAGACCCTTCCTTTTCTTTAAAATCAGGTGGTCTCCAGATCTATCTCTCCTAAAACTATATATCACTATGCATGCTCAGTGTAATTCTGGAACGGTTTAGTCAGACTGAATGGAAATGTGTGTACGTGCATAAACATATATATACACATACATATTAAAAATACCATTTCAGGCATTAAGAGAATAAACACCAGCTTGGACCACGTGTTAATCTATTTTTTTGGTGTGCAGTGATGACTCCCACTTTCATAACCTTTAGTTTAAGGTGTAAGTAAGACTTGCTCTATCTGTTGTAGCAAACAATAAGCACAAAAGGATTCAGAAAGTAATAACAAAGATAAATAACTTTGCAATAAAATTTCAGCTCCAATAATTTCCCATTTATATTTTCTCACTGAATCATATAGTTCCAAGCAATGCACTTTTTTTACGTCTGGGCTGCATCATACAAAGTAATTTTATATCTAATACTTCCCAGCGTGTCCAAAATAGAACATCACATGCACAATGCATGATGGGGTGGTCGATGAATTAAACAGGGCTTTCAAATAATATCACTATGAATGATTTCCTAGGCTTTCTAAGGCAACGAAACTTACCATATTATAAAGAATGAATTATCAGTCAGGGTTGAGGTTTTTTTATTCAACCAGGAAGCTTCCAGCAGCTGTTACTTAATGCTACTTACTGTTGAAGGCTGCCTGCTGAATTTGTTTTTCTTGTGTGAAATTACTGATGTGTTCTGTGTGTCTTGAAGTTTAGATCTCGGTTAGGGTAGCGTTTTGCCAGAGTGCGTTACCTGAGGCCGTAGGATATGTTAGCAAGAGAAAGGATGTGGAAACTTCAGAGAAAAGAAGGTGGAACCAGCAGGAACAACAAAATAATAGGTTTTGTATATGAAAAGCTTTTCTTTGTCTTATCTAAGTGTACTTATCTTTCCTCATCTCACACATACTCCCACACACTTATTTAAAACATGATTTGAAATGACAGCTTCACCATGTCTTCTGAGAGCAAACAGATGAAGCTGGACTTCCCTCTTTTTTCCATGCGACTGACTGGGATGTTTCTCCATATTATTCTTAAAGTCACAGCAGCAAAGAGAAATACCACACTGGCAGAGGAGATGTGATTTAGGGTTAGTGAGGTTTCTCATGGATGTTGCTTGCAGTGTGATCCAAGTTGGCTGAGTAGGTGGTAGAAAGTACCTGTGTATCCCTGATACTCATGAAGCCTTTTGGGGTTACAACTACCTAGTTTTCTTTAATAGAAGTTGTATGTTGGCATTTTGAGCAGTTATAGCTGGGCTCAAGACTACTGATTCATTTCCTATAGACAGCTGAACAGATGGTTCTCTTCACTTAATTATTAATTTTATCTAGATATCCAATCACATTGAGTCAATGAGTCAAATGTACTAAGACAAACATGTCAATCTTCAAATTTGGCTCTTACTTCTGGGCATTGATCATTTAAGTCAGTTCTCATTCTGTATCAATTATTCACCTGGAAAGAAGTGAAAGCTTTGCTGTCCTCTGAAAACTGGATGGTTTCACAGGGCACTACTAATATCCAGTCACCAACAACAGATTTAAAAATAATATGTAAAGCTGTCAAAGGATGAACCAACCACTTCTCCACCCATGCCATCCCCTGGAAGCTGAGGATGAGGTTCTAATGTTTTAGATTCTTTTCCTGAATTGAAAATTGATTAATTGAAAGAAGGAAGGGGGGGGGGAAGGTAAAAGACAAAGAAAAGGAAAAAAAAAAGGAATAACACAAACTGACAGAAACCTTTTAAATAAAGATGATTTTTTCCCAGTGGGGAAAATATAATCTTCAGTTGGTTACAGCAAGCTTACAGATTACTGAGACGGAAGAATCCTGTGAGTGTGAAATTCTGCTTAGTATTTACCTAGATGCTGTCATCTTATTCTTTCTCTAGAGACAAATGCAAATCTGTGCCACAGATTTTAAATATGCCATTAATTACTGAACACTGCCTCCCTTGCACATAGTCAGTGAATTCCATAAGTTGTCTTCAGTGTAAGGGATACAGAGAAATCGTGCCAACATTTTTCAGTTTGCAACTTACTGTCACTTCTGGAACCAGCTTGTGACAGCAGATGTTAATTCTCTGCTCAGTAGAAAGCCTCAGCACTGGTAAGCAGCAAAGTTAGCAGGAACAGTTGTCATAGTTCAATGCAATCTTAACATTTCCAGAGACTTTTATATTTCTGCTCTATTATACAGAGGGAAGTTTAATCTTATAAATGGAAAAACCTGTTGCATTTAGTACCAAAGGCACAAAGCTAACCCACCCTAGTACCAGTGGATGTATGGGGTGCATATAGAATCCAACAATCAGAAATTCATGTTAAAAAAATCTGAAAAAAATTTCACAGATTTAACTTACTACATATAAGCAGGACATGCTTCAGATGAGTATTACACCACACTATTTATATGTAGCAACTTTCAGATATGCTTTCCCAGCTGGTTTTATTCTGTTTTGAAGAGTTCCTCCTCACCTGCTTCCAAATGTTCGTCTCAAGCTCACAGCATAATACTGCTCAGTCACCAAGTGTATCATTGCCAGAGGAATGAGCATTTTAACTTGAAGTCATTAATTTCATCTTGCATACTCTTTGTTGTCACTTTCTGAAACTGGAATATACCCCAGTGGTTTCAGTTCTTGCCCCATGTATGTTGCTTCATTGCACTGGCCGCTGCTGACAATATAACATGTAATTGCAGAGATATTCTGCTTTTTGCTGACCTCCCAAATAATGATCTTTCATACCAACAGACCACATCTCCATTAGCCTATCCATTCCAAGCACAGTGCAGCTCATAAATGAACTCTCCCATTGTCCCCACTTGCCAAGTATTGGTTCAGTGGCAGAATGGTTTTGGGAAGTCCAAACTAGATTCTTTTTTGAGAAAAATATATCAGAGACTCTGCTAGTGGAGTGGACTGTAAGCCATCCAACAGTCAATGGGGATGCTTGGACTTACAATCCAGCACTTTACTCCTTTAGGCAGTCTATCTGCGTGATGGGAGGGATCCAAATGATCAGACTACATTCAGTCTAACATAAAACCCCAAACTTCATACAGTTTCACCCCATGAACCTCGACACTGTTGGCTTCATTATGCTTATGCTTTCACTTTCCATCCAATTATTTGGTGTATATACAAAGCCCTTGTGAGCAAATAATTCTTAGTGGTGGTAAAGGGGAGAGGCATGGGAAATTATTGCAGGAAACTCAGATAAATGGCTTGGTCTGCACAGTCTTGCAGCTGAAAAAATGTCATCCTGCTTTGTATGGAATATGCTCTTAAAGATGGGGTGGTCCTGATTGCAGAGGGACAAATAGGAGGCAAGTGACTTTTCTCAGGGGAGATTCAAATGTTAGTCACTAAAGTGCCTTTTTTTATGTATATGTTTTAACATAAACTATGTAATGATATAAAATTGGACTGTAAAATTGGTGTGTATTTTTCCTTTTTCCTTTAATCTGATTTATACAGTTTACTGAAGAGCATATGTTTTCTTTGGAAAAATGACACACAGTAGTTCAGCAGCCTTATGTGTAAGACCCCTTGTTAAATAAACAATATTTGTGATTGATGCTCTGCCTCTGAAATAAGGGTGTAATTTTCTAATGTTTCAGAATAGTACATTTTGATTTCAAAGTGCATAGTGTGCAAGAGACTTCTGTTTGTGAAGCAAAGTGAAAAAAGGCCAGAATATTGTGTATCTAGAATTAGTTTCAGTGACTAGAAATCTGGACCTGTATTTTCCCCAAAAGGGAAATTCTTTCTCATTGCACATATGGTTCTGCTACACACACAAATATCCAGTAAAATACACTATATGTCATTTGAATTATTTGTCTGACTTTCTGGTTAAATGCTCTTGCAGATGTCCACACATTGGATTAATATTTGGCTGCTAGATCACAATGAGAATATATTTAAATTATGCTCCGGTTTGAAGTAGGGATGCTCAAAACTTTTACTTCTGTGCTAGGATTTTATATGGGTTTTATAGGCTGTATTTTTAAATGCTTAATCTTCTATGGGGATATGTAAGTTTTTTAAGGTGGTTCTGAGATTTGAATTTCCTTGATATTTCTTTAAACAATTTTTATAGAACTAACATTGGTTTAAATAATTTAAAGTAATCACAGGAACAAATGCAAAGTCATGATGTAAGAAGTGTTGCATAAACATAAAATATATTCTAACAGCCTGACTAGTTCATACTCATTATCAGAATAATATTTTCTTCACATAAATGAACATGTGCAACACCTATTATATAATGTATTTTAAGACATTTTAATATATAGTATTTTCCATGGGTTTAGACCTTGAACTTAAAGATAGATAGCTTTAAAAATTGCTAGTTTTAATACTTGCTTATTTCTCAAATATGGGAATGGACTTTCAAGCTCAAACTAGTTAATTTAAATTGGTTAATTAGAGTCAATATTTAAGTATTACTTATTTATAGTATAGTATCATTAATCCAAGATTATTGCCTTACTCTGCTAAGGTCAAGGTATAATTGTCGAAATTAAATGTGTCGAAAGAAATAGAGGGCAGCTGCCTTCACTCATGGGCAGAGGCCAGTGATTGCCAAGCCCAAAGCAAATTTAAGCTCTTCTGAGTCCAGGCTAGAGCTTTCTTTATTGTTTCATGCTGACTCTCAATATTTTTTTAATTTGTAACATATTTATTTTTTACAAAATTTCTGGGTATGTCACGAGGAAATGCAGTTTCACAGGGCATTGCCAGTGCAGGTTTGTGAACAAGAGTAGTTCAGACAGCACTGCTGATTGCTGAAACACAGCTCAACATTTTGTTACTCCTGTGAACAGGGCAATAGCTCCAAACCTGCAGAGACCTGACTGTGCCCGCAAAATAGGGAACGGTAGCAAGACAGAAAATTAAACAATAATGAATCTAAAAGCATCTTTAATATTCTATTTTAAAGTTTATCTGCTACCCTTAATTGGGGTTTGGCATCTGTTTTAAGAGCACGAGGTAACTGAAGATTCCTGGGGTACCCAGGAAGGTTATTTGAGAAGCAGGTGTAATGTGATTTTACAGCAGTTACATCAAACTGACAGACACTTCAGAGTGGATACACTCAATCCAGCACAGCAATGTCTTTGTCAGTTTGGCATATCTCATTAAAGAAACCAATACTCCCTTGTTCACTGGAAAAGGGGAGAGAAGACAATCCTCATACACATACAGCTACATATATAATAGTGGTTAATCTTTCCGAAACAGAGACTGCCCAAAGGTCAGAGATCATCACTTTAATAAATATTTGAAAGTACATTTTCATATTACCATTCCTTTGAAGTTCTTGCAAATAAAACACTAGCTACAACTTTGCATAATGAACTAGGGGGTTCTACCCCTAAAGCATTCTCTAAAATAGAGTTCAGGATGCATAGACTAACATTCAGATCTATCAGATTTGTTCTTCTATCAGATTTGTTCTTAAACTTTAGAATTTGATATTATTAGGATTCACTGATGATACGATGTGACCAAGCAGTTAAGAATACACTGAATACTCGGGGTGGTTTAAAATACTTGTACTTAAGTGCTGACTGTATCAACTATCTTACTCTTCCCAAAAATTGTTCTTTCACTCTTTTCAGCCATAAAAGACCACAGATTACTGAGCAAGCTGACACTCTATCAGATGCAATCCATTTTGCTCTTGCTGTTTGCTTGTCAGATTTATTTGTAGCAGTATCTCATACCAGACAACTCATACAACTGCAGTTTCTTACAGGGACATTTCAAGAGAGCATGATGAATCTTCATGGCAATTTATATGGAACCAGATGCTGGGTATTTGCACAGTATTAGAGACAAAGTAGTTCTTCATGGGAACACCTTTTGAAAGTAGTACTTGTGGATTGTTTCACTGAGGGATTTGAGGGATGAAGAGAATTGAGTAAGTGAAGTGCATTGGATTTGGATTCCCATTCTAAAGTTAGTTACTTCAGAAATGACAGGTTTTGCCTGATCTACATTATACCTGCATTCACTGGGAGCTTGGTGTGAGCGCAGGGAAGTTACGTCACTGCAGTGTACTTCTGTACACTATTTAGACTGCAACAAACTCATGAACATGAAAACCGAAGCAAAGACTTGTGTTTTTCTGGTTTCCTAGCTCCAAAATTGCATGGAACTATGAAGTGCAGGACTTGTCTATACTGAGCAAAGAATTTCTGTCTTGCAGTTTTCCAAATTAGCTCAAATGCCAGAAGCATGATACTTGATAGCAATTTTGATAAGACAAAGCAGCCTGCTAGTGGCACCATGCTGACTTAAATGTACTGCTTTTGTAGCTACACCATAATATTCTGCAAGGCATGGGTACATTCATAGTCCTATTGAAATCAGGTAAGACTTCATGGGGTCTTGCACAAGATATTTTTAACGGCATGCAGTATGTTATAACAAACCATCATTAGTTCAGCAATGAACCTACCTTCAGTTCAGACATACAGCACCAGTCCTGACCTCTGCCTCCATATTCCAAGACTGCTGGGACTGAACGACACAAGCTATGCCCACATCTTTAAGGGTCAATCAATTCTGATGAGTGCTGCCCAGCTAATTTATCAACAGTCCTTTGCCAGATTGTGGCAATGAAGACAATTTTGTCCTATTTTTTTTTTCCTAGCAAATACCATTTTAATCTGAATCCTGAATACAAAAAGTACTGAAAATTATTCACAGCCATTATATGCAATTCTTTCTAAATAAGTAGTCTCCAGACAGACACTTGTAACGTGATTTTAACTCTGCTGAGCAATTCTACCAAGAGGTATGGTGCAAGAAGGAAACCAGATTAATTAAAACTATTTCCAAGTAAAACAGGAGTGGGAAATATATAAGACATAATTATGAATAATAGAATTGCTGTTTCTTACCCTACAAGGAGTAGCAATACAGATCATTAGCATGAACTGGCAGGACTTGTCCTTTGTATTTTATATACTTTGCAATTTTTGCCTGGATACAGACAAGACAAGGAGATTACCGACTAACCTGGTGTGGCATCATGATTTTGTTACTGGACCTGTACCAACTTTAAAACCTTCCCTATTATTTTTCATTTACACTACTTCTACAAAGCACCTCTGGTATTCTCCATGGACTTGAGTATGTACCATGTTAAACTCCATGGAAACCGTATTGATAACAGCTGAGATGCTGGGGCTCATCATTAATACTTCGTGCTACCGGACTAGAAAGGTTTATACTGTGTCCAAACAAGGCAGTCAGGGTTTTGGCCATGAGGGGTTCTCAGAGAGTTATTTCCTACAGCTTTACATTCACAGGCCACTTTATCACATTTTAATGAAGGTTCTGGTTTTGCCACTTTGAAGAATCTCTGAAACATTAAGGAGAGAAAAAATCTACATGATCATTACAGTCCATCGGATTTTACTCTAATGTCATTCTTTATAAGACTGTGAAAAATTTTGGTCCTCAAGTAGCAGCCTGTGGGTGGCATAAAAAAATGCAGGTTGAGCACTTCAGTAGATCGCTGCAGTGCCCAAAGGTATATGCATCCAATGTTGAGAACCCAGGAGCGATTCTGACCTTTCTACCTGGAATTGGATATTTCTTCAGTAATGGATTTTCCCCCTACTGTTCTGTTTGGGTTTTTTATAATAAAGGGAATTCATTGGTCATACTGGCAAACATTAGTTGCCATAGAAATGCATAGCTGTTTGGGCTTGCTTCCTGGGACTAACAAGTTGGTTGTATTTATCTGTTATGGACAAAATAGCCTACAGCATTAAGAGAAATAGGGGACAGATAGGTTAGAGGGGACAGAGTGCCTTGAAGCTATTCATCTGCCTTTGTCTTTAAAGATATTGTCTTTTCAGCTGCAATGTCTTACACAATTTGTTATAAAGCTTCATCTGTAAACTCTCCTGAAATGTAAGCATTGCACTCATTGATCTGTATGTATGAAGGAAAGAGCACAAAGCTTTTTAATGTATGTTTGCATGTGCTCCTGGTTTGTCCCACAAGCAGAGTACATGGGCATCATTGCTGTTTATTCAGGACCATGTCCTTCTGAGAGGACCCACTGTTCAGAAAGATCTTGCAAATGCATTATTCCAAATCTTGTTCTAATAGAAGCATATCTTCTCTTTGATATTCAAAACATATGTAATAACAAGTTAGGATTACATTTAAGAGCCTGACAATGTTTCAGAAGCTTCAGGAGTCCACATGTGATGCTGCAGTCCAGTTGCTTTCCAACATAAGCACAAGAATAGAGGCACAGAAGAATCACCTGTTACTTCTGTCTGCCAGAAAACACAGATTGTTTTCCTATACCTGTCTACTCCATGATACCTTCCAGCACTAATGGCAGTAGACTACTGTCATATAAACTTTCTATTTTTTAATACAATCTTCCTAGGTTCTTTGGGCAAAAAACTTCTCTTGCTTGGCTGGCAAAGCTGCCACTTTTAAAACACAGTGTGTGTTTAACATGTTAGGTATATATTCAAAATGATACAAACCAACCATGTATAATTCTAGCATAGTGATTTTATAAGCAAATTTTTAATAATTTAACTTGATAAAACTTTGAATTAATCTTTCTACTCCACAGGAGCTATTTCTTTTAAATGGTATGAAACTGAAGATATGGTCCTACAGAGCAGTTAATCGGATATTTATTTTTGTACGATGAGTTGTAACAAAGAGCTGTTATCAGCCTGTAAATGCCCCATTAAATCATATTTAGGAAAATAAGTAAGCATATGTGAGCAAGAAAGAGTGTGTCCTCCAAGGATTTCAAGACTCTTAACTGATTTATATGCTTGACTTGGCTGTACAAGGTCACCTCATCACTGAATTCCTTTTTAAATATAAGCCTACAGTGGTACATTTTATTTAAAGAAAGTTGTTGAAATAACCGTACCTGTGCAGACAGCTTGGCTGAGCAGAGACAGTTGAACTGATCAATTCATGCCCACAATACATCTCTTCTACTTGGGAAATGAACTCAGTTTTATCAAGGTAACTAACAGACAAGCCACAAAGTCAGATACTGCTTCCCAGACAAGCAGACACAGGCAAGATTGCACATGGTGTGCTCCGGTTGTTAGCTGTGTCACTTTTGTTCATGCAAGCCAAAAGGCAGAGGTCTGGTTTTGATCCTTCCTCCTTCTGAGAAATCAGCTTGGGTTTGGGGACTTCCACCACTGTTTCTCTTATCTACTAGTTTCTAACTCTGGCCTGTTTCCATAGCCTTATTTATCCATCAGCCTGGTCCTGCCCATGAAGGACTTCGGAGTACGAGCTGGGTATCAGAGCAAGGCGCTCCATGGGGATGCCTTGATAGCACCTCAGAGTGAGGGCTTGCTTTTTAACCACCTAGGTAAATGCCTACTTCCAAAAAGAGAGTTTCCCACTTTGGAAAACCAGGCAGCTCATGGAATGAGAATCTAAACTGTTTGGAATTTTGGGGATTTAAGAGCTGAAGTATTAAGTTTTGATTCTGCATCACTTTACATCTCGTTCTGTCAGCCACTAAATGATACCACCAAGGTGGGAAGTTTGAGCTCCTGGTGTTCCTCAGTGTCTCAGATTTAGTGTGCTTCATCGGTATTGCTCCTGGAATGTAACACTTACATGCCCACTCCCACACAGGTATAAAAATAAAATATAATGTCTAAAGCAGTAGAACAAATGTAACTAGAGTCTTGGTATTTAGATTCATCTTTATAAGTTAGGTTTTTTCATATACTTAAGATAATTACTTTAAGAAAATAATTTGTCAAAGAGCAAAACGCCATAATTTGTTACACAGACAATTTTTAAAATTATTATTATTATTTTTTTTTGTTTAGGTAGGCCAACAAGGTTATCTGACTTTGACAGGAAAAAGAGTGAGGGGTATTTTGATCTTTAGGAGCAACTTAACATTAAAAACACTGGAACACTGCATGTGATGCATAGTTTAATTCCCTTTTTCCCACCAGTTAGGACTTTTCCATTCCCATACTACCAGTAATCACAGAAATGCAACAGTGCCATCTCTAGGACAGACTCAACATCCCCTCCGTTGTAGGATATGTCAAGGAAGTGCAGCAAAAGACAATAGAGGATGCAGGAGAATCCACCCTTAGACTTCTACAGAAAAGTAAGATGATTGTAAAAAAAAGGCTCACGTGACTCATTTTTTTCCCACTTGTTGTGAAGCCTGATTGAAGTGTTGAAAGTTTCATCTGAGCTTAGCTTCCCAGACCTCTTAGTCTTTGTGAGCCCTTTGCATTCCCTGGGTGTTTTCAATCCATAAGAACAGACCTGCAGTTTTCAGAGCAAATCCTTCTAAGTGTTTCAGAATGCAGCCATGGATGACAGTGAAATGGAAACCCTGGCTTATTTTTCACATTCAGATACAGCTAAAACACCACAAATACTGTTCATCTGACATGATTACACATCCTTCCCATCCCAACTCTGTTCTTTATTGGTTTCATTTGATTTTCCACACCAACATTTTTGTTTGTTTGATTAGAAAAGCAAAATATCTGCATTGCAACACCAAAGTCTTTGATAATTCTGTTCAAAATCTTCCAGTTAATTTTCTTCCAGTATATTTTTAATTATCCTTGCTATTTGATAAACTGTGCCATTAAAAATAAATCTACTTTTCATAGTTATGTTTTAATAATGATATGTTTGCAAAGAACTGTAATTTGGAGGCTGATACATGAAACAAAATCTATTACAGAAAAAAGAACCCAGAATTCCACAGTTCTTTATCATTTGGTGGATGGAAATATCTGCACTAATTCTCTGTTAGGTTCTGTTTTCTACAATGTGTGCAGTATTTCAGCACTTCTGACACAGATGTATAAAAATTCTGATGTTAATTATCTATGTATGTCCTCAAGTGTACTCTTGAAATGCCCTGCCATATGCCTCATGTGTAGCTTTCTGATTCCAGGCAGCCACTCTCTTTAAATTGAATTGCTGTGGAACTAAGGAGCACATTAGCTGTGGAAGCTACAAGAATGTAGGACAGTTACAGAATCACCTGCATTATACTTTAAAAAGATTCACTTGCTTGAAAGTATAAACATTATATACAGGCCAAAAAGAGAAGAATTTGTATCCAGGAGACTTTTCCCACAGAGAAGGGAGATGACACAATTAATCTCTGATTTAATATATTTGGGATGAAACAAACTTTGAATGAATTATATTTGAGAAATTTTGCCTCTGTCTGGAGAAGTTGCTCTTGGCAGCTTTGCAGACAGAATATTGCACCAAATTCACTCTAGCAATTCCTCTTTTTTTACCTGCTCTAGTCTCCATCCAAGAATAATATGCATTCCTTACAGTAAATCATATTGTTGATATTATTTCAAGTAAGGGAATGAGAGAAGCATTAATGAAAGGAATACTGTATCAGTGACTGTATAGAAAGAGTATACAGTAAGACAATAGAGTAAAACTCAAAAGATGAGTCCAAAAGCCTTCTCCAAAGATTCTTTTAAGGTGCAAAGTGTCTTAAGAAACAGTAAACTTTGGGTGTTGCATAAGACATCTTGCTATAGTCTTAATACATACAAAAAGCTGCTTCTGGATCACTACCACTTTCCTTTCAGATCTTGCCAAAGCAACATTTGCTGCCTCTCCTGTTTACAGAAAACTCTGCTAATTTGTTTGAGGAGTAAATATTTTTTAAAAAATAAATAAATGTTCTATATAATACATGGTGTTTTAAACTTTTCTATGAAACTGGGAAAAATTGAGAGCCAAAAGCCTTCCTATTTAAAAGCAAACACTACCATAGTCTATCTGCCTTCATTTCAATTTTTTTTTTTAAATAAAAAAGGTCTTGATCATCTCGGCTCATTAGTCCATCATACTAACTCCCCAGTTAAACAGGGCACTCTACAAGGGCAACAAAATATTCTTGTAGTCATTATTTCTTTGGAAATAGAAGCAGTTAGTTTCGTTTCTGCTTCATCTAATATTGTTTTTCCCTCAATATCTTTCATTTTTCCTCCTTCCATTTATCAGCATTATCTTCAGTGAAAACACTTTTTATTTTCTGCCATCAGGTGGACCAGAGAAGACTACTTTAGTCTTCATTTGCTATGTGTATGTTGAGCCTTGGGGTCACAGTCCCTTCTCTTTTCCTTTCTTTGCTATACAATACAAAGGAAATACGATTTGTTCCTGGTCAATACCAATAACAGGTTATTGGATGAGAGAGTTAATTCATCTCCATGACACTACTCATGTTCCATCTAGTTCTGCCCCTATCTCACCACCAAGAGATGTCCCTCATTGACTCCTCTCTTGTTTAAAAACACCAGTGAAAGTGAAAGAAAAGGCAGAAAAAAAACCCAGGGGTTTTTTTTTTCTCTTTTGCCTGATCTTGTGGAGGTGGGGAAAAAGTTTATGCTGCCACTTCCCTTTCTGAACATTATTAGCAAAATCCAACCAGGGTTTTCATATTTTCTTCCCTTCTTCCCCCCTCAATTTAGTGTTATTTTGTTGTACAGAGTCCAGGTTTCTGGTATACAGACTTATGGCCACAACAGCGTGTGACAGCTCAAGACTACCCAGACACATTCGGTCTTATGCCTTTAGCCAAACCTTAATATAGGTCCTGTAGTTTATCATGGATATAGAGGACTTGGAGGACTTAAGGGCATTAGAAAAGGACATTGCTGATTTCCTCCCTCTGAAGGATTGCATTAATATTTTCTGCCAGTAACAGATTAAAGTGTTGGGAACACAGTAGTGCAGTAATGAGCTCAATAAAACAGAATTATTCTATGCTGCCTTAATATATTAGAATCACTGCTAACTACCATTTGAATGTTACTCAGGCTATGTGCTGACAAGACTTCTCCTCAAAATGGATGAGTTAATTGTTCCTTCTAATTGTTTTATTTCTGAACTAGAATGCCTTCCAGATTTCACCAGTCTTTTATGACTTTCTGTGTGTTTCCAGCTATGGTATGCTGACTGAGGTGTGACTTTGGTAGTCTCACAGCTGATCGCTGTCTATAAGCTCCTATCTTTCTAAGCTGACAATTCTGTTTCTATTGTGACACTTTGTCCATTTATTTCAAATGTTTCTGCACAACATCTGTCCCTTTATTTTTCCTTCATCTTTTATTCTAAACTGCCTAAATGCTCATTTGTCACTTGGTTACATGCTGTATTTTCATATGCAACACAATGATTAGTGATGTGTACAGGGGCATGAGCAGTCAAGTTGCATCTGAAGAAAACATTTGTATGTCTTATTGACAGTAAAATGTTCCTTGGACAGCTCTCTAAATACTTAGGTGCGTGTTTAATTACCATGCAGATTTATTTTTTCTGTCAGTTGACATCAGCAGAGCTGTTCACTGTAATGAAGTCACATGAGATGGCAGGTTAGGAGCTGATGAAGTAACAGGGTCCGTGGCTATGTGGAGGGATCTAGGGCTCCGCACAGACTGCCCCTGCTCCTTCCCTGGAGTCCCACTGAAGAATCAAGTTTGCCCATATGACAATCTGTGTGAAACTATAGTTAGAACTATGGCAGAGTGAATTCCTACTTCACTGAGTATATATATCTTTGCAAGTATTTATTGATGCGTGTTTTTCCTGGAAAGCTGCAATGGCTGGGCTTATGAACAATGACTTTTAAATGCTTTTGACATCTGTATAATCCTGAAGCCTCAGGAAAAGCAGGCGGTGATGGTGACTTCTCTGCATAGCATCTGTGGGATGATCTTTTTAAAATGCCTATTATCATTATCTTCCTCTTAAGCAAGGTCTTTCAGGAATTGGTTTGGAGGACAGTGTACCAATTAAAGCATCTAAATAAGTGCCATGTGATGGTTAACTGAAAGTTTACTGTAAATGTTAACAGAGGAAATTTGGTGAACTGTGTTCAGATCTCACCAAAATGAGGCACCGGTGTGATATTTGCAAAGTCTGTGTGGTGCTTGCTGGTCTGTTAGGTCTCCTCACTCTCCTATACACATGAATTTCTAGTTTTTTCAGTGCTTAAAATGTTTCTTCACTATCAGGATGTTTTGCTGCCATAATGCTGATACATTTAGGTGAGAAATCTCATATTCTATCAGTGATTTGAAAGTATAAAATAAATAGTATCTAAATCTTTGCAAAGAAAGCTGTTAACAGCACATCCTGCTCATGTAGATTAATGCAAAGCTTAATTTCTTATTTCTTCTTTTGTCTTGCATACAGCACAACCTGTGCTGGTTTCCACTATAATATTTCGTGTTGTCATGTTCGCCTAAGGTCTCACAGACATTTGAAAGAGGAAAGGGAAACATTTTGTGCTTGCATTTATATTTTACATGTAGAATATGCCTTCAAAACATCTACACTTTAATTTTACAATTTAAATACATGTATAGGAGACGTCATCCATGAAGGGTGAGTATTATGTTTCTTTCAAAAGTGTGAAGGATCCATAACTCACAAGACCCTCAGGTATGAATGAATTATGAAGGCCTTTCTCATGAATGAAAGAAACATAATTACTCTTCAAGAGTGGGCTATTTACTCCAAAAATAAACATTGTAGTCTACTTAAAACAATAACAAAAAAATAATATCTATTTAAATCCCAGTATGTGTCTTTCAGGGGAAAGGGTGACAAACGTGTTAGAGTCATCAAAACATCTCTTGGAAGCAGTGAGTTAACCAGTTTTATCTACTGAACTAACATAAACTTGTTGAGATGGACCACTGACTGGCATGAAAAAGAGGAGCTGTAATTTAAAAATAGTTGTCTGTATCTTGTAGCAGTCACGAAAATATGGTGGTGATATTGGGTTACTTTCTGAGCAGGATTAGAAATTAGATATGTTGGTCTAGATAAATTTAGAACTATGACTAAGAATTTGTTTGGCTTTATCTTCATTTGATTGTAATTTTGTTACAATAATAGAGGTGCATTTAACTATCTGTAGACCCAAAATGATGCATAAACCTAACTACAAGGAAGATTTTACACTATAAATTTTAGTCTCATGGGGTAAGTAAAGCACATTTGAGTGACAGATGGATTGGTGTCAGAATCAGAAATAGATCCCAGGTCTCATGTGTCTTGATCCAGTAAATCACCCACCAGACCAAATTTTCAGAGTACTTTCAAACTGGACTTGATCCTTGTGGGCACTAAGAATTTTATGTAATTTAGGAAATGTCCCAGCTTTGTTGACACAAGTAGAAGTTGCCTTTGCTCAGTAGTGAATGAAACTGATCTTTAACTGCACATACCATTAAAAGAAATGTTAAGGAAAAAAAAATCAGTGTGGAAACAAGAGATTTATGAAGGCGATGAATTTCATAATCAGTCTCAGGGAGGATCTTAAGGTCTACAAGAGTTCTGCTATTCTGCAGAACATTATAAATCCCAAGGCCTTCTGCAGTTCTGAGAATCAGGCCCTTAAATGCGTATCTACAAGCTAACAGTAGCTTTCCAGTCCTAAGCAGTTAAATCTACACTGTATCATGACATCCCCTTCCAAGAGTGATCCCAATTCTGTGAAAAAAACTTACCCTTTTTATCCAGCACTTTGTACATCAGTAGAAAATTAATACAGAATGTAAAACTCACACACCTGAACAGCATTGATTTACGTATGATCTGTAGTAATGGAAAAGCACCACAGAACAATGAAGAAAATGGTTTTCAGCTTTTAAACCCTGCTTTAATCAGTCATCTTAAGTCATGTGCAGCATACATACTATGCAGTGCTCAGGTGTGTGTATGCTCTGCTTGTAAACCAACACGTTGTTGAATGATGGGTCAGAAAATTCCCAGAAAAGGTACCAAGCAAATTTAAATCATCTTTCTATTCTTAGTCTAGCAAAGACTGTAATAGACGTGATTTACAACATTTTGTACAATCTGCATGGATTAGGGAGAGGAATCTTCATAATTATATAGCCTTGCTGTTATTTAAATATTTACCAACATTAAACACCAAAGGGGCTGTGCAAATGATCCAGGGGATTCATATTGTTCTAAGCTAATATCCGTTGTACAATATTATGCAAATTGCCTAAACTTTATTTTGTTGCTTCTGCTCTGAGCAGTGTATCCCAAGGCAGCTATTCACTAAGTTGAAACAGATAAAGTTTTAATAATAAATAGTGATGATGAATAAGTCAGAAAGTTTGTGCAATGCTAATGTACTTGTTGGCCCCAGGGTAGTTTATTAGATAAACAAGTAAGATTTTATAAGTTGCCTGCGCATAAGTGGCTTTTGTTTTCCAGGAAATGTTTATATGATAAATTATTTCAAAACATTAGGTGTTAACGAACAAATTGTATTCACTTTCAATTTGCCACAACTTCCCTGACACTTCAGATTTAAATACCGAAATTCCACATTTATATTGCTTTATCAAAATAGCAATATTATGAGAAATTAAATGTTGCTATGGGATATGAAACAACCCCATTCTGGTCTTTGATGCAGAATTCTTAAGCCAAGGAATAGAGCTGCAGCTTTTTCATTCGTATTCAGGGCATTTTCAGGACTTAGGATCATAAGATGTTAGAGAGAGTGAAAATTAGATAAAACAGTCTAAGGAATAGAGGAGTCCCAGTACGCCCATATTATACTTTTGGCCACTTGACAGTATTGACCCATGGTAGATCAGCTGACAAGCATTTATATGATTGGGAAAGAAGCCCCACTAAATTAAAAAGGAATGAAGCATAAACAAGCTTATTTAACCAGCACATTGTAATGAAAAACCAGCCAAATGTATTAATGACTCTTTCTACTCTGTTCAGTGTGTTCCTGACCCATATAGGACTCTCTTTTTCTACAGTACATTTTGAGCATCTGCATTCTAGTTATGTTGAAAATCCCCCTGATGATACATCAGATCTTAATAAACACAAATCAC
>VZTU01033084.1:0-88102 GCA_013400835.1 Zapornia atra
AAACCAGTAGAAGACAGTCTGCATTCAGTTGAATGCAAATCAGCGAGACCTACGTGTCTGCACAAGGCTTCACAGAGCTCAGCAAAGAGGCAGCACATACATGTCCCTCTCACATCAGGTCACTTACTCTCATTCATGCAGGATGCGTAAAGGGTCTTGGCCTTTTGCACAGCTTCACTGTCTCGCCTTTTGCTGATGGGCTTCTCAAGCAATGCTGAAAAAAGAAATGAGCTTTTTTTTTCCAACATGTTGGGACATGTAGGAACTGTTTGTCTGACTCAGCATTTGCTTTAATCAAAGCATTTATTTAATTAAGGGCGAGGTTCCACATTTGTTTTCTTATGCAGTAACACAGACGTAAGAAGTATTAGCACTTTTTTCACCCCCCAACAGAGCATTATTATTTATTTATAGGACTGTTTTAACACCAATTGATGGATACTGTGTATTGCTCATCCTCACAAACAGTCAACCTCAGCTAACCAAGGGGACAGGGAACCATGGGACAAGGGTGAGAATCAGCGCACAGGGTAGGAAGTCAGGGATTCTTTCAAATAGCTTATCCTCTGGTGCCAGTATGTCGTGAAATTGGGGTCTAACGGAGAAGGTAACAGGATCCTGGGAGTAAGAACACTGGCATTCACTTCTATGAACTCTGCTGCTGCTGAAAGCAAGCAGAGAACTGCCCTGTTGTCTGCAAAAAACACACACAACCTCAGTCTTTTTAATGACATAGAAGATCAAGTGTCCAACTACTGTTTGAAAAGCTGCACTATGCAGCTCCATCATACTACAGGTGTCAGCCTCCTTCATGCCCAAGAGCCAAACTAGTTTTTCTAAGCTGTCATCCCTCTGCATTCCTCACACTATGTTATGGAAATGAAATAGCATGAAATATGCATCTGAACCTCAGCAGCCTGCTCTCCGTTGTCTCAAGCCATTTTATCCAGGTTGTAAATCAGCCACAATTCAGTTACAGATCCACATACTATTGCTGAAAGATAAAGCAGCTTAACTTGAGCGAGATCTATCAGCTCCAGTGCAGCACAGCATGAGGACTTGCACAGCCATGAGAAATGGGGTAGTACTTGAGCACAGCACAGAAACAGGGCTAGCAAGCTCTGTCAGACCTCACCAGGTTTTGTAAGACCCAAACTTGTCCTACACAGCATTAACGTTATTGTCATCAGGACCACTGGAGAGAGTGGCTTTGTGGAGTTTCCTTCTCTGGAGATATTCAAGACCTGCCAGGAAGCAATCCTGTGCAACCTACTCTAAGGTAATCCTGCTCTAGCCGGGGGGGGGGTTGGACTAGATGATCTCCAGAGGTCCCTTCCAACCCCTGTGATTCTGCGAATCTGTGAACCATCCCATGTCCTTTCAGTTGTATGCTCAGTCAGAGCTAAAAAGCCTTGAAAAATTCAAAACTACCTTCTCTATACTCCCTAGTGCTTTGGGTTTCAAGAGGGTTTATGAGCAGATTGGCCCCGTGTGATACCATGCCTGAGCTAAGAAGCATGCCCCACAAGAAAGGGAGAACAATGTGCAGTGCAGGAGCCCCCAGCATAGGGACACCAGGACTTGATCAGACTAGCCATGGCAAAACCAAACTGCTTCCAGCCAGAGTTTAATCAGGTGTCATTGCAACATTATTCTTCTCTGCCAGTCCTGGCTGGGGTGATGCAGAGCATTGGTGGTGCTCTGAGAGAGGTGGTGGTGCTGCCATCCAAGAGCATTACCTTCCTGCAAACAGGCAGCAGCTGCTTGTTCTCCAGCCCTTCCCAGCAGCTCCCCGGAGTCCTCTCAGGAGGCAAAACTCTGATTGGGTCGTACCACTCAGACTCTGGCTGAGAACGGTCTGGGTTTGCACTACCCTATTAGGAACTCACTATTGGAGGTAGGATTCCTCAGGGTTTTCCCGGCACCTTGGAGAACCTGTCATGCTGCACCTTTCAGATATTCCCCATCTGTGCTCATGTGAACACTCAGGGGACCGTACTGCTGACATCAAAGCGTTTATTAGTCAAAGAATACCTAGTGATGAACAAATTACACTTGTTCTCTCCCTTCAATCACTTTCCTCCTTACAAAACCTCAAACCTCGTTTGCTTGGATCTTTGAGAAATCTAATGAGATAATTCCCTTTTAGTTATGGATAAGCTTTTCCCTAAAAGTACTGCTGGACAGGATTCCCAACAGCTTTAGTTTCATAATCCTCAAATTGTTAATATCTTTCAGCTTGTTAAGTACAATATAATGCCAATCATTAACACATACCTGCAGTGTGCACAGTTCCTGGCAGAATAACCAGGCCTGTTCATGTTTTAAGAATGGTGTTTTAAAAGAACCTATAAATGAAACCTACATAAAACTAAGGATGAAGAAATACACTCCTATTAAAGCCATTGCAACGGCTTCTGTTCCTTCCCAGTGAGCTGCACAGCCATGAAATTTTGAAGCTAATAAAATTCAGTGGCTAAAGCCCAACTAAAGCTCAGGAGAGAGACAGGGGATGAGAACCAGTAAAATAAAATCAACTCTATGAATGCACCTGCATAAAATCCTGTTAAACTTGGACCTGGTGTTTTCCCATCAAACCATCTCATTATGCAGTAGAATGAAGCTGCAACCCTTGCTACACTTCCGCAAAAAATGAGGTGGGGTAGATGCTGTCTGTTCTGATGACACAAAATCCAGCGATCAATCATGAAAGCTTTAAAGAGATGGTTGGATCTTGTGGACACTGAAATAGGGGATGTGGTCCATGAGTGCTCTTTACACTACTGATGTTCCTCAGCCTTAGCCTCACACTTCCAGAAAGATTTAGAAGCTCAAACCCAGAGATCCACTTGGTTTCTGAATTAGCTAATATAAAATCCTAATAGAAGATTTAGAAATTCTCTTATTTTACTTCCAAATATATGAGGATTTTACAAGTCCTTGAATATTTAAACTCTTCTTCAAGAAGAGGAGCAAGAAAATGCAAGAAGTAGTGCATATTCATCAAAAATATGGGTAAGCAAGTAGTTTATCCACAGGTTGTTGTATCCATAAAGTCACTACTGTGACTGAAATCAATGGAGGCACATCAAGTTGTCTTTGAATTAGCAGTGTTGGGTACTGTGAGTGGCCTGATCATAGCAGCAGGCTGCGACAGGCCCTCTCCTGCACCGAGCATGGCTCGGGGCACTGTGAGCTCTGCAGTGCAGCATTCTGAAGGGCTGCAGCTCAGTCTCTGCTCTTTGAGGACCTCTGGAAGTTGAACAGACCTGCCTCAGGGCTGACCTGTGCTCTCACCAGCAGAGAGAGGCACTCCGAATAGCGCTCCAGCTCTTGATGTGCAACGTGGTTTCTCAGGCTCTCTTCTACTCTGAGGAAAGTGTCACCCCTTGACCCACAGAGAGAGATAATCCAGCCCCTCTGCTAAAATTCAGCTCTTAACTATAGCTGGCTGGGATGACTGTCTTTCCAAAGTTAAAATAGATGTCTTCAAATATTTTCTGTTTGCACACCAGAACAAAAGCAAAACTTAGGAGTTCTTCCAAGGGATAGGGAGAGAAAGACCACCCCAGATCAGTTAATGTTCAGCCTGATGAGATATCTGCAGACCTGATGTTGGGTTCCCTACTCTACCTTTCGAAACACCTGCTCTCACCCTTCACTAGGGAATTGTGTGCATTTGTACAAATCTGCTGAGAAGTTCAGTCTGACAGGTTTCTCTAAAATTCTGGAATTATAAACTGACCGAGTTTGGGACATCAGGGTTACCAGCATTTTGACTCAAGCAGCTCACTCCACACAAGGGAGGACACTGCGTTTGTTGTTCTTGCCATAGTCTTATTTTTTTTTAACTCCATTTTCTTGTTTCAAGATGAAAAGCTCCAACTCCCTAAAGTAATCTTCCATTTTAGGACTCCAAGTATTAACTGAATTCAACTTGAGTCGATAGACAGTTTCTATAGACCAAGAAATATATCCTTCACCAGATTCAATGAGTGTGAAAGAAATTTTATCTAGCTTTGATCAGCATCTTTTACCTTCATCTTTAAACAAGAACTTTTAGGAACAAATGGCTTTGACCAGATCAGAAAACACACAACACTCCAAAAATATTTTTTAAAAACCCTTGAAATAATAGTTCATTTGTTAGCTCCCAGTTAAAATATCCCAGTGCTAGAGAGGGAACAGCAATCTAGCTGGAGAGATTAAGCTGATTTACGACCCTCTTAAAAGAGCACCGGATTATTATTCATTAACTGGAATTTAACAACTTATTGCTGCTACTGCCTTAGAACACCAGCCTGCTGCAAATGCAAATCAAGAGTATCAGAGCCAAAAACCACCAGGACAAGCAGAGTGAACCAGCATAGCTAAGCTGCCTTGAATATAAAGTCTGCGATCGTGTTTCCCCAGCCAAATATAGAGTACACATTCAAATGGCTGTTCTAGCAAAGCAGCTCTTCTTTAGTTATGTCTTTTACTTCCTTCACTTTCAAATTAATTCCAGAGTCATTCTCTTAGGGATAAAAAAGATCTTGGCTTGCACTACTGATCTCAGCACCTCACTGTCCATACTTCTATATGCCCAGGGCACCCAAATGCAGGAGTTATGTTTCTCTTCACCTTACACTTTGTCACGGCAAGTTTCAAAACCTACTGGCAATTCTGCTCCATGGTGCTGAAATAACAACCCCTCTCATCAAGCAGCTGCCACTTGCACAGTCAGAAACTGGTTAAAGGTGTTCGTGATATCCTTAACTTTCTGAGGTTACAAATCACTTCTTCATTCATTTTCTTCTACCAAGGGGCTGAGGGCATGGGGGGTTCCCATTGCAAGTCGAAGCCCTTGTACTTCTGGCAGCCCAGGTCAGGCGGGTTTGCACCATTGCTCTCCTTGGCTCTTGTACAAAACACAAAGACTAACCTCGCCAGCAAAACAAACCCTCTGTAGCTGGGAACAAACCTCAGTTATCTAAACTGTAGATGTTTAGATAGACAGTCAAGGAAAAAAAAGCCACAGTGGGGGGTGTGGGGAGCTGGGTTGGGAAGGGAGGAAGGAAGTTTATATTGAGTTGTCTTCAGACAGTTCTTTTCTAGGGTGAGAGGGCTAAAAAAGGCCAGCTTCCTGTGGTTCTCTACCCTACAGTAAATAACAATCATCTGCTGTTAAAAGTGAGAGCAAGGCACTTTACAAAGTGATCTTTGCTAGCATGTGTGTATGTTTGTTTAACTGGATACTATTCTGAGGCTGCTAAGGATAGTCTTGTGGCTAAATGCTACCTTTAATCTTACTTTCCATTTCTAGCCCTTGTTGATTGTCCAGCCTACTGTCTTAACACAGCTTTGCTTCGGTTTTTAACCACTGTGTTTTATTTATGGGGCTGAGAAATCCTGTACCTTCCCCTCTTCTGACTTGGAGTGCATGAAAAAGTGATTGTACAATCAGATCTGCAGGGAAAAGAAGCATGCATACCATTTATTCAGATTAGGAATGTTGATTTATCAGCACCCCCATCTGTAGATTGTATATATTCTGTATGCTACTGGACAGTTTCCTACATATACGGTTGTATTTCTGAGACACTATGTGATTCACTAAGCTTATTACTTATTTTAGAGAGAAAAAGGTAACTTTTCTCTGCACTTTCCAACCCTAGATATGGAGAATGTATTGTGCTAGTAAAGATAGTAGCATTTTTTCACAGTTCATTTTTGTCTTTATCCTTTTACAAACATTTGCTCTATGTGCAAAATGCAAACTCAAGTGTTTGCACAGTGATATCTGAGGGTGATCTGAAATATATTATAATGCTTTGTATCAACAATAACTGCATGTGCAATTACCCTAGTGGGAATATTCTCAGACTTGAAAATAACCCAAAAAACCTATACGAGAACCCTGAGGGGACATCCCATTTCCTGGAAAGTTGTAACCCTGGAGGAGTGAAAAGCTAGAAGCGGACAAGTAATTCAGTGTGAGCTCCCAGGGTGATGCTAGAGCAAACAATGGTCTTGGATTGCAAAGAGAAAGAGAAATATCAAAGTGGGGAGATAATCTTATACATGGAATGAGAAAGAGCAGAACGCGACCTGCCCTTCATCCGTCCATATTTTAAAAAAAACATAGGACAGCTGGACAGGGTAAAGAAAAACATAACAATCACTTTGGTTTTCCATTCAGCGAGGGACCATAATTTGTCTCACACGAGATGTTGGAAATGTGATGGGGTCACAGTATGAAAGCACTTCACCATTAGGAAATGCTTAGTGCCAAAAGAGGTCTTTACTGAAAAAGAAAATGCACCAAGAAAGCCAACTGTTGGAAGGTGAAGACAAATTCAGCAGTGACAGTGATTAACCACTGGAGCCAAGCTACCTGAGGAGATAGTGGTGGCTTCAAGACTTGATGCTTTTTTGGAAGATAAACTTTAGCCCAATGTGAATTATGTTTTATCCCAGAGCAAGCTATTGAGCTGCATTACGTGGGTAATGTAATTGTCTGTGATACAAGAAAGGTCATAGGAGATAATCTAATGGCTGCTCCCAGTATTGCACTCTTTACATTTAGGATAAAGATCTCAAAGCACTCTGAGACATGTTAGACCAAGGAGATACAGCCATTATCCATTGTTGCAGATAAAGAAAGTGAGCCACAGCAGACTAATTCCTCCTTATCTAACTTGTGTCAGAGTCCTACTGATTGGAACAACGTTCCTTTTTGAGCGTAAAGCTTGGCTGAACTTGATCCAAACACTCAAAGAACTTGATCCTTTGGAGATGGTGAATGGGACCCTCAGTCCCTTTAATGACAGTGACAGTGGGAGTCGCTCTGTATTGACCAGATGATGCTCAGTGCTACAACTGAAAGCCATTTGTACCTCAGTGTTTTCTGCAGCAGATTCAGAAAGCAGCCCAAGGGCTTCTCAGAACCAAACATATAACACTTGTGTGCAGAATATCCTTCCCTGAGGTCATGATTGATCTAGTCCTTGTCAAGAATGTCTAACCCTTGAATTCCATATTCACAGCAGAGAGCTACGGCAAAAGAGTTCCTGGAAAGCAACCGCTACCCCTAAAACCCAAGTAGCCAACTGTACTTCTGCCAGTAAGGGTATCTAAGGGCTCCAGCTGTAGCACAAAGGTACTGCCCTTTCTTAAAACTCCCAGGGCACTGGAATTAAGATCCTGGACTTGGCCCGGATGCCAAAGGGCACACATACACATACCCAAAAAAAAGAGTTTGGAACCATGCTGCTGTTACGGAAATCACAGCTCGACAAATGCACAGTCTTAATTACAGTAATGTGAGCCTACATGTTCCAAGAGTGATTATTTCAGAACGGTTTGGGGTCAGATGACATTCATTTAGAGTATCTGTTTTCCAATTCCTTTTTTCTCAGAGCCAGAAGTTAAGCGAAGGAGAGCTGGCAGTGGTGAGTTTTATGCCTACGAGGGGCAGAATGTTCTACCTCAAAATAAAAGTACTGGCCACAGCATCTAAAATTATACGTGAGACTGTTGTGATCACTTGAACAATGGTAACTTCCCTGTCTTGGTACGTGAAAATATGAGTTTAATAGGCTACAACAATACCTACAGCCCAGGTTATATTGTCAAAGAAGAAAATGTGATGTGTATGTATTTATTCTCATCATGTTGGAAACCTGACCCATGTAGGTGAAGAGGGGTATAGAGGGGGAAGGTGAAGGAAAAAAATTGTGTATGTGTGCATATATATATATGTTTTAAAAGGAGGTGACAGGCTTAACCGACATATTTCAAAGATGTTCATATTTCTTGGGAACAAGGCAAGTATTGTCAAGCCAAGATCATTTTTTGAGTTAACTCTGTTATTTCAGAGCACCATCCCCAAAATAACATGGACATCTGCTGTAGGATGTAACATTTAATGCTTCAGTACAGCTTTTGGCAGGTTTTCTAGCACAGGTCAAGCTCCCACGCTAATGCAGGCACCCAGCTTCCGTTTCAGAGCTACCTTGCACCTGGAAGCCTCTGGAGAAGAGCAGAGCAAGTTCTCACCTGCCTGGAAAATGCAACAGAGACAAACCTCTGTGGAGAGCATAGAAACCTACTTATATACCAGTTTAACCCCACATCATCATTTCAAGGCCTGATTTAATTCCTTTGTGCCTTTAAAACACAATTTATTCTGAGAATTTCTCCTGCTATGCCACTTCAGTGTACAGTACAACAGTACAACCGTCCTCTATTAACAACTGACAGCAATATTTGGTTTTTGAGGCTTCCCTAACTAACTTCCCCACTAACTAACTTAAATTTATATAATTTTATAAATATTATACCAGTTCTACTTATTGTTTTTCAGTGCTTCTTCCTAGTTCAGGTCCCTGGTGCACAGTCTGGCACATGTAGTCTGACGTCCTTATCCTCATCAGACTCTTTATAAGAAGTGACCAGCAAACAATTAGCTTTTAAATAAAAGTTTGCTTCCAGGATTCCAAAATAAGAAAATATACTGTCTAAAGATGTAATTTTCACTCTCTCACAACTAAAAAGACAAACAATGAAAAATTCACATGACTAATTAAATAATGTCAGCACATTACTGACGTTAAGGCTCTTCATATTTTGGTTTTTTTTTTCTTTGTCGCTGTAAACATTGCTCAGTTTCAGAGGACTGGAAGGGAAGCCGTCAGAGCCTAATGCACTAAAATTATTTAAATGCATTTTATAAACACCTATTTTTAATTTCTAACACATTACAGTCCAGATATTTCTACTGTTTGCTAAATACATATATAGGCAATCAAATTAGCATCAAAGGCTTGCAAAAAACCCAAAAATCTTTCTCCATATGCTTAAAACTACCCTTGCCTAAATAAAGCTTTTCCCTTTGAGTCTGAAACAAAATAGCAAGTCAATACACTTTTCTGGCAGTTACAATGTAGCTTTTAAGTGTTATCAAAGCATAAATTATTTTGTTTTCTGTCCTTAATCAGACTTGTACTACTTTCTTACCTTTTTTTTAATCTCCATTCCCTGTTGTAGATGATCAGGTCACCAGAATCATCTTACTAGACCCAAAATAATCACTCCAAGCAACTTCCATTACGACTCCTTGTTCACAGAGGACTATGAAGAAATGCAGACTACTAGACACAACTCAGATTGTGCTACCACCTGCCATACTGTATACTCCCACCTCTTTCGAAGGCTTTGTGTTAGCTTAGACAGCCTCAGATGTACTTTAATTATAATAGCTTCCATATTTTTAAACCATTAACTTAAAAAAAGAACCAAAACCAAAAAACCAACCAAATAAAAAACCCCCATAAAACAAAAGAAAACAAGCAACCCCCAAACTACCAGCATATTCTGCAGCTCCAGAAGCTCATTCCTCAAGATTGTCTTTGTGAAGCTGATGCCTTAATCTAGACCTGCCTTGTTTTGATAAACTGCATCTCCCCCACCTCCTGTTTTATTTTGTGGGTTTTAGGGGAGAGGGTTGGTTGGCTGTTTTGTTGGGTTTTTTACAGGGCATTTAATAATGATCAACACACCATTAATCAATTCAGGCAAACATGTTTCATATTTTATACAATTAATGTCCATCAGCCTGTTTCTTGATGGCAGCGTCCATCCACAGTTAGTCTAGTGACTCCTGAAAATAACTAGCCCATCATTATTAATTCTTCTGACATTCTGATAGAATGTTTAATCATTATGAATTAATTTTGCATTAATGAGGCTGGAATTAATATGCATGTCCACAGGAATTCATGAAGATTTAGCAATTAATCAACTCATATAGGTCCTAATGCCCAAGGAGCATAAATCAAGTAAAATCAGACAAATGTCCCCAAACACCAATTTCAAGAAAGGATACTGTATTTACACAAACAAACCCAACTAATATACTGAAATTTATGGAGTCCCCTTCACCCCTTGAGAAGAAATTCCCTAGTCCTTTTCTTGAATATTCTATTTGACAGTACAGAAGTTCTCATGGAAATGCCATTCGAACAGCTGTGCTAACATAAACGCTTCCTAATGCTGCTCCGTGTCCTAATATCCAGCACATTTCCTAAACTGCAATGCTGCTTGTTGGCAGTTTCAGCAGTTTGAAAATTCTCTGAGTTTGCATATGAAAAGATGAGCACATCACGTGAGTTCCTCCAAAAATTAACATAACTGTACGAAAACTGTAACAAAACCAAAAATCATCTTATGGGGAAGTGAAAGCCTCTGTTTCTAAGTCTAATTTTAATAGTAAATCTTAATCTTCTGAGAAATATTTCTCCCTCCTCTACCCTTCCCACCTAACCTCCCACTATTCTGCTACAGGGGATAACACATCTCATCAAAATATCAGGCACAAGAGTTTAAACTGCATTTAATCCAAAGGATTGTAAGATCCCTGATTGTGACAATACAGGTGGGGCTCTGTACTAAACGGCAGCATTGTGCTTTACTTCATTCCATTAGTATTTTCAACATACACTTGAATAACTTGTTTCTGTTAGTCAGAAACTAGGCAGTCAGATGCCACCAATGGATATGCCTTCCGAGACATGAATCCTCTCTCAGCAAAATTACCTCCCCAAAGTACAGTCATATGGCGATTCTGAAATCCAGTATCTGCAGATAGGAGCATACCAGCCTTCTGCAGGCAAGACCCCAAACAGAGGCTCACTGTCAATGCAGGGGGAATATTGAACCACGTGCCATAAGTGCCGCTCCCGCTCCAACACAGGGCTCACAGGATGCCTCTCTGGCCTCCCAACCAGGGAGCTGCTATGGGAATCCTGCGGCTCAGTTACTGTGCTGCCTTAAAACCTCATTTAGGAACCAAAATTATCTCCTTTCTGTAGTCATGGTTTCCCTAAATCACCCATTACAAATACAACTTTCATTTAAAATGGCCACAAAGCCTGGAAAAAGTCTTGGCTTCCCCACCTTTGACTCAGGTACTTAATTTTACCAAATAGCTGCTAACTTGTGGCCCAGAGAGTTTTACCTGACTGGTGCCACGTGTGTCTTCTGTTACATTTAGACAAATGATCCATTATAAGAAAAATCTGGACCACTAAAAATAAATTAAAAATCCCTGCACCACTGAAGAGAGATCCATTGGTAGTAGGAAAACACAAGCAAAACAGCATTAAATGCTATCGCTGTGTGTTGCTATCCTGTTCTCCAGGAGCAGCTATCCAACAAGAAGATATTGGAGGCAGGAGCATAAACACCCTGTTATTTTCTAAAGAAAATCATTGCATATTATTTTCAGAAAAGTTGCCCACACTGCCAAGTTGGGTTTTTTTTATTATCTGCCTCAAGTACTTTAGAAACCCACACACCATACCCTCCTAAAAAGCCTCTGTTTCTTTCTCTTTGCCACACTGGAAATCCCTCACTTTAAACTGACTGGCACTCAGAAAACAGCCGCGCTAGAAAGCTTAGTGTAGAAAATTAGTCTGAAGTAGATGTCTCACTGGGCCAGGATCAGTATGGAGACTTAATCTCTAAACTGGTTTCCACAGACATAAATCAAATTTAAAAGCCCTGGAAGACATGTTCGCAATTGATTAATGTAATTTAAATCAGCTCCTTTGCAGCACTGAGATTCAGAAGTGTTTGCATAGTTTTGGGGTTGTTTTGTGTTTGCTTTTTTTTTTTTTAATTTATTGCTTCCTGTATGGTCATTTGGAAAAAAAAAATAACAAACCAAAAACAAAACCCAAAAAAACCCAACCAAAGAAATTCCCCAAACAACACAGCTGTATATCACTGTTCTGCAGAGTTCAGAGGAAGGAGAAGAAACTGCTTGGTTCACGATCAACATTCACCACAGGTAACAGGCACTGATTTACTTCCCTCAGACTTACAGTTCTACATTATTCACAGAAAGTCACTTGCATTTCAATGTTAAGACAATAGTTCTCCTAAACTTTTAGTTAAGGTCACCAATCAAAATGGAAAAAGTTCAGCAGGAACATAAATGTTTCTGCAGGAAAGTTTACGTTAAACAAGAAACATTCATGAACTCACAGAGGCATCACAATCTTGACCTGACCTGAGGCTGAAACAGTTGCAGTTTGAGTAAGTTTTTGCTCATAGAACAGCTACCACAGTCTAATTGAGTGTTTTCCATTTTGAAGGGCCCCAAGAGCTTCCTGGGAGGCTCATCAGCACTACCACTGTTTTTCTTAACCAACAAGGGGCACTTTGTAATGTGCCTGCAGTGTGTCTGCAAGTGAAAGGTTGGCTTCAATAAGGGACAGTATGGTCCGGCCAGGAATGGTTAAACTGGAAGTAAGAGTAGCTTGGTCCTCCCCATGGCAGTCCAGTAAGGAACCCAGAAATTTTAATCTAAATATTACATGTTCATTACCTGGACTCAGTTCATAACAAAACTCACAGTTCTGACATAACTTGCTATCTACAACTGTCATCTGTACACTCCTCCATGATGCATGAAAACAGGCTGTTGCTGACATCCAAGATCTACCACTGCTTTCTCCAGGCTAGAATTTTGTCCATTTCGTGTAGACAAGAGATCAAAGCAAGTTACACATGTGGTTTATGGACTCCTCTGAGAGCAGAAAAAGAAATCCAAGTGACTCTCAAACAAAGGATGGAAAAGACATTAAAGGGGAAATGAGGATATAATTTAAGTTTGAATCCATCCTAAGACAGCTAAAGAAAGCCATTGGAGCAGCATATATTCCATTATAAGCACAAATCATACCCAAAAAATAGGATTTAATTATCACATTAAGGTTTGCTAATCTAGAAGAACCTTGAAATTAATGTTACTTCTTGTCCCGTTCCATCAATAAACGAGAGATATGCAGGCAAAAAAATCTACCACCTAGTAGTTCTCAGTTATTTTCCATTGTCATTCCTCTTTGGAATTTCCCATTAAAGCACCAAAATCCTTCACCAATACAGAAATTGTTCTGCTCTTTCTTGAAGCTGACACCTGCAAAGTTTCATGCTCCTGTGTGTCTGCAACATCAAAAAAGAAACCTCCACAACCAAGAACAAGACACCCACAAGAACCACCTAAACAAACAAAACAAAACAAAAAAACCCAAGCAAACACAAAAACCCAAACAACAACCCAAAAGAAAAGAAGCTTTGCTCTGAAACGCAGTAACAGTTAATGCAGGGTTCAGTACACCTACCACTTTTTGGTAAGACAAAGCTAATTCTTATACTTGCTACCCATCATCAGCTGGAAGATCATCTTCCATTGCAATTGCCCCTGAACAAAAACTGAAGGTTCCAGAAGACTAAAGATACTGTTGTGTAACCAAGGCCATACACAGGTCTTTGCACAAATACCTAAACTCCCTGTCTGCCTAAGGCTCAGGAACATTCAGGACTCAAGACCAGAAAACAGATTAGATGTTCAAATAATTTATTAAGTAATGTAATTTTTTTAATATATTGCCTGAATAAATGCTTCCATCTATATCACACCATCAAAGAACATCAAATATGAAAAATGTAGCTTTCTGGCCAAGCCATGTTATCACTTTAAGATGAATAGTTTTCTTTAATATGATAAATACTTCAGAACATAGAACTTGCGTAATAATTATATCTTTAAAGAATGGGCCTTTTTTAAACCCCATAGTGTCAAATGGGGACATAGACAATGAAATACAAAGTTCCACTAAGAGTTCTTTAGGAAGGAGACAATAAATTGGCTTCAAGGTCCGGTCAACTATATATATTTTTTTCTATATGCAGTAATTCTTCATCTTGCTAAAACTTTCGATAGCAAGGTTGTGGTCATCCACAAATGAATAATTCAGTGTCAAACCAATATATTAAGCAAATCAAATTAAACCACAAATACACAGAGGCTGAAGTTAGGCTTTGTTATTTCAGTTACCAACGCTGACATACAGCACTTGTGTTTTTCCTTTTCCTTTTTTAATTAAGAATAATATCTTTTGGAAAGTTCATTAACTAAAAACGAGATTGCAAATGTTATATTAAATCAACTCTTCTACACCACTCAATATTTCATATCGTTGTCCCTGCACCAGGTCAAAGAGCATTTTAAGCCTCCTATTAAAGGAATTATCAGACACTTCATTACACTCCTTTTTTGATATGGAGTTCTTATTAACCAAATATTTCTCACTTAGATGTTTCTTTCTTTGTCTTGTATTTTCCTAGCCATTATAAAATTCTAAAGGGACTGCAGTGAGAAAACCATACAAAAGTGCAATTTAGCTTGATGTTCTTGATTAGGTGCTGTAAAAGGAGGAAGTTAAGGATGAGAGTCACAGCTTACTACTCTATATTCAATTAGGACTGGCTTCTTTGTGGCTGTGGTTCACGCAGGATGTGCAGCTATCTAATACAGCCTGATTCTGGCAGCAGAACAATTAGAATGCAAAGCATAACTTAAAACAGGCTCTGGCAATATTTTTTTTCCTTTGGTTGTGACATCTTCAGCAGACTTTAAACAGCAGTCATCAGATCATATCCTACGCTGAAATTCCAAAGTCATATTCTGAAAATGAAAGCAGCTATTAAGATACTTAACGATGTGAAAGTTGAATACAATATGGCTGAAGAAAGCAAGTGGAGAAGGGCTTTCATGCCTACAGATGCACATGTGTATAAACTAGAAGAGAAAAATAAATGCTATATTTCAGCATAACATCCTAAACCTGACCCCTGTTCTGTGGTGAGCTCATAGCAGGCTATAATGTCAACTATTAGGTCAATAGCACGCTCAAGGTGTGCAGTGCTCAAGCACACCACCACCAATAATAAATCTTGCACAGCTCCCTTCTTTTGCACCACTTGCTTCTAGTGAAGATTGTAAGAGTCTGGCAGGGTTTTCCTACCTAACAGTAAACATTGCCCTTTCTCCACAGTTGGTCTGCACAGCTTCCTGATGAGGTGGCCTTGCTGCAGAGTATAGGGCAAAGTCAAGTCCCACACAGATTAAAATACCTCTCTTCCCACACATTTCCACCCTGGGGCTATTTTTTCCTCCAGACACACATTCTTAAACATCCTTCTGTTTTACTGATGATAGCTCAGGTACTTCAATGGCAGCTTGAACTGTAACATGAAGGAAACGCAATACCCAAACTAGCTCTGTTTCCAGAAGTTTGTAAATTGCCTCCTGCCTAGAGCTAGGTAAGTATACAGGAAAATATCACTCTGGTTTTGCCTTATTATATTGTTTTCCTGCTATTGGCCACTATTAGAGACAAAGAGCTGTCCTAGACTGGTGTTGGTCTTGATCTGGGTCATTCTTAAATGTGTGTGCTGTGCTTCATCTACCCATCTAGCGCAAGTGGAAGGTAGTTCAAATCCCCTCAATTTTTGCTTTGGTAAAAGGAGTATCCTTTTATTCCCTCCATTCTTAACTGGTAGGGCTCCTTCCAGCTTAAGAGAATAAATATATACTTAAAAAAGAACATCAAGTTGGGCTACTGGATATTAGCCAATGATCAGATAGAAGTGTGGAGTCTCTATTAATTTCAAAACCAGCCAATTAACAAGTTATGGTGACAAGCCAACCAAACACCTTCAGAAATTACATACTTACCCTTTAGTTTGAGGTCCACATTGTGTCGCAGCCAAGGATAAACACCATAGTTTGACATGTCTTCAGGAATAGGGTGATTATATATCCAGCCATCACACGCAAATCGATAAAAGTTCTCACATGGATCAACAGATTGATTTATCTTGCTTAGGATGCCAGCAGCTGTAAAAGACACCACATAGATTCTGTGGAACACTTCTTCCTAAACAGAGAATTACACAAGGCCACAATCCAGAAACAATTAACATTTATCAGCCTCTACAATGTGATGCTGTCCTCACTCGCAAGCGAAACCTTCCTAAGTTCTAGGACTAATGTATGCCCCAACCTCTGTCATTTTATTCAAAGAACAGCAAGAATACCAGACAGCTTCTCTAGCACCTGAGGGCACCTACATGAGAAACAAAACAAAAAAGACAAAATATTTGCATTGAATGTATTCTTGGGTGCCATATAGTGATGACCACTGAACCTAGTGCTACAGGAACGTGAACTGCTGGATCCAGACACCTAAAGACAGGGTCTCCATTGTTGCCATGACAGAATAATTGCCTGAGGAATTTAGTAGCAAAGTCTATCAAGCAGATTGAAATTAGCATTCCAGAAATTATGCACTGTTTACCTTTAGCTGACTAGCTGCACAAGGAAACAAATCAAGTTCTGATCTACCATTCATTGAAAAAGATTACCATAGTATTTTCAGCCAGAGACTTAATAGCTTTTGAGCATCTAATCAAAGAATGGTTTGAGTTGGAAGGGACCTTCAAAGGTCATCTACTCCAAAATCCCTTGCAATGAGCATCTTCAACTAGATCAGGTTGCTCAGAGCCCTATCCAGGTTGACCATGAATGTTTCCAGGGGTGAGGCATCTACCACCTCTCTGGGAAACCCATTGCAGCCACCCTTAGCTTAAAAAAAATCTTCCTTATATCTAGTCTAAATCTTTTAAATCTCTTTTAGTTGAAAACCATTCCCCCTTTCACACATTATAGTGATTGAGGCATAAATATATATGGGTCGAGTAACATGGAATATGTAGATATTGGACATTTTTTGGCTAAATGACCATGTGCTTTGAGGCTTATACAAATAACTGGTTAAATATTCTAACAGGAAATATGATAACTTTTACAGACTTCATGGTAGTATTTCTAGCATCCAGCAACTCTTCTTCATCCACTTTGAGTAACTCTATGTTATTTCTATGTCAGCTGTAATTGTCTCTCTCACATTTAGAAACTCTCAAACTGACTATGCTGAAGACATTTTGGTCCTTGGCAATTTTCTATCACTCCTGAAAAGCTGTTCAGCAAGGCAGGGCTTGGGTCTCAAGACACAACATAGTCACTGCACAGAGTACTGTCAGCTAAGACAGTCAGGTCATACAGGTGTCTAAGTCAGCCTTGGTGCAAAAATCCCACCTTCTGCTGAGCTTATAAAAAAACCCACCTGGGTTATTCATGTGCATGTGTAAAGAAGAAAGCCAATTCATATTCAAATTTCTTAAGTGACATTTTTTTGTTCTAAAGCTCAAGGTGGAGCCCCTACACATTTTTGTCATTGAGGTTTTGGGGGTGGTGGTATTTTGATTGGTCATCCCACTTTATTTAGATATCTAATTTTGACTATAGATTTAAATTAGGTATTAGGAAGATATTGTTTTACTGTGAGGGTGTTGAGGTCCTGGCACAGGCTGCCCGGAGAAGCTGTGGCTGCCCCCTCCCTGGCAGTGTTCAAGGCCAGGTTGTACAGGCTTTGGGCAACCTGGTCTACTGAGGGTGTCCTGCCCATGGCAGGGGGGTTGGAACTAGCTTTGAGGTCCCTTCCAACCTAAACCAGTCTGTGATTCTATGATGACTTGCATTCATCCAAGAATCAGGAGGGTCAGGCCCAGGGTGGCCAACAGTGCTGTCTGCAGTACAGAGTGGAAGCAGAATGGCAAGAAACATTGACATTAAAATCTGCAAATTTTTCAGCTTTGCTCTCATTATACTCAGTGAGGAAACTCTTCTTGATTTAGTGTGAGCAAAACTCTGTCAGAACTGACCAGTGCAGAACAGGGGTGTCACAAGTCCTACCATGCCCAATCGCTTTAGCTCACATTTAATGCCAATAAACATCCCACCTCTTAAGTTACCACATCTATATGTGTGGGGAGAAGAGCCTGACAACATGGAAGTAGTTGGGCAAGTCTGCACAGGATCGGGCCCTAAAGGATCTCTGTGCTTAACAATTCACTTACTAGTTTTATGACTACTCAGAAGGAAACAACAAAATACACCTGAAGGTAAAGTCACCAGATGTTTTGTTTCCCGTTAAAAGAAAACAAACAAATCCTATGTGAAATTTTGAGTTAACCCAGGTAGAAGAGAATTAAAACCATTTAAAACGTGAATTTTAATTAGAGGCAATAAACAGACCTGCAGCAACTTAAACAGTGGCTTTTAAAATAAGTTTGTGGTGATGTTTACTTTTTCCCCTCATAACTAATGAAACTTTGAGCAAAATGTATCATGGAAAAATAATTAGATGATGTAAGTATATCATTAGCATACTATAATCATGATATAATAGAGAGGATAAAATTGTTGCTTACCAGCTTCAATGCATTCTGAGGTCAAACAGTACTGTTGCTTCGGTTGAAACTTTATAAGACCTTGGCTAACTGCAAAATGGAAAACCATAATGAGGTCATTTGCAATGAATTTTGACTGTTGCGGCCAAATGTTGTGCAGTTGATGATTGAAATGTCAGCGCCAGCTCTGGCCCGAATGCACCTCTGACTGCATTCATTCAACACAGTTACAATGCACATTAAGCCGATACCGCAGCTCATCATGAACGATCCTCCCGTCCTGTGCCTGCTTCTTCCTTCCTCTGCCTTTGCTCGTGGGCAGCATGGAGCAAGGGCCGCCTCTCACCGCACACTTGCGTGCTCCCCGGAGTAACAACGCGTCAGCCGTACAGAGGGCAAGCGCCACCACGGTACAAACTATTAATCATAGTTGCCACTGTCCTCCGGAGATGTGCCTGTCGCAGCCGGCAATGCAATGTGCAGCTATCCAGTCACCTTCTGCAGGGCTTGCTGCCCCACCACACCTCCTCCTGCAACAGCGCTGCGCCGCCCAACACCACCGGCACCACCCCACGACAGGACACCTGTAGGGTCCCCTTATTCCAGCGTGGAATAAACGAGAGAGCAACGGGCACAGGGATAGCTGTAGTTTCTAAGGCACAGCGTGGGCTCTGTCTGAACTGGCATCCAAAAGCCTGGCTGACAGGAGCCATGGAATTGTCTGATAATTTTGTTCATCTTTTAAAAACATGTATTACAGCTGCTGCTGAAACTGAAGCGTAGGAATTGCTAATTCCACACCCTGCTGTCAGGCAGCAAATATGCAGGTGATTGATACTTGGGATGAGGGTGGGAGAGTCCCCAGAGGTAGATGAAATAAGACTCAGTAAGACATAAAGAAACATCTCATTATATCCATTATATTAATAACTCACTCCGTGGCAAAAATAAAGAAAAAAACCAACACAGAACAAAACCCCAATGATGGTATGTATTAAGGTGTCGTAGTTTTACCAGTGCTAATAGTTCTGAAGCAGGTTCACCTCTAGCTTTATATTGTTCAAAAGGGACAGAATCACAGAATCACAAGGTTGGAAAAGACCTTTAAGATCATCGAGTCCAAATGTGCCTGTTCTATGCTAAACCATATCTCTAAGTACCTCATCTACCCATCTTTTAAACACATCCAGGGATGGTGACTCAACCCCCTCCCTGGGCAGCCTGTTCCAGGCCCCAACAACCCTTTCGGTGAAGAATTTTTTCCTAAAACCTAATCTGACCCTGCCCTGGCACAGCTTTGTGCCATTTCCCCTTGTCCTATTACCTGTCACCTGGCTGAAGAGACCATCACCCACCTCTCTACGACCCCCCTTCAGGTAACTGTAGGTGGTGATAAGGTCTCCCCTCAGCCTCCTCTTCTCCAGACTTCCCCAGCTCCCTCAGGTGCTCATACAATTTGCCCTCCAGCCCCTTCCCCAGCCTGGTTGCCCTTCTCTGGGCTCGCTTGAGGACCTCTATGTCCTTCTTATGGTGAGGAGCCCAGAACTGGACACAGTCCTTGTGGTGCGACCTCACCAATGCTGAGCACAGGGGCACAATCACTTCCCTAGACCTAATGGCCACACTGTTTTTGATACAAGCCAGGATGCCATTGGCCTTCCTGGCCGCCTAGGCACACTGCTGACTCATATTCAGCCTGCAGTCAACCAACAACCCCAGGTCCTTCTCTGCCTGACAGCTCTCCAGCCAGTCTCCCCCCAAAAAAACCTTTTCTATTTCAGCTCAGGAAATAAAACTCCTAAAGCTAGAATATGGTGTGGAGCTTTTATCACTTCCAAACTTCCAAGCCTTCAGTTTTAGTGACAATTAATGACAGAAATGGCTGGATTTCAACCAAACTTTCTTAGGAACTGAGGATATAAAACTATTTCTGAACAACTTTACCAAAGCTTGCATTGACTCAGTGAAAAATAACTTTTTTATATTAGCCAAGAAATACACAAGTTTTTGAGGCATGTAAAGATTGTAACTGGAATATTGAAGACTGCTAAAAAACAGAGAAATGCTGGTCTCTAGAATATGATTTTTGAGCCATGTGAATTACAAATAATGGATAACATGCCTATTAATTTCTGAAAGTGTTGCACTCCTCTCATGCATGGAGATTCACCTGTTCCTGCTTTAAAATTTTCTTTTAGAACATCTCCAGGTCTTAAAAGATTGTTAGAATTATTTTTTTTCTGAACAAAGCAGCGAAAGGAGGGAAAATCCCAGACATCATTTAATTCTTTTGTATTTGATGGAAAATGAGGGCTATCTGAAAAGAATCAGTACGGAATTCAAAGTAGCCCTTGTGGTTTTGATACGTATCAAAAAAAGCAAAATACTCCTTTGACTGATTTTGTTCCATTTAGAACTTCATCATTAGGAAAAAAACTTCATAAAAATATATTAGACAGTAACATTTCCCTGCCAGTTTTATTTTTCTGTTCTCTTGCCTTTTTGTTGTTGTTGTTAAGAGAACCAAGCATTTCATCATTACCTACAGTTGCAGTTGTAACACTTCCTGACCCAGCTTCTTCCTTTATAAACCAGTTCCCAGATTCTTAAGAAAATACACCCTGTAATTAAGTTCCCAAAAAAAATCTGTAAGGGGAAAAGGCATACAAATATGCAGACACAAATAATTCTGATACTCCTATAATCTGAGAAGTCCAAGGGGTTACCATGTTAGTAGGAGAGGCTACAGAATTGAGGTTCAATGCTGCCTGGCTTTTTGCCCAAGGGAGCTTTGTCCTTTTGCTCTAGCCCTGGCTCACAAGGAGGAGGTGGCTCCTTTCCTGCCACACCATGGTCTGGAGACCCACGGGCAGGAGATACCAAGCAACTCCCCACTGCAGTCATGGTTACATGGCTACAGCTGGCACGAGCAAGTAACAGTAGGTAAAAGTAAATGATTAGTCGTAGGAATTCTGAGAAGAAGAAAGAAGAGAAGCTGTATTTCATTCCTCAAGCAGTAAAAATTAAAGGAAATTGTTTCAGGTCTACCAGAAAGAGCAGGTTTTCCAGAATCAGTGAAAACCAAAGGAAAAAATGTCATCTTGAGGCCCCTGAAATGTTTCACGTGACCAGGAATAATGATCTCCATTTCTGCAGTTTAACCAAACTGAAAGAGCTTAACTCAAAGTTAGAAACACAATGCAATGCCAATGAAACATGGAAACATTGCACTGACAAAATGTTGAACTAAAATAATTTAACTTTTTTCCTTTATTCATTCGGTTGAAAACCTCAGACAATTTCCAAACAAATCTTAAAGACATTTTGGTTGACCCAGAGCCAGCATTTTTATTTTCTTAGCAGCTATGCCAACGAAAATTTTGACACTGAATCCCTGGCTATGAAATAGGCCACAGCACACAGAAAGCTGTCCCTAAGAGTTCATATATTTGCCTGAATTTTCACCTCTGGTCTACAGATGAAGCACTTCTGTCTCTGACAAGTTACAGTGGTAAATAGCCATTACTTTTTACAAACAATCAACAGTCTAGTGCTAAAAAGAACCCCAGAAATAAGGTTTCTCCACTATAATCTCAGGTAATTGTGTTCTTTAAGGGAAAAACTGTTAGTTTCCATCTAGAAACAACACTGCACAAGCTGAGGATTCAATCCTGCTCATGTTTTTGAAGAGTTTTATTGAATCGATTTGGATTACTCACATACACAAAAGTTACTGGCCTGCAAGTGTTCATACAGTTTGCTCTAAACCAGAACAAGACTGACTGAGCAGGAGCCCAGTGCTTTAAGTAAGCATAGAAATCCTGGCATCGTTTTCTCCATGGTGTATTTTTCTCCATTGTGATTATAAACAAAGCAGACCTTTCAAACAAGATCTGGTGATCATAACAGATCAGAGGAAAGCAAAACATATGCTGAGAGGCAAAGTTCCCTCCAGTCCAGGGAAATCTGTGCTGGTCTGAAGAAATGCAGTGTTGGGCTCATTTATTTCACAAGAAGATCCATTTCCACAAGCTCTGACAGGATGCAACACTTATCTTTTCTCTGCCTGGTCATTTCTGGGGACATTTATACTTCTTCACATCATTTACAAGGGTAGGCATATGCTTTCTTGTGATCCTTCAACAAAACCAATCTACAGGTGATTCCAGATCCCAGAGAGGAAAAACTAACTCTTCTATTGTCCCCAGCTACGGCTTATAAACATAATAAAAACATTTCTATTTCATCCCACACACTCTTTTTGATTTTTTGCAAAGATGACTTTGCAACTCGTCGCAGAAGAACAGAAACATCCAAAAACCAGAAACATCTCGAAAATGTGCAAGCATATGTATTATTGAAGCCTTCTACAGGAATTTTAGTCAAGCCCTAAATGAAAACCAAATGAAGGAAAACCCAAAAGATTCCATAAAGCCTGTTCATCGCAGACACGTACTCGGGAAGCAGGGAGTATTAGCCCACGTTGCTCACAACCCACAAGCTCGCAACCAGCACTACCAACGTGCGCGATCTCACGCGTTTCTCCTCTTTCTGCACAAAAACCCGATCCTCGCTGCAGCACACTACACTGGGCACCCAAATTTAAAGTCAGCATTCAAGAGTTACGTGAGCTCACGCTGCAGCTTCCCGCTCCTATGCCTCCACAGCAAATCCCTTTCCTGACACATTTCCATTTCACGGTAAGTATGAAACTGGGTAGGGGGGAGGGAAAAGAAGAACCGACTGAGATTCTCACCAAACCCTGTCACAGACCACAGACACTGGCACTGAGTGGACAGGCTGGGGTGGGTTACCTGCAGGTTAGCCTCCACTCTTTCACTTACCCAAGAAAAGCATGATGCCAAGCGCAACGGTGACGCTCACAAAGACGCCGAGGGCGATCCGTGTGGCTTTGCTGGCTGCTCTCCCAGTCGCGGGTACCGTCTCTCCTTCCATCGGGAAGGCTTGGGATGTGGTTGCTCTCGCAGAAGCCTGGTTTTCCTCTGCCGCTGCCGTATCAGTATTTCAAGTGTTCACAAACTGCACGAGCTCTCCTTGTCCTCTCTTCTACTTTTACAACTCCAGGTTTCCGTCGCAAACAGTTTCCTGGGCACTTCCTGCTCTCTCCCTCTCATAGGAAAATCATGTGTAAAATAGTAGCTGTCTCCTACGTTTTCCTCTGGCCAGGAGGAGGAAAGGCAAGCGGTGACCACTGCATACACAGCCCGTGCCGCCTGTAGAGCCTCTAAGAGCCAATCGCTCAGCAGTCCCCCTTATCAAGGGGTCCGGAGCACGAGGATTTCACAATGTTGCTGAACAGATGTTTTAGTTATTCAAATGTATAGCTGTAAACCCTTTACAATCAAAGCAGGATTGCTGACAACTTTACAGACACGAGACTGGTGGAGATTTTATTCCCCCCCCTCAACCCCCCTCCTTCCCTTGCGCTTATTTAAAAAGACTAATTATCTGCTGACTAAAGTTTCCTCCTCAAACCATTCCTGCTGCATCATTTGGCTTCACCAGAAGAGATACGCATTCGGCAGGCAAATCTCTTTTTAAAGTTTCCTGAGAGCTCTTAGAATATCATGTAGCATTTTATTTTGGGAATTTGGTATGTGACACCGCATGCCAAAAATCACAGTCATGCAGCACAAAGCCGTAATCAGCACAACCTACAGAATAGCACTGCTTTAAAAGCTAGATTTCTCCTTTTTCCTGGCAAGATATTTCAGCCCTTGCTTATACACAATGAATCTTAGGAGGTGATCCTGTACTTCCAACTCAAGTACCACTATGAGCTTAGTGGAAAGTGTCCATTTGGAACTTAAAGTTGGTGGGGAAAGAAAGAAAAAAAGCACCTTATTTATATGCATTTCTCCATTTCTGACTTAGATTTGGTGATCCTCTCTCCAGTTGGCATGGTTTGCCTGTTCATCAAAGTCATACAATTAATTTTTTCATCATGCAGCCTTCTGAGGAGGTCTCTCTTCCTCCAGAGCTCAACTTCCATGCAAAGCATAAGGATGCAGAGAGAGGCAGCACCATGTTCATGGTCCCAACAAAAGCATACATGTCTGAGTTACTTCAGTGTGGATTTATGAGTTCCTATCTCAACCCTCACCCATCCTGATTAAAAAAACCCCACACCTATGCAAGTAGAGAGAAGAAAGGCATATATCACAAGGTAGGTGTGATGGCAAAGTTATCAGTTCAGAGACTGAACCATTGTTCCCTGTGAACACCTACACGTAAATTGTCCTGGATCCCAGGTGGGCATAAAGGGAAAACCCACTCCCTCCACAAGAAGAATTAAGAGTTTGAAGGTCCTGAAACCCCTGACTTCTCAACTCCCTCTACAGCCTGGCTGGTGTCTTGCAAACAGAATTCCCTCATTTCTTCTTCCTGTCCTCCTTTGCCTTCACAGAATCACAAGGCTGGAAAAGACCTTTAAGATCATCGAGTCCAAATGTGCCTGTTCTATGCTAAACCATATCTCTAAGTACCTCATCTACCCATCTTTTAAACACATCCAGGGATGGTGACTCAACCCCCTCCCTGGGCAGCCTGTTCCAGGCCCCAACAACCCTTTCGGTGAAGAATTTTTTCCTAAAACCTAATCTGACCCTGCCCTGGTACAGCTTTGTGCCATTTCCCCATGTCCTATCTCCTGTCACCTGGCTGAAGAGACCATCACCCACCTCTCTACAACCCCCCTTCAGGTAGTTGTAGGCAGTGATAAGGTCTCCCCTCAGCCTCCTCTTCTCCAGGCTAAACATCCCCAGCTCCCTCAGCCGCTCCTCATAGGATTTGCCCTCCAACCCCTTCCCCAGCCTGGTTGCCCTTCTCTGGACTTGTTCGAGGACCTCTATGTCCTTCTTATGGTGAGGAGCCCAGAACTGGACACAGCACTCAAGGTGCTCCTGGAGCAGTCCCTGGAGCTAGCTGGCAATTCTTATAGCTGCTTGACACAGAATAGGAAAAAAGCATTTGCTTCTTTCTACTTGTCCCCCATTTAACTCACACTTTACCCCCAGCTATCATCTGAGGAAAAGGGAAATGATGTCACAGAACAAGGAGGCCAACATATTTCAAAGTACATGAGTTCACATTCGTGCATGACTCCATGTGTGTGAGCAGATCCCAGGATACAAACCATCCACAGAACAAACACGTTACCAGCTCAGATCTGAAAAGGTATTTTCAATTACACTGGTGCTACTGAGCCTTCACAATGGAAATCACTGGGAGTCTCATAGGGGCTGCCAAAAGGGACAGGGTGTTGACACAGAAGATGCATGGACATGCCGTGATCCTAACCTTGCCCATGACCCGAACGCTGAAACAATCTCCAAAGGACCCTTTGCCAAGCATTTGCTACTGTTGCATGATAGTTTTCCTTCTGTGTCAGTGCTGAACCAGACAGTGCAAATGCCTATGCATGCTGTATATCCCCCCACACACCCAACAGTAAATGATCACATCCTTACTGAAATTCCCCTGTACTTTAAGCTTTTGCTCCCAAGAGAAGTACTCCAGGCTAGCACATAGTGAGTATCATGCTCTATTAGTGTGTCACTAACAGCATTTTTACTTCAAGGAATGATCTCTTTTTAAGACATCATCAGGCCAGAAACCAAAACCAGCTCTCAATAGTGCAAAACAGCAACCAGTTATTTCCCTAAGGAAAACTGGCAGCGGGGGCAGGGAAAGGGAGAGAAAGAAGTCAGTAAGGGGGAAAGACAGGACAATTCAGTCCCCTCTCAAATAGGAACCTTAACCAAATTGAAGGTGAGTGTTATGGAAGCACGAAGCTATCTCAACAAGAGCCAGCGAGAGCCAACTATGGAACTCCTCTGGAGAGTCAGTCCCAAGCAGTGCATGATCCTTCTGGCAAGGAAATAAAAAACCAGCTGCCAGCAATAGAATGACTTATTTAAGTTTGGGTTTGTGGCCTTATTTACACTGTGGCATAGTATGAGCGTCCTTCCCCCTGGCTGTAGCGTCTGTAGTCAGTAACTCACGTTGGTTTCTCCCGCATGTACAGAACTATGAAATTAGGGCTAAAACACAAAACAGCTGCAGGCAACAGCTGCAAAGTTCCATTTCGGGCAGTATTTGAAGAGAGACGCACGAGCACATGAGAATCAGCTCCTGATACTGCTGATCAGTAACAGAAGTTTGTGGAATTTGATGCGTATTTCGGATGAGCGTCCTAGGATGTGGTTGCCTTGCATGTCATAACTCCAGCAGCTCTATGACAGGTACACAATATGTGGCCACGCTTATTGCTGGAACTAACAGCACTCCTAGCTATTATAGTCCAATAAGTCATTGAACTAGCCTGTGCATTGACGCTGTTAAGCATTCATCAGACATTGAATGAGCGTAGGGGAAATAGTAATAATTAATTGTAACATGCTCTAAATCACTCTTCATCCACTCAAGACTTGCCTCTGAGCAAGATCCCACTCAAACAATGGGATTACTCTGGCACTTAGTCCAAGACAACGCGCAAACATTTCCACCCAAACCCATATGCAAGAGCTGGCAAATTATCAGGAGCACGCTCCAGGCTGAACCACAGCAAAAGTGTCCCAGCTTCTAGAAAAAGTCTGCCTACATATGCAAGAGTGCACACATGCACATAGGCTCATTACCTTTCTGTTTTACAAGCAAACACACTTCTCACCTCGGTTGGCTATGTCAGTCAGGCAAGAGTGCTTGATCAGAGCTAAAATCAATAGTACTCCATCAGCCCCTTCCAACATAGTTTGATTCAAGTAAGTTGACATTTCTGGAGGTTTGATCATTCAACAGACACACAAATCCTCACATTCTGCTTAGGTTTCACATGCAACAGTCAAAAGAGTTACATAGGTGATGCTGAACATCCAGAACAACTCAACCACCTGAGGTCAGCACATGTTCAGCCCAAGCTTGCTGAAAGACCAGTGTTCAGTGAGTCTGAGCACTGTAAGACATTTTGTCTGTCTTGCATTTAGGTAACTTCAAAATGTGTTAAAAAAAGATTGATGCTCTTAACGCAGACAGAAAAGAACAGTTCAGTTTCAAGTATAAAAACCAAAAATAAAGCATTTAAAACATGCTAGGTTAGGCTAATATGTTAGTTACAGAAGACATTTCATCAGAAGATGCTGTCCTCATGGTGCACATTAAAGACTTGCCCTATCTGGGAGGCAACTGACAGGTTACCTTGGAGGAATTAGTTCAGCTCGAGAGAAGCAGTTCATAATCAAAGCACCAGAGCAGTGACAATGCCCTATCAAGCCATTTTAGTCTACAGTGAAAGGACTTCATACCATACTGTTGGAGGCAGAGCCACCACATAAGGCTTAAGTAAATTCAGCAGAAAAGCAGAGGTACATGCTGGCTTCATTAAAAGAGATTAATTAGCACAGGTCAGTAAAGGCCATGTTGCATTTCAAGTGTTCCAACTCTGGGGCCTTGAACTGGTTTTTCAACTCATGCAGCTGCTGGAGTCGGAGTCATCCAACTGGGCTTTACACACATGGTGTGCTTGAGAAAAACCCAACACGTTGCACTTGAAGACAGCTTGAGCATTTGTCCTTGGATCTCCGAATCTCATAAATGATACACTTTTGGCTACATCACTCCCCAAATTTCCCTGCCACAGCCAACAGGAGCCCCAGTCTGGCACAAAATGGCCCTTTATCCATGTGACAGATACAGCTGGAAATAAATAACTCCATTGTTTTCCACATCACAGAAGGTCTCCATGCAGCTGTGAGAATGTGGGTCATTCATTAAAGACACAATACTGAGCCAACAGGCCTTGCGGGGCTCTGAACATGGCTGGTGGCAAGTTTTTCCACTAACTATAACCACAACTCTGTAGAGAATGCCCTGCAAAGCAGAAAACTTTGTCCTCCAACACTTAATTCCCTGAATTTTTATTTTTATTATTTTGTTTAATTCCAAGTAGGCTAAGCTATTCTCACTACCCCAAGAAAAATGTGTCCATGCTGCTGGACACACTGCATGGTCTGACCAAGAGGTATCTAACACAAACAGCAACTCACTATGAAAGCCAACATCTGGGCTTTCTGCAAACATCTGCAAACTTTTTTAGAGATGCTTTTGAAAGAGAATTTTAATGAAACTATGCATATGTTCTCAAGCAGAAAGAGCTGCTTTAGGTCTTCCAGCAATTTTTCTTCAGGAAGCAGATTAAATTATGCCTAAACAAAACACTACTTCTCCTAAAGGCCGCATTAACACTACAACAAGTGTGTTTACATATAGCCATCACGTGTGCACGCTCCTCATCTGTCATCCCACTGTATAGATTAAATCTGGAGTCCTTGTCCAGTGTATGTGCTGACATGGACTGTAGAAAGGCAGGCACATTGGTTGGTAATTAAGAAATATATAAAATACTCTGGAGGCACTCAGAGAATTTTTTTTTCTTTTTTTTAATAGGATCTGTTTCCATAAGCTGAAAAAGCCTGAAGACACTGCTGGGAAAAGCGACACATCCAACAGCCACAGCGGTAGGTACAGGGCTAGAGACAGGACATGGCTATCTGTTGTTTATTTAAAATATTGCATCAGGACCACCAGAGAACTAACTCCTCACTTTGCTCTACTCAGTTATTTGCTCACAGCTGTCAAATTTTTATATGAACAGTAGAAGCAAGGAAGCTTGGTTTCCAGTAAGTTTGTGTCTCAGGGATGAATTTTCAGGTGTGCAAATGAGATGCACATATATACCCACCAACATCTGAAATCAAAGGAGGAGGAGAGACACCAGAGCCACATGTGGCTGCTTTCAGCATCTACTAAGGAGATTGTCCTCCCTATCACACCCTCCTGTCTCTAAGAAGCATGACTGCCTCTGCAAAAGCAACAACTCCTGTCTACTCTCACACATGGATCTCCAGAGGTTTTAGAGCGGCAACACAAATCTATCCTCAGCCACAGATGAGCTCATTGAGATGGCTGAAGCCAGGAGCAGAGCTACTGCTCCACAAACGTGCTGCTGAACAGGTAACTGGGGGCACCATGTCACTGTTTTCAGAGGAGAACAGGCTGTCTTGGAAAAACCCAACCTTGCATTTCCAAGTGATTCCTACAGCTCGTGAGCTTGCTAAAATTTGTTTTATTTTAAGGCATTTTACTCCAGAGGATTTTCTTCTCCCTCATCTCAAAATGGTATTAAATTAACTCTGCACACAGTCAAAAATCTAGAAAGATCCCACATTAAACAGCGTCCTAACTGCAACGCCCCAGGACAACATGAGACTTTGCATCTCTCACCCAGCAGAGGCATTTCTAGGCATCGTCATCCCAGCCTTGGTGCCGCTCCGGTGATTACACCCATATCCAACAATGATGTACAGAAACCCCTTGGGAGGGTTTAAATGTGTTTGGTCATCAGGCTCTCAGGAAAGAGAAGGTTGAAAACCACAGCACGGGGCCACACAGGACAGAATCAGCAAGACTAAACATTTACTTTCCTGAAGAAACCCTCAAAAATCAGAGTTGGGCAATAAATATAATTATCTTTACAAACCAAATTGCTATGTCTCTGACAGCCCTTCCCTGAAGCTTCCAACATCTCTATTTAAAATAAAGCTTTGTGTGTTATTTTTTTCTTTCCTATTGACAGAAGGCTATAAACCACACACTATAAACCCCACAGGCTGGTCACTTTCCTTACATTCTTAAGGATTTATATCCAAACCTGAAATAAAAAGAAAACAAAACTTGGAGCAAAACTTGGCCCACTCCCATGGAGTGTTTGTCTCAGAGTCAGTGCTTCAGATTTTCAATAAACTTGAAATGACGAGTGTAGTAACTTCAAGCTTAGTGCAGTGCCTGGGTAGAGGGTTTATCTAGGACCAAAGAAAAACATGATGATTTTCTTCTTTTGTGACTTATCTGCATACACTTGAGCAGAAAAGTAAGTGTTCTGGATTACTCAGTTTCAATTTCTAGCATCACTAAAAATATGCATTAGGAGAGCAGAAATCTGAAAGGGACTTAAGCAAAAGTGTCGAGCTTTGTTTCTACTCTGAGCAGAATAATTTAAGAAAACAGTTGTATTTCTGTTTGCAAAAGGCAAAACAGAAGAGAAACTTAGCAGTGAAGTTAAAACAGCATTAGAAAAGCTGGCTGAAGCTTCTAAGGGAAGCCAAAGATGCAGGGACGGTGCAGTGCTGAAGACACCCCCACACACCGTTGCCATCACAAGCCAAAATAAGTATAAATGGAATAATGAAAACTTGAAGGGAAGCTCTGACAAATAAAGGTGTGAGCTGGCAGCTGCCGAGAGGCTGCAGGATGGACAAGGCAGTGGCAACACACTGTCACTCTCTCGACAGCCCTGGGGAAAAAGTGAAAGGCAAAACAAACACCAGAATGAGGATTTCTGAACTAAACTTTGTGTTGAATGCAGCCAAACTACTTCTCAGCTCTCAAAAGCTGAATCACAACGTGGTATTGTTCCCGATACACTTTTGCTAGAACCTGAGAACAAGAAGCTGGACTAAGGATCTTTGGATGAAAGCACCTCAGATTGGCTCTAACTCTCCATAACTCTGAGATATTTAAATAGCTCTGCAATTACACTAGCGGTACTGCTAGCAAAGCTAATCACGATGACAAAAAGAGTCATGATCAAGCATGCTTACGGGGAATGAAAAATCACATTGACCAGAACTAAATCCTTTCCTAAAGCTCACAGGATCACATTCTTCTGAAGAAGTTTCCTTAGCTTCTTCAGTGTGGGCTTAGAGCAAATAACACTCTTACTCCACCAGAAGACACTGATGAATGCACAGATCTTCAGAAATTTAATGCTTTTTCTGCTCAGAGTTCTTTAATGTTATGGCAAGTATGATCAGCCTCTTCTATGGTTGAACTGATTGAATGGGAGATACGTTACCAAATTTTACAACAGTACTCAAGTCAAACTTTCATAAAGATTATGCTTTTAATAATAAGTGATAGTCACAATAAGTACCTTGCAACTTGGACAATGAAGAGAAATAAGATTGGCCAGAACATAATAGTAGCACCTGCTCTACCTAGGCAAAACTCTATAGCCAGGCAATCATAGAATCCCAGACTGGTTTGAGTTGGAAGGGGCATCAAAGTCCATCTAGTTACACCTCCCTGCCATGGGCAGGGACACCCTTCACCAGACCAGGTTGCCCAAAGCCCCATCCAGCCTGGCCTTGGACACTGCCAGGGAGGGGGCAGCCACAGCTTCTCTGGGCAGCCTGTGCCAGGGCCTCACCACCCTCACAGGGACGAATTTCTTCCTAACATCTAACGTAAACTTACCCTCTTTCAGCTTGAGGCCATTCCCTCTTATCCTATCATTACAGTTTCTAAAGATGAACTAGGAGTATGATGGCCTTTAAGGCTACTATTAATGAGAGAAAATAAGAACCTGTACAAGAGTATTCCATCTTCCCAACCCAGAGAGAAAGCACTCACACATGAAAGAATTTTTGTACTGTGTTCCCAAGTGTGACTCGACACCACATTGGGCACAACCCACGCCCTGGTTCAGGGTGGCCAGGGACAGACCACCATGGATGCAAGACCTCGATGAGAACCACAGCGCTCAGGGCAGCAGGGAAATCGGAGTCCAGGGCTGTGCAGTAGCCAGCACACATGTAGCTCAGGCTGTCGACTGTTCTAAGTAAAGGCCCCCATTTCCTTGCAGGTCTTTTGTACACCTCCTGTAGCCCAAGCCATGAGCCCTGGAGTCAGAGAGGCTGCTCATGGGCTACATGGGGAGGGTTCAAGTCAGGTGCGTCTTTCTGTCCTCACACTTTTGGTTTGGGAGCTACTTCTGGACATCTAGCATGTTTGAAAAGGAATGCTGGTAAAGTCAAGAAATTACATGCTTACATGGACATGTCCTGGCTTTATCTGGTACCATCTCTTACCATAGAAGTTGTCAGAAAACACAGGGCCGTGTGCCAGCTTCCTATCCAGCTGCCGGCCTTCACTGAAGCGAATCCAACCCCCTCTGCAGTCACTGCTCGCAGCTTTCAGGGTGCCAGAACAGGTTAGTAGGAATGATGCAAACACAGCTCACTTCATTCTGGGTCAGCCAGATGAACTCGGGATCCCACCTAAGCTTCCACACTGCTGTGGTACCGTGACCACGTTCTGAGGGCATCACGGCCATTGCTTTTGGAAACACGCTCTTAAGAGGACACATGTCTTCAGCTTCATTTCATGAAATCGTTTGTGGCTCGCTGCCTTTATTTCAGACTGCTTATTTTTCTTACCTGTCCCTGGGTATATAGACTCCACTACAGAGTGGTATTTGAAGTTGCACAAAATCTGAATTCCATGCCTCCACTGCTGCGTGAAAACCACAAGCACTACGAGGCATTTGAAGTGATTAAAATGTGCTTTGATTGGCATGACCTAGTGCATTTTGGTGTGTCTTAAGTTCAGATGCGTTTGAATGTCGTTTGTTGCATTGGGTTTGCGTGGCAAGGTTTTGGTAGAAGGAGAAGTACAGAGGTGGCTTCTCCAAGCAGCTTAGAAGTTTCCCCCAGGTCTGACGGGGCCGATGCCGATATACCAGTGACCAAGGCCAGGCCCATCAGCGACAGGCGCAGTGCCTCTGGTGTAACAGTTGAGGGGAAAAAACTCACTACAAAACTAAACAAAACCCCCCTGTGCAACAACTCTTAAGAAACCCTCATCAGTGGGGCAAGAGGCACTCCAGGCACCAGAGCAGATCCCTCTGAAGCCCATGGAGAAGACCACTGTGAAGCAGGTTGTCCTTCTGCAGCCCATGGAGGTCTATGGGGGAACAGATACACACCTGCAGCCCCTGAATGACCCCACACCAGAGCATGTGGGAGATGTGACCTCATGGGAAGCCCACCCTGGAGCAGGCTCCAGGCAGGACCTGTGGCCCTGCAGAAGTAGGAGCCCATGCTGGACCAGGTTTGCTGGTAGGACTTGTGACCCTGTGGGGGACCCACACTGGAGCAGGGAAGAGTTTGAGGAGTCCTCTCCCTGAGGAGGAAGGAGCAGCAGAGACAACGTGATAAACTGACCCCAACCCCCATTCCTTGTCCCCCTCTGCCACTTTGGGGGACAAGGGAGAGAAATTAGGCATAAAGTTATGCCTGGGAAGAAGGGAGAGGTGGGGGGAAGTGTTTACTTCTTATTTATCCTACTCTGATTAATTTTGTAATAAATTAGATTGTTTTCCAAATCAAGTCTGTTTTGCCCAGAAGCCTGTTGTTATATTTTCTTCCCCCTGCCCAGCTGAGGGGGGCAGTGACAGAGAAGCTTTGGGGGGCACCGGGCCAACTGCCAGGACTAGCCTGCATTTGTTCATAGGTGAATGGCTCAAAGGCAGCCAAATTTCTGCTTCTCACTGAATAAAAAGGATTCACCTAGTGCCATCAGGAAGCCAAGCAGGGCCTGAGAAGTCACATCACAAGCATGATCTAGACCTAGACCATGGAGTTCTGCTCTCCCAAGTAACACACATTCGGTACGGGGAAGCACTTATGCTAGGTGAAGGAAATCCACTTCACTGTGGTCCATACAGCTTCCTCCCAGCTGCAGGTGCTTACCTTTGTGATAACATGTAATCTCCTTCTGCACATGGATCTAAAGCTGCATCGCTCATTTTGCCTGCAGTGCAAATGAAATGAAACAATGTCTTGCTATGTTCTTTAAAAAGAAAGAAATGCAAAGTAGATCAACAGCCAGGAGGAAGTTCACGATGTATGAAATGGGTCCTGTTCATGTGTTCCTTAAAACAAACCTCTTGAGAGAAAATGTATTTAAAAACTTGAGCAGCTAAATCATTATGATTTTTAACCTGACCCCAAAAAACCAGAACAAAATCCATCCTGAAATGATCTGGAAGAGTTAAATTACTACCAAAAAAACCCGTTATTTAGAAGTTTAAGGTATGAATAGCAACAACTGAGAAACACACACCCTCACAAAAGCAACATGCAGAGTTATCAGCACAGATAAAGCTCTTCATTTCCATTAGATCAAAGTAGCATATGGCATCTGCCAGATCATCCTTCAGCTGCTCCCAAAACCTCAAAACTTCTGGATGACTGAACTCCTGCTATAGTACAGCATCTCAAGTTGGAAGGGACCTATAAATGATTCAGTAGATGAGAGAAAAAAAAAACCCACAAAAAACTCAAGGGGCAACTTCCCTTAAAAATTCTTCCTCTGTATTTCTGCAGTAGGTATGAACTGTGAGGCTACACAGCCTCTGCTTTGAACACTCTTCCTTCATCCCATGCTTTCCTCTGACCCGCTTCCTGCCGCAGCCAGGTCCCATGCCTGCACAGCACCCGGGTGTCCCAGCAGGACCGCTCCTCTGGCAGCGCAATGAGTAAGACAAGCCGGTTTTAAACAAAGACCACCATCCCAGCCACTGTCAGAGGCGCAGCTGAAGCAAGATCGGCTCCCCATCTCCCTGTAATGTCTCTGCTTGCTCCTTTCTAAGGGAACCGGTTGGCCCCAGGAGAGCTAAGCAGAGGAGCTAATGAAAGGAGGTGAGAAAGAGGTGTGAGTGCAGAGAAGACTGTGAGGACCATTTACATGGCATAGCTAACCAGAAGCAAAGCCGCCACAGCAACCCCCTGACGCAAGCGGCAGCGTAAGGGAACGGGGTTGAGCAGATTTTAGGAAACACTCCATCCAAGGAAGCCTGAAATATTTATCCTTGAGAAGTTACAGCTAATTAAATTTTCATACATGTCTGCATATTAATGCGCATTTGCAGCACATCTAGAAATGTCACTTCAGAGAGATGGGGCAGGGAGGACTACACCTAGCTTCAGCAAAACTAATAGTTAGGTCTGTCTTGTAAGCCAGCTCCGAATATAGCATGACCCACAGACTAAAGATAGACACTACAAAGACAGGCCTTGGCAGCAGTCCAACACTTTAGATTTAGCTCAAGAAAACCACCAGTCTTATTATTAGGGATAAAACTTCCAAAAGTTGTCAATGTTTTCATACACCAAGGCTAGACAGTCAGCAACTTAAACTGGCTGGGACTCTGCAGTTTTAATGAGGCTGTCTCACTCTCACCTTGAGTGCCACTGAATTCCTCTCCTGCCTTGTCTTCCCAGTCACTCACATTTAAAGCATCCCTTTCTTTCCCAGGTTGAGGGTGTTGCAGGAAGGCAAACTGCCCGGACACACGCAGTGCCTGCAGCAGCCCGCACACAGAGCGGTGGAAGGGCCCAACTTTGGGCACACCTGTGGGCAGGATAGGCACAGCAACGTCCCAGGCAGGACAGGCACAGCAACGTCCCACTCCGCATCCAATGGCTTTGGATTGTGCTTGGAAGCAGGCCCCCCACATCTCACACACAACCTGGACTCCACACCGGCTGTGAGGCACCTCTATGTTACGGGAAGCCAAATTTTATCAGAACTGGCAAAGCTCTTCAGGGGGGGGTGCTGGGAGGGGACTCTACCATTTGGTGTTTTGCACTACTAGGCAGATTTTATATAAAAGTTGGTGTATGTGACAGGATGAGCAAATTGGTAAGTGTAGTGCTGCCATCCACCTGCTAGCTTCACCTCCTGTGCACTTTAAGGTTTCAGCTAGCTCGGGTCAGCCTTCTGCTTTTGAGGTACCTGCAGCAGGTGCTAGCTCACACCCTACACCGGGTGCAGCCTCTGGGAGAAGTAAAAAACGTGTGTAATGAGAACACAGCATGTCACCTATGTCGTAAGATCAAGTCTCCAGGAGATGCGGATGCCTTCCCAGCTCACTTCGTACCTGCAGAGATAATCACGTTGGACAAAGGGCACCCAAAGCACAAGGCGAGGGATTCAGCAGCCACTGCTGCCGCTGGAGCTGACAGCACCTGCTGGGCTCTGCTCCGGCACCGCGGCGCTCCTGCCCGTTAGCTGTGTGCTGTCACAGGCTGCTCACGCTCAACACTTCTGGTGCAGCTTGCTCTGCTCGTGTGTCAGCACGCAGAGGCCACAGACTCCCCCTGCTTCCCTTAGCACTGCCTGGGACCTGCTGCAGCCTTGAGCACACTCAGCCCTCTTCACTTCAGAGAGGCAGAGGCGTGGCACCCGATCCAGCCACCGCAGACAGACACACAGGGCTTCACCAAGGAATGGTCAAGATCCCAAAGAAGTAGACTTGACAAGCATCTCGACTCTGACTTAAGGCACATGGCTGGCTGAAAACCAACTGCAGACACTGCAAGGAGGTGTCTTCCCTTTCCCTAGTACTTATGTTCCCTTTCTGTCAGTCCTCACTGGGGTTTTAAACAATGAACTGTCATAAAACTTGTTGCTGAAAAAAACATCTCAGCCATCCTTCCACCCCAAATATCTAACCCAGGGGTTATCAAAACAACATAGGAAACACCTAAGAGTTAAGAGATGCCAATCATTAGGAGGCAATTTCCCAGGATGTCCCAGTGTGAAGCTTGAGAGGAGGATTTGGACAATGCATGGAATGAAACAATTTTAAAAAGCAAAACCATGTTTTAATAATTAGCTAAAGAAAAGTTAAATAGGGAAGTGTTAGATAGCATCAGCAGCTACCAGAACAAAAGCAGCTTCACACAACTGTATACACTCACCTTTGCTATTCTCATCTACTACAACTAGTGTTTCAAAAATTCCACTGCTGCTTGTCTTTGTAGATACAAGGACAACTCACAGTAAGATTTTTTTCCATTATACATCAAATAAAATACATTTGTCTTTGAGTCTTTCAAAGTAAATAGTACCAACCGTGCTGCACAGGCAATATGGCTCACAATGCGTTCTGCATCCATCACCGAGGCCATGAAACTTAACTATCCTTTCAAGTAACACACAATGAAGCTGTCAAGGCACTCTGAAGTCACATAAAAACAGCTGTACCATGGCTGTCAGAGTGCCAGTTTTCCCCAATTCCTCGAGCTGGAAGACAGCAGAGATGCCACCAGTATGACTCTCCCTTCCATGCTCACAATGACAACACATGACAGTTGAGTTCCACTGTTCCATCCTCTCCTTTGGGCATCATGAAGCTTGTGTTTAATTGCTTGGACAGTTTGTCAGGGTAAACCCTAAACACTCCTTGATCTGAAGCTTCCTTTTGTTGTCATTGCCAGCAGTGAAGTATTTTAGGAGGAAATGAAATTTAGGAGCCATCCCACAATCATTGCCCAGTAAAAACCAATCCCAAACTTTTGCAGTCTTTCTTCCTTCTCCCTCTGGTATCTGGAGAGGACAAACCAGGCAGTGCACCCTGTCCAGACGTGCTCCCCATACCCTAACCACATCTATGGTACCATCCTGCTTCTGATTCCTCCTCCTGGCTCATTTCCCCACAGCATCCTAATTGCTCTTATTCCTGCATCCCTTCTTCCCTTGACACTGCACAGGAATACTTTTCATCATGCTTCCAATTATGAATTGCACTTCACCCTCTTCTTTCCTTCCTTCCTTTCTCCATTTCTACCTCTGAAACTCAAGTTCCCTAAAAGCATGACCACTGCATGAACTACTTCACCTTGCATCCTTCCACCGTTCCCATTCCACATTTCTAACTCCTTGCCTCCTAAAGCATCCCACATTTTCAAAAGGCACTTCTGTGCAGCCCGAAGCTGCTCTTAATCACTCCTGCACTCACTTCTTTTGCTAGATCTCTCAGTTTTTCCTTCAGCTTCTCCTTCAGTGATGCCAACTACTCCCTTTTTCACTGTTGGCAACATTTGTCAACTTCCTCCTATTACCCTCAGGCAACATCATCTGCAGTCTCCTGTACCTAAATTAAAATAAGAAATTGAGTACTTCTCACTTGTCCCCTCACCTTGTCCCTTCCAGCAAGCTGTCAACACCTCAAACCCTAAACAGTGAAAATAAAAAAAGCAAGAGATACTTATCTTCTCTGTCATGCATGTAAGCAGTCTAAAATTACTTTTCATCCTACCTTTAAGGTCTGTATGAAAAACTTTTCTCCTCAAGATGTTAAGCCTTCCCCCTTCTTTTTCCCCAACTACCAACCCCTTTGCTCTCACTGTACTTAGGACAGATGTAAATACTTCTCTCCAGCTCGCTGGGATTCATGTAAATCCCTCTACAGTATTTTTTGGAAGTCACATTCTTCTTTTGACATTTCATACTATTTATCTTTTTGAATCACACCCCAAAGTAACTTCTTCAATGTGCCTGTCCTGTTCATGCCCTTCTCCCCCTTCCTTAAACCTCTGTGCCAAAGCTTGCATCATTCTTAGTCTCACTTATTTCTCCTAAGCCTTGTGAGGTTTTTCACGCAGTGAGTCACACCACCACCCAAAGCCAACTTGCCACTTCAGCAGAAAAACTAAAGCTTACACTTAAGACTTCCAAAGAATTCACAGCTACAGCACCCCACAAAGAATAAACCCTTTCTAGGCAAAGATCACCGAAGCCTTGAGTGATCATCCCCATCACAAGCATCAGCCTGCTGTTCCATACTGATGAGTACCTTATCTGAGAATGTACTGTATGGAAAAATTATATGGAAAGTAACCTAATTTATACATCTGAGATGGAGAAGATACTGAAAGTACCTTGCCACTTACCAAACATAAAGGCAAAAGAAAGAGGTACAATGGTAGGTATCACACCCATCAATTCTGTCATTTGAACACCGAATCCACAACGTATTCAACAATTCAAACACACAAGTAGCAATAGTGTACCTTTATTTTAACACGTGCACTGCACTGATGCAGTAGATACAATGCCAACAGTCTTCTCTTTGCACAAACTACTATCAATCAAGTTTTAAAATACTTAGATCACATTTCTAGGTGGAAGCAGCATTTAGTGCAAAGAATAATTAAGAAACCCCTAAATGTTAACTGTATCTTGGGAACTGTTTGCATACACAGTGTAGCAATTGTAGCTATTTCCCAACTGGCCTTAACCATGGAAAACTGATCGGCTATAGAATTTTCAAATTCAAATTGCAAACAGAGACACTTGCTTTCCTTTAAAAAAAACCCAAACTACACTACAGCAACAAATAAAGACAGTGTGTACATATTTGTTCAGAATCAATTCAGCAACTTAAAAAATACAATGTTCAGTGTTTGCTGAGTTGCTTTATACTGCATCTATCACTTAAAAAAAATCTACATTAAAAAAAAGTTTAAGAAAAAATTATTCCTCCAACTCTCTTCATACTGCATCAGTTGAAAAGGAAAGATTCACAAGCACTGCTGCCTCTCACCTGTCAATATGTAATTCAGGTCCCCTGGTCATTCTGGGAAACGTTTTCAGCACAGCCGACATCTGTGCTCAGGCAGCCTTGTGCAGCGGTGCTAGAGGAGCGCTAGCCTCAGTACAGCAAGCATGTTAAGGCGTCTTCTAGTCCACAAGTTTCTCTGCTAAAAAACAGCCACCCCCACTTGTTGTAGACAGATTTCTGCATTTATCAAGCTCACTTGAGAAGACTTCTGCTGTAAGCCCTGTCCCAGTGAATGCCTGTGTGCTTAACTTCCACCTACTACAGGAGTAATCGCTCTCAGAATCGATAGGAATATTCATGCTTCCAAAGTTCAGGATTCACGTTAACTGTTTCTAGGGCATCTGCATTCATCTGCAGCTCTACAACATGCTGACTGCACTCCTGGACTGCAAATGAAGGGTCACTACTAGGTCATAAGCAGTAAGATCAAATTATTTTCTCAGATGCAGAGCTGAAACACTTAGTGAACTGCAAGATACTTTTCCCTCCTCCTGTATAGAGAGAGGCTCTGCTCTTCAGGAGAATCAGGGATGCACAAAAGCTGTAGGCCGTGGAAGAACTGGGCCCCACGTATATTAAAGAATTAACATGAACTGTAATAATTTAAAACTATTAAGACTGAAGAACATGTCCACTGGCTCTCCAAACTGAAAGCATTTTAACAGCAAAACTGTACAATATGAAAATAATTATACACAAAACAAAGAGCAAAGGTTTGCAAGTTTCCCAGTATCGCTCCAGAATTCTACATAGACTGCTCGGGTTTGGTATGTTTTCGTTAACAGTATCTTGCAGGGGAGGGGAAAATCAACTCCCTCCTATAAAACTAAGAAAACATAAATGCTAGGTGTTGAAGGGAAACACATCCTTATGGTTCAGGATTACAGTGTCTAGGGAAATAGTGCACTCTTTATTCTACCTTGGAAATGTACAGAAATGCACAGAATGGTTAATATCCTTCCTACCTCCTTTCAAGCAGGATCTTTTAAACACTGAAAGCAAAGTTTTAGTCAGTACATAGCACATTCTTACAAAAATAGAACTTTTCAGACAACATGAGAGAAACAGTGAATAGAAGAATGCTTTATCTTTCAGAACAAAGCTACAATACAGCCTAGGCTTGTGCTGATTTTAACGCTGGAGCCCATCTAATTCAGCAAGGCCGTGGTGGAGCTGCGTCAGTACAACCAGGACTCACCACCCTACTGAAGTACACACACTCAACACACTCAGCACTGGGGCATGTGAATCTAGATCACACGCACGTTTCTGGGCCCTTTGCGTTCTTCAAGAACCCAGTGCTTCCCCAAAAGGCTGAGGAGTGTACACTGACAGGGACCTCCTTACACTCAATTTCTTGCACTGCAGTGGGATGGAAAACCAGCTTTAATTTTCACGCTGACAGAGTTCAAAGTGCATCTCTAACCTACTGTTAAATCCACATCAAGATCCAAATAATCAATAGGGCAGCAGCTAAAGAATTCCCATGAGGTGAGAGGTAAAAGGTTCTTTTCCTGCAGAAGAAATTACAGCAATGATGAATGAAACTAGAGTAAATAAAGAAAAATTAAGACTAGCTTGCTTCCCTTTCCAATGGAGGATTTAGGGTATCCTTTCAGGAGATTTTCCCCTGCTCTTTCTCTTTCAGATGTGCCTTCTCTATATGGAAGCACTACGGTGTTCATTTTAAAACCAAAATATCAAACAAAAACCCCTCCATCCCTTAAAAGCACCATAGATAAAGTCTGGTGGAAAACCAAAATAACCAAACCAAACTCCATGGACCACCCTTCAGGATTGAAATGCTAAAGATGCCTTTTTAATCAGTTTGTGAAGATCTACAAAAAAATAAAAAGGATCACATTCTAAAGGTTCAGTGCATTCAGCAGCTATAGTTTTGCTGCTTATTCATCTTTAAGTTGACTTTCAAAAATAACACCCTAGCTCATCAAAATATAAATTTTTTCCATTTGCTTTTAAATTAAAATAATAATAAAAAAACATTTAAAGAATTCACAATCAATAGCATGACTAAGTTTCAGGATCATCTACAGCATATAATTTAAAGGTTCAAAATGCCAATATGCAGCACGTGGCAGGCCTATATGCTCCATGTAGCATGTACATTTAGGATAATCTCAAATAATCTTGATGTTCAGATGTCAGTTTTGTTTCTTCCAAATAGTGTAGAATACCCATCTGGAGAAAATGAACAGTTAAGGAAAAAAAAAGCAAAGTTTGTAGTACATAATCAAAATGGAGCTAGTTCTTTCCACTTACATTGTGATTCTGTAAATGCCTGGGAGCTCATAATGATGGAGTAGGTAAAGTCTCAAAAGTGAAAACAACCTGGATCCTCTTTTTGATTCAGCGGTTCAAAAGCAGCATCCCATTCCCACTGAAACCAAAACCCTTTGCAAACCCACATTTTCTTATGCAGATTTTCAGGTGTTGCTTTGTTGTTCTGGGGTGGGGGGGGGAGGGTGTCTGCATTGCAACCACTGAATAAACTTCAGAAGTACATTGGGTAGAGTGATCAAACCTTAAGTCGGGATCTTGCCAAGTTGGGGTCCCTCTTGCTCATCTTCTCAATTGTCAAGTAGCACGCTTGAAGAGGAAACACAACCAGCTACCTCATTTATGAAGCCCTAGCAGACTCCAACTTAATGCTCAACAGCTGAACGCTAGATGTGCAGGTATCTTACTGGGAAAAGATTTAAATGTCTATGGTCTATTAAATGCCAACAGAGCTTCCATTAAACACTCACAGATGTATCTACATTTTGCCTAGGCTTTTCCCTAAAACCTTCTGCAGCATTTGCCTTTGATACCCAAACACTTCAAAAAACCCAGACTTCTATGTCGCTCAGACTGAGCTAGAAGCAAATACAGAGCAACTGGTAGATGTATCAGTGCTCTTATTGCTGCTCCTCTGGGGCGAGACAGGCCCAGCTTTAGCACAGTCAAACAGTAGATATGCTCAAATCACAGCTCTCCGGGGTGCTCCTGGCACGACAGGCAACTGTGATGTACCAGTTACACACAGTAACAGTGCTTGAAGTAGGCAGAACAAGTAACTGTAAGAAGCGATAAGCCACCAAAGTACTTTGGCTGTATTCAGGCAGGCACTAGGTAACTTCTGGTCAGATTACAGAAATGAACATTTGCCTAAGTGAAAAGATTTGTTCAGTGGCTCATGAGATTTCAGGCACTTAATGATTGTCAGAAATAGGTTTTATCAAAAATTAGGGTTCTATTTCTTTATTACTTGTCATAATTCTACTGTGAACTACCACATCTCAATCAGCCGTGAAACAGCATTTATGTATAACCTTCCACTCAGATACATACTCTTACTTGGAAATCTTATGTTTCAAGAAAGGTCATAACCTGTACCTGAAGTGCAAGTAGAGAGATGTCCAAGGCCAAATTAAAAATTAAGAGTACTTTGGGCAATCTGAAGTCATCAAGACAACATGTCCTTTACCACTCCTGTACCTGTACCTATAACTAATTCAGGAGCAGCAAACTAATAAAGCCTGCCCCACTTCTCCAAGAACTGTTCACTTTCAAGCTCCATTATACCACCTATTTAATGGTCAGGTTTAATAAATGTACTGCTAAAAGTATTCCAGATCTGTTAGTTCATTAGAAGTACTTATTTTTCAAAAGGAATGAAGCTGCATTTCCTACTCCACTGCTTCATAAGCATTTTGCAAACTTCCAAGTAAACAATGCAGCAAGTACTTGGAAGACTTTCTGAGGATGCATATATATTGCATTAAGGCCTAGCAGCTGTAAAGGCAAAAAATAATCAATTTCTCTAAGATAGTGAGCTGCAAGGGCAATTATCTTTATATACTTTTTTTTGTCTTTAGAACATTCAGATCAAATCTGAGTTCTGCTGGAGACCTGACAATACTGAGAAGCAGGAGGAGCTTGTTACAGTCAGTTCAAAGTCCAGAACAGCAGGCCGCAGCATTACACAGCATCAAGATCAGAGATGCAGAAGGGAGGCAAAACGAACACCATGAAAAGCTATGGCAGTTTCACATGCCTGACATATCATGAATAAGCAGATCTTGGGAAGGTCTCTCCTGTCAAGAGAAGGACAGCCACAGCAGGCACTACCCTGAAGAAACATTTCCTGGGATATCACGCAAAGGCAAATGCAGCCAGCAGACCACCCTATAGCAGATTAAAATGCCCCTCTAGAGCTAATAGCTTGAAGCTGGGACTTCTAGCTCCCTATATAACTTGCCTACCACCTACAAAATAAAGATGTTCTGAAGGATTATTATTTTTAGAAATGGGATGTTGCCGAGACACGTGTATACCCCTCCCCTTGGAATATTTTTTTCAGTAACAGTAATTAGTAACCACTGTTTGAAATAACTTTCCCCCACTTAAAAAAAAAGAATTTGAGCTGTATGTTCAAGATTACACGTGTCAGAGAATATTTTAAAAACTGGATCATGCTAACCTGTATGAAGTTAGTTCAGTTGTTTTGCAAAAGAAAAAAAAAGGAGAGAAAAAGGAGAGGAAAAATAGAGAAAAAAAGAGACAAAAAAGAAAAAGAGAAAAAAGACAGAGAGAAAAGAGAAAAAAGGAAGGATAAAAAAGAGAGAAAAGAGAAAAGAGGAGAAAAAGAAAAAAGTAAAAAACCCAACCAAAACAAAAAACCACACACAAAAAAAACCCACATGGGAAGAAAAAGACAGCCTTGCCAGAACTCCCAGGCAGCTTCACGCTCATGATACAGCTTACCCTACATTGCGTAAACAGTACACTTGGAAACATTAACAAAAACAGCCTCATCTTGAAAGGTACTGATCATTTCACCAGCTGTGAATTTATGGCACCTTAAAGTATTTCACATAATTATCCTCAAACTCAAACTGCAGTAGCTCATTCACTATGGAAAAGCATTAGCAGTGCCTTCTTGCACTCGACTTCGCTACCTCCAAGCAACATAGGCTTGCTTGATCCATTAAGGATACAGTTCCATATAGGAGGGAACGCACACAGTTTCTTTTGAGAACTCCACAGGACAATAAAGCCTGCTAAGCTGTTCTTCATACAGAGTCAAGGCATCGGTCAGATTGATACAGTTTCCCTGAGGAAAGAAAAGAAAAGTCCCAGTTATAATCAAATAAGCAAAATTTCAAATTAATACATACATTTTGACATTAATGCAAGGCTCACACATACTTGGGAAGCAGATACATGCTGCTCTTAATATTTAATATTTAGAAGGCAGATACAGAACAGCTTGTCTTCATTCTGCCTACAGCAAACAACAATTTGTATCTCTTCAAGAAAGGGTAAGTATGGGGGATTATCTATCTTCTCACTAGCAGAAGCAACCATTACATTAGGGCTTCCAGTTAAAACAGACCACCATGTGTTGTTTATAACATCTACTCAATAACCATTTTCTTTATGGTTGCCTAAACATATTAAACAGTGTAACAACATCCAGATTTTCTCCATTTTTTAACACTGCCTAGGTCTTACAACGCTAAAATGCACTATAAAAAAACCCATAACCTCTTCACTTGAAACAGACTCTTACACAGAGCAATATGACAGAATCAATCAGATTATACATAAGTTCTGTGGCTACGTCATCTTGAGTTTGTGTATCACACTTCTGAAAAGGAAGCGATTTCTACAATACCTTTTTTTTTTCCTTGGACCTGTCTCTCGACTAAAAATATTAGGAGTGTCCTTTTCTGAACAAAAATCAGCAGTTAGATGGTTTTTCTCTTAGGAGTGCAACTATGAAATACCAGACATGCTGAACTCAGAGCACTCCTTCCCTTACAAACAAGTATTATCCAAACAAATTCTTGGAACACAAACACATCAAGGATTACAAACGGTGAGGAATCTGAAGAAAGACTGCACTCCTAATTACACACACAACCTTGTTGAATGCCAAGTATTAACAAGCAGGAGTTACTGGAACATATACCTGAGATTCCCATCTAGAGAAAGGTCTAATTAGAGCAGTGACTATGCATATCCGTGATGGATTTGAAGATTTAGGGAGAACAGTGGGCCTGGTCTGCAGAACACCAGGCTGAATAAACACAAACTACCCAAGGCAATAGAAAAGTTGTGAAAGTTTAATAAAAAAACCTTTTTGTCAAGTTTCTTGCCTTTCTTGCCTACATTACTGAGAAAACTAGTTGATACTTTAAGACCTTAAGGATGTGACAAATACAAGTTATTTGGACACTAATTTAAAATGGAGTAAAGTTGAATATAGTCACCAGTGCATGATCTACAAATTGCTCAGCTTTTGTTTTCTGGGTATAAGATGCTGCATGAAGACCCCAAAAATACGAATGTACTGCTGCTGTGGCACAGCACAGACCCAGACATCCTGCAATTCTGGTCAAGGGGAAGAAGCCGTTAGTGGTCCTTTGCACACCGACAACCAGATTAATTAATTTGTGGTCTTCTCCATTCACCACTCATGAGGAACCTCAATCTATAGACCCCAAATACGATGCCCATCTATGTTGCACACAACACACAAACAGCAAGTTATAGGATGATGAATCTACCCTGACTGCACAGCATGTGCACATCTGGACATACGTGGGGCATGATGATACCTAATGGTTGGGTTTTCTAGCTTGTAGTACAAATGCTTTTACCTTGACCTAGTACAAGGCTTGCTTTATTCAATTTCTGATTAGCAGAAACAAAAGTGTTAACTAGCATTTCTCCAGTTATTTTCAACAAAAATTCTCAGCTTCCCACGTGTTTTACCACTTCTTATGAAGTAACAAAGCTAACCACAGAACACACAAAAAAACCCCACCAAAAAAGGGATCTTTCATGCTAATAAGCACACTGTTCCTAGTAACCTAGCAGATGAGCATGAAGTCCCATGAAATGATGACAAGAGCCCCAAGGCACAAAAGTTTGCTCTTTATCTTGTATCACATGAACGTCAGTCTGGATGATACAAAGATTGACATTAGACAGAGAAAGGTTCAGTGAAAAAAAAAAACCAACAAACAACTAAGGAAAGAAGCAGTCTTTTACTAATACTGCCACCTTCTTGATTTCTAGATGACTCATTCTGTTTATGAGTGGACATGCCAAAAGCATTCCAGCTTACACACTTCCAAGCAGAGTACAGCTTTTGCAGGAAAAAGACATGAACGAGAAAACCCAAAGCAAGAGACTCCACCCATGGATCAGCAGCATCTTCCCTCTGCTCTGAATGACTTCTGCAAATGTTTGTGCATGCACACTTACCNAATGACATGTGTCACTTGCATCTGACAAAGAATGCTGATGGCTCACCTAAGAGATAGATATAAGTAAAAACTCTCTCTCTGTCACAGCTTATTTAGCATTTTAGGATCACTAATTGAAAAGAAAGTCAAGTCCTTTAAAGGAACAAAGTATTTATTCAATACTTCCAAATTGTCTGTCCTACCTACGTTTCACATGTGTGCACTGCTCTGCTAACACATTGTGAAGCTTTTAACTCCAAGCAAACAGTCTCTAAGAAAGCCAGGTTTTACTTTTTAACTTCTATTTCCCAGTAGTCCTGGTTGGTGGTTTTTTTTAAATGGCCTTAAAATAAAGTACAGAGGTAACAAAGTTAATTTTCATAAAGCAAGGAACTAAGATGAGTTTGATCAACAAATACTATCTGTGTTCCTAAAAACAATGTACAATGAGCAAAAGCTGAAATAAGCAGAGATCTCATCTAAAATCAGTATGTCTAAACAGCTCCATCTACATGTTTTTTTTCCATGTAAGAGCATCAGATAACTAGAAACAAAGTGTATAAAGCACATTCTGACTTTGTGACTTAAACTATTTCTTCTTTTTATTGGCAAGATTTTTTCACAATGTATTTAAAACATTTATATTTCCAGAAGAAATGAGAAGAGTTCACCCTACCGTCCCTCCTCTGAAATTTCTGCATCATACTCAAGGTTTCACAAGTAGAAAACAAAACCTCAAAAAAAAAAAGAGTCCCATACACCTCATCTTTTTTTTAAAAAGATCATATTCTCAAAAGCTCTCTTTCAAAAAAGCTTGCATAACACATGTATTTGTCTTTCATTTTTATCATACTCCACACAAACAAATGTGTACTTGGTTATTTGGTTAAGGCAGATGGTGTGCTTTATGTTGAATATATCATGCCTGGGTATTGGAAAACAGTAGAGGTTTGTAAAAAGGTAAGAGATGAACACTGAGCATAACTGCACAAAGCACAACAATGAACAGACTACTGTAGTACTACTTGTTTAGTAACCTGTTATTATCCAGGGGACTGTAGCAGTTATTTGGTTCAGCTGCCCTTCACCAAACATATAATTTTGTTTCAACATCAGACTGAAAGCAAAAGAAAACTAAAAAATGACCTGTGTGCGTAATTTGAGTCATAAATAGAAAACACTGCTAGGTAATTTATGGAGCATACCACTATTACGGAGGAAGTTTAATAGGACACACAATGAGATGAAAGTATCTGCAGTCGCCAGCCTGTCACACTTCCGGATTTCATCTTTTCTCCCTTCTCCAGCAATGGACAAATCACTGCAGAAAAGTGTGAAACACTTTCACTTTTTAAACATCTAACTCGCCAAGCTCCAAATCAAAATCTTAACTGAAGGTTCAGACATCCTGCCTGGCTGTTCTATTAACCTCTCCTTCTGGAAACACACCACAGGATGCTTTAGTTCTGCACAGTAAGTGTTTTATTTGACTTGACTCCCCAAAAAAGCTAAGAATTACAATTACCAGATCTACAAAACTTACATGAATTTATTTCAATGAAAAATTTAAGAAAAAAAATATCACAATTTTGAACAACTTTCTCTAAGAAGTGGCCAGCTTTATCAACTAAGAATCCAGTGTTGACAGTATCAGTCACACTTAGATGTTCTCATGTCAATAAAATATGACATAGGTAACCAAGCCCACAATGCAACATGGTGATCAATAACCCCATGTTCATTTTAGCTCCCCCCACCTAATGAAAATAAGTTATATGGCAGACAGAAATACATGTTTTATTCTGAACAACCACCGTATACTCAAACAACAGCTAATACTGAACAGTATTTACTAAGGTTTAACACTGATAACTTGCTAATTATGCTTTTTCAAGGGGAAATAATAAAAATATGCTTTTTTTCTCCCACACAGTCAGCTTTCGTTTTCAACATATACAGAACCCTACCAAACTTCTCTGTCCATAACCCCACTTTACTCTTTGTTCCATGTTAAACAATATAACAGGTAAGAAATGGGGGAATGGTGAATACTTTTTTCTCCTTAACGAGCATTTCTTGGCATGAAAGTATTTGAGGTAGTTCTAAACTTTGAGATTAACTAATCTGTGTTTCTAAAAACCTTGTTTAAGACTGACAATCCCTGAACTATTTCCCAGCCTTTGCATTCCGAGTCTCCCCACACCAGTTCTCCCAGGCTTTGTGAAGTCACACACTCTGTAGTAACATGGGTTTCGTTTTCAGGTTAATACACTCAGTTCCAGAGTTGAACATAACCAAGTTGCTTCTTTTCTTCCTCAATTCAGAGTGACAAAGAAGCAAGGAGATGCACAGAGCATGAAACACTTAGTATCAAAGCTAGGTTTGAGTTTCTGGTGACATGGGGTGGCTTTTAAGGAGATAATGGAGACAAACCTGACTGAAGGTATGTCCACTGGCCACACAATCAATTAATTTAAAACTGAGCTCTCAATAGCACAAGGAAATTAAATGTCTGTCCCCTGAAAGACTCCCAAACTGCAAATAAAATCACACACGGAAACACATCTGTTCTTCCAGCCTCCTTTCACATTGCAGTTAAGAACAACCCTGGCTCCCTGGAAGTGCTAATTAGAAAACCCACACAGCAGCCAAAAAAAGGAGCATAACTATGGAGCAACATCACAGTGGTCTGGACATTTTGAGGGCTGGGCCACGCTGTATTAGAGAGTGGCCAGGAAGCGACAGCTTGGTGAAGGGCCCCATGTGTGAGAGAGGTATCTGATCCCTTGCACCAGTGGTTAGTGCTGTTTACTGGAATGCTAACCTGTGAGTGGCCCAGGATGGTTTCTTGTCCTGCCTGGGTTCAATGACCCAGACTAGGAAGGAGCAAGTTCCTGTTCAGAGGTATTTTTAAAGGTTACACTTCATAAACAGGCTGAAAATGATAGCCTGCTCAACCTCAAAGGATTAGGTCAGCAGAGCAAAAACTTAGCACAGAAAAAGGCATTTTCATGGCTACACATAATCCACTGACATGGAGACAACCTTACAATCAGAACCTGCATCTTACAGAGCATGGCTTCTCAGCTGTAGAGACAATCCTCCCATGCTACACAGAATGCACAGGATAGCAAAGGTTCAGAAAAACCCCACAAATGTATCACCACTTGCACCTACACATACACGTACTCCACTGAAGCTGAGGGGAAAAAAAAGTCACTTTGGCAATCTAAAAATCATACTGACTTCTACAAGTCTAATAGCATAAAAACACTGAATGTGTTCAGAAACAAGTCTCTGAGAAGGTCCATTAGTGATTAAACCAGACCTCAGGATACACCAAGCTCTTGCATCCTGACTCCCCGCTTCTGTCTGCCATGATGGTTGGGAACCTGCACCCGTAAGTGGGTCCCCTTGGAGGAGGCAGCACTGAGCATCCTCACAGGCCCAGAGTCATGTTACATCAGTAAACACCTCAAAGCACCAGCTTCACAAGAAAGAACAGAAACACAGTAAAACACAGGACCATTAAGCATCAGAGTAGCAGGATTATGTTCAACAATAAGCTTTTGCAAACAAGCTTCAAGTCTTAAACATACAGGCAGGGCTCCAAGTTCTGCAGGTGAAGGGCCCTAAAACTCACCTTTCTTTGACAACGTCTTGCAGACTGCAAGACTCTCAATACGGATGATGCAGCTAGAGCAAGGACATAAGAAGCAAGGCTGCCACTTGCACAAGTTTGTTATGATTGTGCTTACTATTTGTGGGTGCATAGAGCAAATACAAAGGCACTTCCCACCCACCACACCCCCCAACCTACTTAAGCACCGACTTAGAGCAGCAGAGGATGAGATCCATAAACTGACCTGTCTATCCTTCCAGAACTGAAAGAAGCAAACCGTCCCCCCATCCTAGAAGTGGCTACGTATGCCTTACATCCCCTTGGAACAAGAGTAGTCTGAAAAGCCTCCAACAAGCAGACTCTCTCGCTAAATGTGAGGGAACTGCCGAGAAAAGCAGCTGCCCGTCCCCACCTAGTGGAGACAGGGTATGCTGCCTTAGCATCGGAGACCGCTTTACTTGGCATCGCATCACCGCAGGGACAGGCAGGTGCGCTGCAATTTACCTGAGCACCTCTATGATTTCAGATTAACAACATCTTTTTGGCATGCTGCTCTGTTAAAAGGAATAGCTTTTATCTAATTTCTATCGATGTGCACAATATACTCCTGCATTTCATAGCTAGTGAGCAAACCTACGAAAGCACTGATCATGGCATGCTCCGGAACGCCTGGCCAAAATTCCCACTGACCCACCAGGCCTCCATTTTAAAATCTCACTTCTTCCTACAGTTACTGAGCCTGGCTTTTGTCAAAGTTGGGGATGGGGGGAGGAAGTCTCCTAAATACTGCAGAAATTGTTGTTATGTTTATATAATTCTTGCTTCCAGAGCTCCTGGTATCATCATCAGCCCTCAGGATCTTTAGCTGGCTTTGCATCAGAACTTCTCAACTGCCCAACTGCTTCTGGAAAGACCTCCAGTAAGTCATGCATGGTGTGTCAACACCTGACTAAGAATTATCATTGTTACCAAAACTAATTACCAAAGTAATTCATGACCTGTGAAAGCTGTAGTAGGTACAAGCATGAGTGTCTGGGGGAAAAAAAAAGAAACAATGCTACTGACAAACACAAATGCTATTGTAGCTGTACAAAACTCTGTCTGATGTACGTTCATGAGGTGAGCTGCAAAAGCCAATCCCACAATAACACATTATCATGAAATTAAATCAGTCAGTGAAACTTAACTTTTTGCTCTCAGCTTGACATTACTACAATTCCACCTACAACGTGATTAAGTGCTGTTATTAAGCATTCTCAGGAAGATTAAAACTCTTAAAAGAACTGGTAAAATGCATAGAAACACTACATTTATAACCACAAATAGTTGCTCCAGGAGCACTTCTCAGCTCTCAGGTCAGGGTACACACCCCATTCTTAACTGACTTTGGTATTTCCCAGGGGAATCTAATGAGGTTCAACACTGCCACGTGTAAGGTGTTGCCCTTGGGCCGGAAGAATCCCAGACACAGATACAGACTGGGAGAAGAGCTTCTTGAGAGTAGCCCTGCTGAGAAGGACTTGGGGATTGTGGTGCATGAGAGACTTAACATGAGCCAGCAGTGTGCTCTTTCAGCTCGCAAGGCCAATGGGATCCTGGGCTCCATCAGAAGAGGGGTGGCCAGCAGGGACAGGGAGGTGATTGTCCCTCTCTACTCTGCCCTCATGAGGCCCCATCTGGAGTACTTCATCCAGATCTGGGGCCCCCAATACAAGAAAGATGTGGAACTGTTGGAGAGGGTTCAGAGGAGGGCCACAAGGATGATTAGAGGGCTGGAGCACCTGCCCTACAAAGAGAGGCTGAGGGAGCTAGGCTTGTTCAGCCTGGAGAAGAGAAGGCTGTGGGGGGACCTCATTGCAGCCTTCCAGTACCTGAAGGGAGCTTATAAGCAGGAGGGGATTCAACTTTTTAAAAGGGTAGATAATGGCACGACTAGGGGGAATGGACTAAAGCTAAAGGAGGGAAGGTTTAATCTGGATATTAGGGGGAAGTTTTTTACAGAAAGAGTGGTGAGGTGCTGGAACAGGCTGCCCAGAGAAGTAGTGAATGCCCCGTCCCTGGAAGTGTTCAAGGCCAGGTTGGATGGGGCCCTGGGCAACCTTGTGTAGATCCAGGCCTAGAGGTTGGTGGCCCTGCCTGTGGCAGGGGGGTTGGAGCTCTATGATCCATGGGGTCCCTTCCAACCCAGACCATTCTATGATTCTATGATTCTATGATTCACTGAAATAGATGATATGAATCCCCCTTCACAGAGCATATGAATCAAAGGAATTAGAAAATTTTCTGGGAGTTTTTCTTTTGTTGGTCATACATACACCATCCTAAAAATACACAATGGCCTTACATTAAGGCCTGTAATACCTAATCAAAATCAAATTGGTCTGCCAATATTCTTTAGGAAACCCATCAACTGTGCAGCACCAGACAGAACTCACAGCCAGTTACATCAATGACATTATTAATTTTGTCATCTCCTGCAGATGAAAAGAGAAGGCATCATGCCATCTGCACAATGCAATTATGTTAAAATCAGATATTTCTGCACACTGAAGCTTTGATGAACTCAGATTTTAAGTCATTTAATCAAATACACCATTATGTAACTAGAAGGAGATTAGGAGCTTTTTTCTAGTTAATGCACATGAAATTATTGAAGATTAACAACTAAGATGTAGGAAAAAATTTGAAAACTCGGAGCTATATCAGTGTACCACAACTAAAAAAAACCAACAACAAAACTCTTTCAATTCTCTTTTAGGCTTCAAAAAGTAAACAGACCTCTAAAGGAAAGTATCCTGGAACAGGAGCAGAAGAGGTTATGATGCAGCCTAAGGAGCAGGACTACTTTCTTTGAGCACTGCACAGCCTGGCATTATTACTTGTACTGCTTCCATGTTACCACTTACTAGCAATTGCTTTTATTTCAGAACATCCCTAACCATTTTAAAGACTGTTTTCAAGCCAGTGCTTAGGGACTCGGGAGCACTGCAGTTAGACAGCTAGCTACATACCCCTCCTGCTGACAGCAGTCCTGAACAATACTTGTAACAGTTTGCTCCTAGTAATAACAGAAAGGTGTAGTATGCTGTCTGCTGTAAAACACTTCAAAATCAATTCATGTCCTGAAGAGAACATTTCCCAAAACTTGTGCAGAGCTCAACGAAGAGGTGATGACCATTTCCACCTATTTTTCCCAGCAGCAGCACTCAGACTCAGACAGCAGTACAGTATGTGAAAGGCTGGCGTTCTCTCAGCAGAATTCCACTTCTGGGTAAAGCATTTCTTCAGCACTAAAATAAATGACATTCTAACAAGACACAAGAGGTAACCCCCGCAAGCAGAACTATCAAAGGACAAGCTACAAACCATGGAGGGCAGGAGTTTCAAACATAATGCCAAGGCAGAAGCAGCAACTATACCTACTGGCCAGTAGCCAACAGGACAGTGAACCTTTTGCAGCATATTTCCTGAGAGACACTTCCTCATCACAGCAAAGGTCAGGCTGTAACAAGCAGGTGGACAATCCCCCAGTTGCTTCTCTCTTTACAAGATTTAACACGTTTTATGTTTTGGAGAACCAAAACACACTTCAAGAAAGCCGGGGGTGGGAGGGACACAGCGAAGACCTGGATTTTAGAATCACAACTACCTCAACAGGCATGTGATTGCTTCAGCAAGTACAGCCTGTTACCTGGAAGCATCCTCACACCCTGGAAGTAGACAGCCAGAGCAAGAGTAAGCTAAATTTCCAAGGTTAATAAACAGAGCTAAAAACCTCCGGCCTTTTAACTGATAACACAGAGCATTCAAACCATTTATGAGGTCCCTGTGTGTGACTAAGCTTAGCTACCAAGTTGGTAGCAGTCATGTTTGAACTTCTGTCCATAGTTTAACCCAAACCTTTGGATATCCAGGTTCAGTTTAACACAAAACCTAGTTTAAAGTTACAGACAGCTTATTTTATTTAAAGCACCCCTAAAAAATCTGTTCTTCTTGTAATGAACCCACGAGTTTTCTGAAGGTTTTTCCTGTTTGTTTTTGCTTTTAAATCAGGCCCAACTGAGAAGAGGCTACAAGGACCATCATATGGGTTGAGTAGTGTTATCAGTAGATACATCAAAAGCTCTGGTAGCTGCTTGCTCCAGTCTTAGTTTTTCTTTTCTCAACACCCTCAGGAAGGCTAAGCTGCCAGCATACACTGGTTCTATACTCCAGCCCTTTCACCAACTACCACTTCGCTAGAAGTCCAAATTCAAGCCACTACAACTTTACTATTGTTTCTTTCCCACCCTGCCATGCCCCACCTTGTGGCTTTTGGGACTGTGAGACCGGTATCACACAGTTTTACAACAGCTTGAACACACCAGGTTCAGTTCAGTCCTGCCATCCTTCCTTCCTGGGCAAGCAGAGACCCGAGCTGTCTCCTCCCATCAGGAGAGGACAGACAGCGCGCCCCCACCAGTCTCACCTCTGCTAGTTTCAGCTGACACAAACTGACCCCCCTGTACCCTGGCTGCAGCACGGCCACCACTCCAGCTTTCAGCATGCACTTCTTCCCACAGCCCTTTGGCAAAGCCTGACAGATACCTGTCCACAGAACAGGTGAGCATTTACCTACACTCTATAAAGTCAGCTGTCTCACTGTGTAGGGTGCAAGTGTGACAACTGCAACACAAATGGTTGCTCTGTCCAAAAGATGTAGCATCCTTTCAACATCAATGTCTGTCATTCTGTCATTCTGTCCCCTATTAACAGAAAAGCCATGAAGATTTACAGTGTGAAACAACCATATTCGTCATATTTTACATTTCTACCACAAGGTCTTGTCCATACCACCTCAGCATTTTAAAATAAAGCAGCACATTAAAAATGCTGAAAACCACAATTCTCTGAGTTTTGCTCTCCATAAACCTGTCCCATTTTACAGTAAATCAGTTTCTTTACACACCTCAGAAACTCTACACTGATAGGAACAGAATTCAAATGCATAATTTTAGGTAGGTTATTTCAGATCTTAGCAAGATTATTTGAAATGCTGTACTTGAATGCACCACACATCAGAACACTAGTTGAGGTATGAGTACGTCAAAAGAAATACAACTTCAGACTTATACTTCCATCTGCTGGGTCTTGTAATGTTTTTGTACATCCTTTCTGCATGTAACCCCAAATTCAGAATGCCAAAGCTGCATGCAGCTGTACAAAAACATTACAAGAATCTTCAGATACTTTCTGGTATCTTCAGATACTTTCTGGTACACCACTATGAGGTAGCTATACTGTAGCAAATGTACAAAACCTGAAAGATGCATTAGAAACTTCATACACAAGGACAAGAATCTTCTTTATGACTGTATAAAATACTTCACAGAATGCCAAGCATTGTAACAAACATATTCAAATGTTAATAATCAATTTTGCAGAAGCAATACCAGTGACATGCATCAGGAGTGGATAGCAAGCAGAGTCTATTTACTCCCAAATGACTAAATTTCCTCTTCCCCTTGCACCGACGGGAAATTCTTACACCTTTATGGATAACAAATGTCATGTATTACACTCTCAAACTGGAGACAAAAGCTTATAAACCATGTGCCTATTTATAAATTAATCTGTTCTGCTTCTTCAATAATTGCTTACACATAAAATACTCTGTAGTACAGTTAGCTGACTCCTGAAATTATGCTTTCAAGTTCAAAGACACAAGCACCACAAATTCAACTGAAATAATGAAAAAGTCAGTTACCACAGCCCAAATTTCAAGCAAAAATCCCTTATAAGTCATTAAAAGGAGAAAATTAGCTTGCTAGTAAATTTTTAGTTGGTTGGCTTAGTATTGTGTGTCCACCCCATCTGTCCGTCTGCTCCCCACCCCCCCTTTTTAAAACCTGAAAAGTACACATTGCAGTACATGTATAGCAATGGCTTTTTTTACATGCAGATATCATACCTGTGTGAAGTATTTTCCATCTTGTTTCAGGACTTTCATTGACAGGTCAAGAATCAACCGCAGAAACTCCCATGTGGAATCTGCATACAGAGTGCAATGTAAAAACAGAATAGCACATTACTTGTTCACTATCACATATTCAAGACTTGCAAAATATCTACTGTTTAAAAAGTAGCTATCCTATGCCTTAAAAAGCCCACAAACCAACAATAAAAACCACACACACAATCCATACACAATGACAAGGATGGTGGAAGTATCTTTGTAGCAATTTTTCAGATATTTCCAGAAATGAAGTGTGGAAAAATTTACTTGACTGTGAACTCTCCAAATATTTCCTCAACAACTAAGGAGTTTATATTTTTCTGGAATAAGCACAGTTTAAGAAGTCCTAGGCACTTACTAATTTTTTCTAACATTAAAGAAAAAATTCTAAAACAGACGTACTACTGTCGTCTGCACACCGGATCATTACCCCACTTTTGGGACAAGGTTACTATAATTCTTTGCTTCTCAGATTTGCTATTAAAAAAAAAGAGTCGAAGTATTTTTATTGCAAACTGCTGCACAGTGGAAGCACATGTGGAAAATCCTCCCAAATTTAGGAAAATAAATTAGAAGATTAACCTTCTTCTGGAGATGTGGAGATTGGAACAGCCGTCAGATCATTAATTACATAATCAAACATCCTTCCTTCTTTGGCATACCTCTTCAGTACAGGAATACAGTCTTCAATTAGAACCTGTAAGCAACAAACATTCTCCTACTTCAAACTCTTAAAAATAATAATTAACTTTCAAGGAATGTGAAGATGGGGAAATTCAAATAATCTGATGCAGAAGTATACTTCCAACATAAATCCCAATGTCAGCTATTAAAATTTAGAGGTGTCATAAAAAAGGAAAAAATCCTTTCCAAAATTAAGAAAAAGTCAGCAGCCACTTCCCCAAAACTTTGCCACTATGTTCTTCAAGGCTAGGTATAACTGTATTTAAAATATTACTTCTAATGAATGAGAGAAAATAAACAAATTACCTGATAGCACTCTCCTTTCAGATTGTCTAAGACATCTCCACATGTTTTACGCATGTATTTTTTACACCCGTCGATCACCATTTGGTCAATGTTTGAAGCTGGTTAAGGCATTCTACATTCCAGAAACAATACAGGCAAGAGTTTCTACTTCCAAAAAAAATCTCAAAGAGATGGCATTCACAAAGGAATAGTAAGATGTGCACCTTGGTATACATACTGCAATAGCCAACCTTATGTATTTGCCACCAGATTCAGTTAGAATTTTAGGAATTTTTGGGACCTTAGGTTACTGTGAAAGCTTGGCATCTGAACAACAGGACAGTGTATTTTAAAATACAAAACCCAACAAAGCTCAAAGCTTCAACCTACATTTTTTAAAACAATAATTTTAGTTGCTAAGAAGGGGATCCCAAAACCTACGACGATCAACATTTCATATGGCTAACAGTTTACATTACAAACTACCTGAACTACAGAATGTTGAAAACTTGATTTATATCAGTATTTAAGGCAGGGCAAGAGCTGGTGATTCTGACACCAACATAATTCACTGAGTCCTGACATTCCTATTAATTAAAATTTTTTGCTTCTAGGGATTTATTTTTTTAAATAGCTTCCTTCAGAAAAACAGAACCACCCAAGGAAGCAGAACTCAGCCCAGACCACAGATTTGACAGGCCTGTCTTCTGTTATCAGAGCAGGTATTAGTGTTTCTGGTTCTAAGTCAATTGCTACTTAAGAGTTACAGTATCAAATGGTAGCTCCATGTGCTACATAAGGATGTACAGATATGTAGCCACTGGGTGTCTCTAAGCTGACATTTTAGTTTAGATCATATCTGCTCATGCAAAACAGAACCAGACAGTTAATTGTGCTCAATGCTAAGACATCTGCAGAAAAGCACTGTCTGAGAAGTGTCAAAATGAATGACCAGTCATTTGTCAAAGGATATCTCTACCATAGTAACCATCTTTGGCTTCAGTTTGACTATCTCATATAGTATACCTCCATCACCACCTCCTAGGATTAGTACTTCTTTCCCAGTGTAGTCTTCCTTTCCACTGCCCATTATGGCTTGAGTGTATGCCAGGTCACTCTCTGCCAGATCTTAAAGAAAGAAAGAAAGAGTTAGAAAGAAATATTACATCTTTAATTCTTCTCATTAATTGGTATTAATTTTGTATTAATCCAGATGTGATATAATACAGATCAAAGCAAGAGTACCTACAGAAACAATCTAGTTCTCAGAGACAGTCCAGGTTAATGGGAGGCTGGTGATTTACCACAGCTAATGAGTGTCTCCTCAGAATCCCACATGGGATTTCTCTAGTTCTCAATGCAAATCCAGCAAAGGCTGCCTCAGCATCATAAGTACTGCATGCCAAAGGAAGCAAAGTTGTAGAGCAAAACAGTCAGGACTTTATGTCCACACTTGATACTTCAGTGGGTTTTCACCTCAGACTAGTGCTGCAGGAGACAAATCAGGAGATTTTTGAAAGCACAATCTGGACTCCCCAACTCAGAGCCACAACCTACGCGCACCCCTGTTGACACCTGCACAGAAACCTAAGTGTGGCCATCAACACCTAACTCCTGAAGGGCCCTGAAACATGCCTTCTGCTGACATTCACCTAAGCTTCAAGCTGGACAATAACATTACTAAATTCCTAAGTGTTAAGAACAGATCTGAGCTACAAGGACAAAGCTTTGTGCAGCCAGGCATCATATCATGGCACATCCTATCCTTCTGTCTGGCAATCAGCACTTGGCTGAAGTCCACAGTAACAAAATGACACAAAGCAGTATTTTAAAGCCCCAGGGCAGGTAGGTAAGTAATGGCACACTTCCCTTCCTTTGAGGATTACCGTTACAATGTTCAAACAAAACCTCATCACCACACGAAACCGGTGACAATTTCTGGCCAGAAGTATGGAATACCTCATTTGGTGATTTCGGATACAATTCTAACTGCATTAGAAAATACCTTGCTAATGAATTCAGTCATAACCCTTTTCAGCTGTCATCTGCACAGAAGTCCCCCTGACAGTTGCAAAAAGCTAATTGAATGGTTAGAGGTATTTCTGGTGATTTCAAAAAGCTACAGTCAGATATCTTAATTACTCTGCCATTAGACAGAAATTAGGTTTCTATCCCTAGACAGCAACATCCCTCACTTGCCCCAGTTGGTAGTTTTCAATACAACTAACAAGAGATTTTATGAAGCATAGTCCTTAATTCCTAAATTTTCTTGCAAACAGCATTACCCAGCTTAATAGAACAGTATCCCATCTTCACTTTCAAAAATAACAGATCAGCAGCCACAGAGTATCACATATAAAGACCCTCCCATAAAGACTGGGTCACTCTTCTGCTTAGAGTCCAACTGCACACTTGGAAGAAGTCAAAAGATGTTCACCAACAAAGCAGCTAAATGGGTTAAGCTACAGCTCTCCTCTATCTACCCAAGCAGGTAATTCCCTTACAGAATCAAGGGAGTAGCAGGATTATCCACACACACATGCGTGCACACACACCCCCTAGTTATTACTCTGTGTTTCTTTAGAATTCTACTGTGTTTTGAAGGCTGACCATCACTGTTAAACCCCAGCCCATAACTACACACCCCCACAGCCACCTGCTTACTCCTCTCTCAAGCCCTCCCTGCAGGATGCAGACAATGAAAAAACCCATCTCATGGGTTGAGATAAAGGCAGTTTAATAGGACAACAAAGGAGAAGAATCATAATAGGTAATAAATACATATACAAAGCAAGCAACTCACAAACACAATTGTTCACCACCTGCAGAGAAAGAAAAAACAAACACAATGCCTAGTCCATTTCCAAGCAGCAATCCCATCTCCAGCTAGCTTCCCCAGTTAAATGTGAAGAATGATGCAATACAGTATGGATTATTCCTTTGGTCAGTTGGGGTCAGCTGTCCTGGCTGTGTCATCCCCCCCGCAGCTCCTTGTGCACCCCCAACCTTCTGCAGTGGGATGAAGAGCAGCAAAGGCCTTGGCTCTGTGCGAGCGCTGCTCAGCAGTAACAAAAACATCCCTGTGTCAGCAACGCTGTTTTCAGCACCGACTCAAAACCCAACACCGTACCAGCCACTGTCAAGAAAATCAATTATCAGTCAAACCAGCACACCAAAACCCAGTTTGTTTCACTGTCAAAGAGAAGCCCTCAAGAAGTCAGACCTGCAAAAAACAGGTAAAACCTCGTATGAGAGAAGAGAGTAGATTAAGCTCTGCTAGAGAACATTCTGACTTCTGTTCTCCTGTGCCACCTTCCACAGCAAGGGCAATGACTTTGGAAAAAAGAAGAAAACTTCTTTTTGGTATAGAGTACCAAATGTTAAATTGGCCAGCCTTTCTGATTAAAATACTTTATGTACAGAGAGATACATGTGCTGATGCACATACGCGGGTTCCTCTCAAATAAGATACTTACTAACATCCCCACTGAGGATAAGAATATTCCCAAACTGTTTCGAATGCAGAATTTTAATATTCTGAAAGGGTGAATCTTCATCATAGACAACTTCATCTATGTCGTACTCCACCATGCGCCCATCAGCTGTGGGCCAGTATCTATCAATGACACCTCCTCTCAAAATAGCTGGCAATCTAGAAAGCAGTAAGAAAAAAAAGAAGACATCTCAGAATGCTTATTTTTTAAAAAAAAACCCTGTAAACATTCTGTAGATTCACTATAATAAACAAGACCTACAAGAGGGATCTAAAAAACTCATTGAGTGTTAAATCTTGCAAGTTAAGTAACCTATCAGTATATGTATTAAATATACATAACTTGCTAAGGTACAGATGAAATCTAAATTGCTCTTCTTTATGGACAACTTTTACAACGTGCACATGAATCTATCTCTACCCTAAGAGAGGGGGTTTACATAAAATACCAGCCTCTGCAGAAGAATCAGCTTCATTACTAGAAACAGAGACAATACAAAAGCAGAATGCAGAGGAAAAAAACATGACAAAACCTCTTCCCACCTTCAGCTAAGAACGCCTTTTTCTTGAAGGCTCTCACCCTTCTAAAGTTGTACTGAGAGACATTTTAAATAAACACACATAAAGTGAAATAGTGCAGTGTTTCAAACTGAGCAAAGTCCCCCTGCAGCATATAAACAACCTTTGTTATCAGCTGATGGTTTGCATTACTTGTTTTTTTTAAGTGGTTAGACCGTCTGCACAGATTAGTTTCACTTCGCTGGCTTGTCTTTCTTTTTCTTTTTTTAAGTACCTTGGTTCAAATCAGTATTTCTGACCTCTCTCTTTTGCAAAAGCCAACTATATTTGAAATGGCAGTGAATTATTAAAATATAAAATGATTGCATTCCATTTTAAGCAAAACGGGCAGGATTCATCACATTTCCCACACAGACTTCAGAGTCCAGGGTAGGTTTGGTTTTTCTCCTAAGGGGATGCAGCAGAAGACCAGAAGCAGACAAACTTCTAAACTCACTAGAGATTCTCAACAAACATTTCAGAAATATTTTCTACCCTCAACGAGCCGCAAGATGGCAGCAGACGGTGACAGTAAGAACATCTATTCTGTACATCAAGACAACAACAAAAAAAAAAGGCAGAACTTTTCGAGCAGCATTAATTCTAGTGGAGCTGCAAGTGTGAAGCTAACACTGGAAGGATGCAAAGCACATTAAAAAAAAAAAGACTTGAGGGGTTTATGACAAGATTCATGCCAGATCCACCTTTCTAGGAGCTTCATCTTCCCATACTAAGGTAATCAAATTAATCTAGATCACTTCAGGCAGACTTTTTCCTGACCTATTTTTAACAAGTTCCTATTACAGGGATTCCACAAACACCCCAGGTCATGTTTCAAAATTGAAGTATCTTCACAGAGAGGGTTCTCCCCTATATGCACAAGTCTATCTACATTCACACACCGTGTGCCAGGGAAGGTTTTACTTTACCAGGACAAAGTAAAGCAAGACAACAGCCTCTCTGTGTTTTACGTACCACTGTTAAAACACAAAAAGTAATTCTCAAGGTATAAAATCACTTTTCAAGTCACTACCACTTCACTGGCAGTCTTCTAGAGCCGTCAGATTACTTTCTGCTATAGTACTGCTTAGCTGGTTTCTCATTTTACAGTTTGTTCCTTAGCCTTACTTGATCTTGCAGATTTTAAGCTGCCGTTTAAAGTATTTCCACCTCTGATTAGGTTCTTTAAAGCTGCACCTTCCAGCAGGTGCAGTGCCCACAGTAAGCACTCCCTGGCTTCGAGGTGCCAGTGACTGACAGGCTACTCATCACAGTACAGCAAAACACAATTTGCTTACCTTTACTAACTGTGCAGACAAGCTACCTACAGAAGTAGATGTATGAACTTACCGCTTCACTCTTTTTATATTACCATGAAACAATTCTTTCATTCTTTCTTCTACTTTGTTTAGAAGCTGAAAAAGAATAAGAAACAAGCGGTTTGCTATTAGGCAATCACAATGTTAATCTGTTAAACTAGGCTACTCAGAAGGCAGTAAGAAGCAAAGCAGCACCTACACTCAAAGGCTTTGAAATGTAATGTTAGAAGTCCACAAATAACAAGCTGGTTGCCTTAGCCTTGTTACTAGCAAGAATATGCATATCGCAGCAGCTGTCATCACTGTGTTTAGTTGTCCTCCAGGACAACATAGCCAGACCTTTCAAGCACAGCCAAAGTGGGAACATGAGAACCCTGTAAGGTTTTGTTCCCACCAAAGTGGTGGCCTATTCCACTACAATATCCAATGTCTGTCCAATCTAGTATTCCCCTGAAATATGCTTCATATTAGGAAAATGATTTTTCCCCATGGGGAAGAGCTTTGAGTACAGAGGCTCCCTATTTCCCAGATTAAAGAAGGAAGAGTCATACACTCACATACCAGGCTATGATTTGAGCATCACTCTTCCCTCACTCCCTACCTGAAGCCCTAACCAATGCTGCTAGAACTTCAGTCTTTACAGAAAAGAACATGAGGCCCAGGACATGCTAAAAAGAGACTGCATGTGCACACTCACACATGTATGCAGCTATAAGAAGTGTTACTACTCCTCACGTGTAAGCATGAGGGTTTGAACTAACTAACTTTGGTACCTAAAAAATCTTTTCCCAAGATACAACTTGATAGACCTGAAGAAAAGAAGGGGATCCCCATGCAGTTTGACAAGCCTAGTGAGACAAGCATCACTTGTACCTGATCAACTTCATCTCTTCCTTTCGTATGATCTTCATAGCTCTGCAGGTCCACCAACACTAATCCATGAGGGTAAATTCTCAAGTTGGCAAAACTACAAAATAGGGAGACACAGTAATGACAATTTTATTATCAAAAATCAGGAGGAGTAAAATCTGCAGTGAGTTAAATTTGGGATGCACGGGGTTTTTTCCAGTCGTCTGTAACAGTTGGCAGTGCCAGCTCTGGTCGTCTTCTGCAAGTCATCACAAGCAGTTACAAGAGCATGCCAGTCACTACGTAACTAATAAAATCAGTAAATAGCAAGGCAGTAAAACGGGGTGTTTAAACCAGAACAACTATGGTTCAAGGGGAAGATAGACTTCCTATCAGTCTCTTTTAAAAAGAGCCGCTTGAACAGGTGTGTTGTTTTTGTTTTGTTTTCCTTTTTAATTGAAAACAAGCCTCAAGAAAACAACTGGACACTTTCCTTCCCCTGTGTCTTCCCTCTCATGTTAAGAGTTTTTTGTTTTTCGTTTTTTATTTTTTGTAAACTTTATAGCAATTATTTGCAGAGACAATGTTCACATTCAAAGCTGAATAAAAATTGCTAAGTGAGATACAAGTCCAGCAAACATGCTTAACTGCTATCAGAAAGAAAATCCAGACTATTCTGTAAGTCTTACCTGAAGATTCTAATTTTGGTAACTGTAAGATGACTAAATGATGAAACTGACTGGAGTAATTCAAGAATAAAGAACACTCCTGCTGGCTTTGGACAGCACTGATCTGTAGCTGTGATGTGTTTATAGTTGTCAGAGAAACTAGAGCATTGCCCACTTCCTGAGACGTCTTGGGCTTTCCTCAAGACTTCACATGCAGGTCCTGCCTTGAGGAGGGAAGGTTCTACACCCACTGCGTTTCATTTCCCCCTCTGAGTCCCTGAAGGTTCTGAGGAGCACATTCGGGAGACCTTCCGTACACCTCAGCGATGGCTCACTAGGTGTCCTCCCGACAAGAGCCTCTGGTTAGGGACAGGAAAACCTCTGCACCCGGTGGCCATTAACCAAAACCACACAATAGCCTTAAAATGGGCTTCCTGCCCCACCCCCCAGCACTGGAAACTACTGCATAAACCACACTATTTTACCCTGATGACTAAAAGAAGAGTCAAGAAGTAAAAGAAGACGTGCTTTTTTATTATTATTTTTAACTACCAAACAGAAGACTACCACTTAAGAGACCAGGTTTATGAGCTAATTAGAAAAAAAGGTGTTTTCATTGTTCAAGACATCTCTAAGGCAGCTTTTTGCTACGTAAGAACGAACCTGCACACATTCTACTGTACTCCTGCCAAAACCAAAGCAGAGGAAAGCCATTCTGAACTTTGGCAGGCAAACACTTTACCAGCATGTTTTAGGATGCCGTGCCCCACTCACGTGTGGTGACTGACACAGTTTGGTATTTTCCATACGGGGGCCACTTTGTACTTTGCCTGGTGACCACAACATATTACAGTTTAAGCAGACATTCCCATCAGTAAGATAAACGTAGGACCATTAAACAGTAATTTAAAAAAAAAAAAAAACAAAAACGGGAAGACACACAACTCCCCTCCCAGTCTCTACACAGCTTCAGAGTTTTTCAGTACTTCTCTATGACCTTACAACGCCCTGAACCAAAGGGATTCAGAATGACTCATGCACTTCCAGAGTATTTTGGTACTCAGCATAGGGTGAACGACTACTGCAAAGGACAGCTCTGGAGAAAACCCTACTAGGATGCTGTTATATGATTTTCATGTCAGCAAGGCCGTACATTTTGCAGTGTGCCTAACATGAGAAGGAAAAAACCCAGGTATAAGTGTAAGAACAACTTTATTGCTAGACTCCAGGATTTTTATTGTTGTTTAAATGAGACAAAAGAGCAGAGCTCACTAGACAGAAGCACTGGTCACTCCAGCAGGTTTTGGACACATCCATTCACAGTGAAAAGGGACAGCAGACCTGCTCCAGGCCCTCAGAGCTGTGGCACTAGAGACAGAAGTGAGCATTTGCAGTTCAGACAAAAATGTTTTAAGTTCTGAGATCTGACACCTGCACTGTTAGAAGAACTTTTTATGAGTTTATTCCCATATTCCAGGGGTTGCCATTTACACAAATGAGCAACAGACTAATTGTCCTATGACTTGAGTTCCCTTTTACATTTCCTTTCCTACAAGGATCACATTGCTGTCATAAGATTTGACAGCTGACATTGTCCTCACTTCTATGACTGCATGAAATTTTCCTGAAGTACATGGTGTTACTGCCTTTACTTTGGGATCTTTCTTTGGGTGTGAAGTGAGGAGAGGCAGAGATAAGAAAAGCACAACCACACAACTGCCAACTTATCCTAAGTGATGTGATGGCAGTAGAATACAGACACAGTAATAGTGCAGAACCATCATTCATTTATTTTGTCAAACTGTTACCTCTACCAGAATAGCAGGGTCCTGACATTTGGAGGGAAGAGGAGGAGAGAGATGGAAGGCAGGCACCAGGCTGAAACAGTGTAGCGGGGCAAAAATTCAAATTCTGAGCATCTGGCTGATAAATCACAGAGAATTTATGGTAAACAACTTTGAAATTCAGAATTGCTGAAGAAGCTGATATGTATCTGGAGTGGTTATACCTTAGTTAAAGTCACCTGGCTGGAATTTAACACCTAAAATAAAGCCTAAAATGCCTGTAAAGATGTAAACACGTGAGCAGTAGAATTGTACGTTCAGAAAAGCGACCAAATGAGTAGCATGAAGGCAACAGCAGCAGGACACCACAAAAGGCTTACTCGCTTCAACCAGCAGATAGCGAGGGCTATGCGCTGGCTTTTGTTACTTGACACTCGGCTGCTCTGCAGAGCACACATGAAGGCAGGTTTGCAGATACTTAGGGAAGGGTTTTTAAGAACGCAACACTGTTTGTCCTCTACCTATGAAAATAGAGAGGAGATTACTTGACAATCCAAATGAGGGAAAAAGAACACTGGGAAAAAGTGTTTCCTTCAAAGATCTTCCTTCCTGCATTTTGTCTTACTGAGAAGTTTAATTCCTGTCTTCCAAATATGTCACCTGCCATACCTTTGGTGTGTGCTTGCAAATACTTTCATAAAAGCAGTGAGGAAGAAAGCTCAGCGAAGAGGGATCCTTTCCTTTCAGCAACAAAACCTGCATGTGAAGAACAGTCCCCAGAGTAACAAGGCCTCATTTGATGCTGCACCTGCATACCTGCTGCATCTGCCAGGACTTTCTGTGTTTCCAGGCAAACGAGTCTCACCTACAGAAACAATTCGATGGAGTGCTGAGTCTTGTCAGCTGAACAACGGGGAACATCAGATGTTAAGAAACAGTTACATTGATTTGTGCAGCTGGGATTTATTTGAAATAAAGAGGTTCTGGGTGAGCACCCTCCTCATCTAAGAAGAGCCAGAAGCAAGGAAGTTAACACATTTTAAGTGAAAATATGTTGCCTTAGTTACTTGTACTGAGGAGTAAGAAACATTGCAACCCCGCCTATCTGTGAAAGGATTTCCACCAGCCCGCCCAGGGAACAAAACTGGATAGACCAACAAGTACCTACAAACCCCTCTTCACCCCTCAATGCCTACATCTACTGACAGATCAACTCTGAGTCACTACAGAACAGACAGACTAATTCAAGTATTTGAAAAAAAAAAATTGCCAATAAAAGCATCACCTGTCAAATTACTCATCACAAAGAAGGAAATTAAAACCTGCTTATACCAGGAAAACCTAGATTAATGTACTAAGAAATCCCAATATAAAACAACAAAAAAAATCACAACCTTGTTACAGTAACAGCTTTTTTAACGGTTTTCATCTAATTACAAAGCACTCAAGAGACCTCAAGGAATGAAGCAATTTTTCGCTGTACTATTAATCCTGTTCACTATTTATAAAACAAGGAAGTTAACTGAATGGAAGCTGCCACAGCTCTGAACTGTTGCTGATTCCTAGCAAACACTTCCAATCCTTCAGCCCATTTCTGCACTCCAGCCAACTCCATGAATAAACTACAACGTTTTAGCCTGACAAACAGCTGAGGAATGTTCATCCTGCTCCTTTAAAATGCGCTGACTAGCACATACAATGGTTAGCCAGAGACTAACACAGAAAAGGAAAACACTAAAAACACTCACTCCTCCCTCCAGTGTTAAGGTATTCATCATCTCACTGACACACAAACCAACTTCAACCGGGTAAATCTTGACAGTGAAGGCAAATGCCAACAGGATTACTCTTCTCTAAACAAGAATTCAGACACAGAAGCCAAAAATGGATTCATGGATAAAGGAGGTCAAAGTTTTTCTGAAAGGCAGTATTCTATTGTCAGTGACTGTTTCAGGTTTTGTGGGGTTTTTTTAAGAACTCTCAAGTGGTAGACAATGAAAGATGGAATGTGGATGCATGGAGGCCAAGAAAAACACCTGTAGCTCTACGCAGTATGTGAGCAAGAATTTGCTCACAAGCAGCAAGGCTATTAAAGTTTTAGTTGAGAACTCAATTTCAATTAGCTTTAATGATTTTCTCCTTACCTAAACTAATTTTTTTAATCTTTCAAGAAATAGCGGACCCTATGACTCTGCACACAGCACCATATACCTTAAGTAAGATAGACTCCACATTATTTTTTAACTGTCCGGTCTAAGCTAGAGTGAGTGACACATCAGTAAAAGCATGCTGCTTAAGGTGACCCTAAAAACATCCTGGAAGCGGTCTGAAAACACACAGCTCAGGAACACAAAACTGTTGGGGCCCCGGAATTTAAGGGACAGAACTCCTCTCTTGCACGTGCTAGTGTTCCCCAACCACCGTTTGGGCAAGGGGGCTGGGCAAAGCCCAGAGCAGCGCATCCCTTCCCACCACTGCAGCCAGGGCCTAGAGAGGCTCAGCTGAGCCCATTTCCTGCCCCGCTCTCGGGGTTTTCAGCTGAACTTGCCTCAATTAGGTCCTTTGTCAGCGTAAATCACAAAGCAAATGGACCAGGTAGAGCTGCCATATGTGACTTTTGCTTGCTTAGCTCCGGACAAAGGAGAGGGGGGAAGCTGTTGCTTTGGTAATGACAACAGGAAAGCACGGCTTAATCCCCCAAATCAGCTCCAATTCGCTTAAACACAGCCCTCCGCGGGGCTGTTCACAGGGCACCTTTGTCAGAGACCAAGTTTTGCCAACAGCAGGCCCCCCATTCAGCAGAGCTGTAGCTCGGGGCACCCCGCAGCCTCCGGGCATTATCTCTGCAGGCTTAGGCGCTGTTTAGCAACATCTCACTGCCATCCCATCTCAAGCATTTTTTTCCTGGGATTAGTACTCTGATCAACTGCACATCATTGTCTTGCAATGGCTGGGTCACAAGTGTGGTTTATGCGCACAGACTCACACAACTCCTTCTTGCATACAGCACAACTTATGCATCTTTTGTCCTGGAGAAGATTTCTGCCCAGTAACCCGCAGACATCCTTGCACGGAACTGCTCTTCCCTCCAACACATTCTTCCTCCTCCTGCTTTTTACTACAAGCTACATTGTTTCCTGAAGTAGACTGTGTTGTAGAGAAGGAAAAAAATTCTAGTTGTGTCAACTACTTTTAATTCGCATAAAATTCTTGTCGTATTTTAGATAAAAATAAAGCTTAGTTAGTAAGTGTCAATTCAACTGCATGTTTGCCAGAGCATTCTTACCACTCCAGCGTTTGTTTTGCAGGGTTTAACTGCCCGGTCTAGTGGCTGTTAAGTGTTCACAACCTTACTTGTTTAAGCTAAGGTCAACTGATGTAGCTTCAGTTATTAGAAGAAATATTCTCTTTTAAAACAAGTGTATGCTGTTTAAGTGATCTGAAAGCTGGAGAAAACAAAACCGCTGAAGCCCCCAAACTCACAGGAAGTTCTGCACATGCTACTGTTTCCCAATTTGGTGTTTAAAGGGGCTGGCAAAGCACAGAAATTAACCAACACCACTACAGGCAGTAAATTGTCTTGCTAAAGTAAGCAATTTCCAGGGAAGATAAATCCAGACAGCAATGAATACACCAAAAGAAAGCAATAACCATTCTTTATTAATATATTTAACACTGCATCAGAAAAAAATAGCCACTCCAAGTGAACTCTTGCCTCCTAACATGCAGCTCTTCCATGCACTCCCATTCTTCATTCTTCAGTTTTGAGGCTGCATCACAAAGTAGAATTCTTTACTGCATTTAAGATGCTCTCCTGGGTAGATTCTCTTAGAAGCTCAAGTATTTCCAGACCTGTATTATGTTAGAACTTTTGACTTCCATAAGGATTAAGAGTCTTCATTAGCAAATGTAGTTTTGATCTGTCAATACCTGTACACAATTTAACATTAAGCTAACGAAAGTAATTTGATACTAAAAGTAGGTTCAACTAAGAGATCTGACAACTAGTTCACCACACCTGTTGGGGAGTCAATTCAGGGTTGGATCAGTGATGCAGACTGCACGGTACATATGAGGGAACAAAGGAAGACAAAGGCACAGCACCCATATACTTAAGGGAAGTAGGGGAGACTGTCACCTGACTGGTGAAAAACCATGTAAAATAGAACAATAAAGCAAGTCAATCAGCCTATGCAAATCAGGAAAGGCAAAATGGTGCTGTAGGAATGGAAAGTCCATTCATGTCTTACTTGGGACACTGCAATATTTGGGGTATCTTAAAATCTACTTTTTCTCCCCCTGAAGCTCCACTTTATCAGATTTCTCACTGAACTGAAAAGATGAACAACTGTACCCCAAAAGATGCCCAGCATGTTATGCTGTTAAAAAGATGAGAACCAATACTTGAATAAACTGGTTGCATTCACACTGGAGGGCTCAAGGAGCTGAACTTCCCTGACAACAGGCAGGCCACATTCATGCTCATACCACTTATCCCCAGTTCTCCCTCCCTTCCTGTAGCCCCAAGACAGTGAAGGTTCTCCCTCAAACTCACCAACTGCCATATCAAAGCACCTGAAGTGACTTGAGGGATCTGCTGCGGGCACCAGGGAAGTATTTTACATATAGCTTACCATATATGCATTGCACGCCATGGAGCACAGCATGTACATGAGGGCTGTACATGAGAAGTAAAGCTACTCGGTTACTTTGTACAAACTGTGCAGCCTCACAGACACATCTTTTCAGGAGAGAACTCTGGAACAAACCAGCTGTTGGCATAGCCCTGAAGAAATCCAGGAGACAAGCCAGAAGTCTGCAGCAGTATAGATGTCAGAATGATTGTCCTTGCTCCCCAGCTCTTTTACTTAGCACAGTGAACAGTGGCCAGAGGTATCAGCAAGTTTGCCAACAAACACCAAGGTGCGTGGTGCGGTTGATGCACTGCAGGGAAGGGATGCCATCCAGAGGGACCTCGGTAGGTTTGAGATGTGGGCCCATACAAACCTCATGAAGTTCAGCAAGGCGAAGTGCAAGGTCCTGCCATCTGGGTCAGGGCACTGCCAAGCACAGGTACAGGATGGGCAGAGAAGATAACTATAGGTAACGCTAGCCCTAGAGGAAGACCACAGAATGTGCAGCAACAGATTATTTTCAGCTGATATTGTAGTTAAAGAACTCGGGTTAAATACTATAAAGCTCTTAAAATTTTGAAATGAGATGCTTCTAGGCATCAGTTCAGTTATCTTGTGGAAAAGTTATACAACAGAAGACTATTCTCTAGAATGTTCCTGAATACATCAAGAGACAGATACTCTTAACTCTGGAAACTGCTCCTTTAGAAGAGGCAGTCTTACAGGGAAAGCCAGTTCAAGAATTCACATCTTATGTCACTTTCAGACTCGAGGAAACACAGCAAAGCAAAATGAGGCCATGCAATCAAGGAAAGCCAGCCTTTAAGCCTTGTAAGTCCTTCCTACTTTCAGGTATTTTATCTCTAATTGTTCAATGTTTGTGTATCCTTGACATTGTGTTTTATGGGGAGCTAAGCACAAGCTTAGCCCAGTACAGGAGGGCAGCACCAGACTAAAAAGTTACCAACTTGGCTATCTTTCCACTGACCTCAAAGAGTTATCCAGAAATGGGATCTTGATCAAATTGTTTGGAAAAAAACTTAAGTGTACCTGGAGACAGTGTAAGAAGAGACTACAAAACCAAGAGAGACAAGTAAGAGGTTTTTCTAGGCACATCCAATATCAAAACCAGCATGTTTGATCAGAAGTCAGCACCACAATTGTGAAGCTGACTGAAATATACTAAAGAACTTTAGGAAGCATAACTGGTAAAGATATAAACGTTGGACTAGACTTGTCCCACCTGACTTAAATCAGGTCTTAAGTTCACATATGTGTAATTTGTCTGCACTACTTAATTTTATACATAAGATAGACATAGGGCTCTGCATAGGAATATGTTCACACAGTAAAACTCCAGCAGGCACACTCACCTAGGATATAATTTTCCTTCTAGAGATACTGGCTTGATCTCACTACAGAGAAAACTTAAAAATCCTTAGGCAGTTCTCATATGTTAACAGTGTGGTCAAATGATCTGCTTTAACAGGACACCCAGGAGAAGCAACAAGCCAACAAATTAAAGCTTATTTAGCTTCAGGCCAATCCGGAAGAACACCAAAGTGGAGATTTCAAAAAGAACAGAAGCAGCAACTGCCACAATAGATGTCAAGAACAAACAACTGCATAACTGGAAACAAATTAAGTGCAATAAAATTATGTCAGTAACTAATAAATAGGCCAGATAAACACATACTGCAATTAACTAACCCTGACACTGTAAAACAGCTTCAGGAAATCAAATTAATGTGGTTTTGCTTACCAGTTTACCCCATCAGATTCCACTTATGGGAGTGTCACTAATGACACCAACCACCTCTGTGATGCTGCTAATTATTTCAGTAGCTGGTTGAGAATTTGAAGCTTATAATGAAGTGTTTAAAAGCACACATAAAGTTTTCATCATTCACATACGAAGTTGGACGCGAACACATTTAGGTATATTCAACTGCTGGAAACATTACAAAACACATTGAGACTGACTGGAGCTGCCTGTCCTGCAGCTGGAAGAACTGGTTGAGACTGAGGCACTGTGCAGTGTTACTGCAGCAATACAGCCCAGATTAACTGTGTTCTGGTACCTTAACTGCAAGGGGACATCGCCAAGATTATTAACAGTATTCGGCTTCTAGTTGTTTCACACACAAGGCTGGTAAAAGAACAGTTTGCCCTGCCTGCACCCCAGAAGGGATCCAATACAGGGAGAAATAGATATTTATAAGGGAGAACAGAAGTGGGAAAAGAAAATCCACTCACCTGCCGTTTTTTTTAATGTAGGTTGCTAAATAGCCATGGTCTTCCCAGTTATGAACTGTTTCTGTCATTCCCTGCTCCTGAAAAATGGGCTGTAGAGCTTTAAGAACAGCATTGCAATCAGCTGAAAAATGAAGGGAAGAAAAAATAATCAATAAGAATTTTTCCATTCAGAGCAGTTCTGCTTTTAAATGGCTGAACAGTTTTTGCTGGCAGTCTGGAACACTGGCTGTTCAGTTCCATCTGAACAACAGCTGTCACATACTTTACCCCCTCCACCCCCCATCCCCAGAGATATTCCTCAGTGCACTGGGATCCAAACAATTTTCTTTTAAAAATCAGTCTTTACACCAAGCAGAAGTGCCTATCTAAAATTGATGTAATATGAGTAATATTACAGTTACTATTAGTCATCTATACTATTACAATCCAAGCAAATCATTACTCCTGTAATTACCTTTTAAAATCACTTAACAATTCCAGAAAGAAACCACAGCACTGACAAGAGACTTGGTAGTTTGCCTTTATTGCGGCTTAAGATTTTTTCCAAATGCACTGAAAAAATAGAAAGGGCAAAACTACCTTATCCACTCTGCCCTACAGAAACATCCAAGAGAGTAGGGCCCCAACTGAAACCTTCAGGATACTATGGAAAAGACCTTACTCAGACCACCACACCAATTCCCCTGCAAATAGCTAAGTGAGTCTAATAATTATCTTCAAAAGCAAGCTGATGGTAACACCATAGAATTATGTCCTTCAGTCAGAATGTGCTCTGAAAGCTTCAAGTTTGCTGTAGACAGTTTCATTGGGGTGTTTTAAATAATCTTTATTACAGCTATTGCAGGCGCTCCATTCTAATAAGGGCCCCAATAACAAGCGCCAAGTTTTGTCAGTTGATTTTGGAGTTAAGTCAAGTAAGTGGAAGATGCTGGTAAAGCTGCACCTACCAAAACAGCAACAGAACTGGAAAGACTGTCACATCACTAAGTGTCAATGAGGAAACCTACAACATACTAATTTACAGCCTGTCCTAGTGACCCAACTATCATCATTTTTGCTTGATAAAAAAACTAAGCCAGTACAGTCATGTAATGTCGACAACATCATCAGGATTTAAAAGTATTTTTCAGAGAAGTCACCTGGCAGAGCTATGTTATGGAGGCACAGTTTATATCCAAGTGTTTCAGTACTGACACATTGCCCCCCCACCCCACGAGTTATTCCCAAAGCAATTTTACTTTACTTCCTGCTCCCAAATACATACACTTTGGAAAACAGTAAGTATAGCCTGCAGATAGTGATAGTTTCTAGGATGTTACCAATTTGTATGTGCTTCAAGCCAATTAGCAAAAAAGTCTATATGAAGTAAATCACAAGAATTCAGCTCATCTATCACCCCTACACAGCTCCACAGTAGACAAGGCTGAAAACCTGATTACTTGAAACATATGTCTGCCCATCTGTAAAGCCTGGGCTCAATTATCCCTTTATGTTTTAACCAGACAGACTGAAATAACAGATAAAGCATTTACTTTAATTGCCCTCACACAAAAGTCAATTCCCCAACATCTTGCTAAAGGTATTTAACAGAAAGGCCCTGTTTCTTACTGCTCATACTATATGATCTTAATATTTACTTTTCATCTTCTATGCCTCACTCATTAACTCCCCATGTTGCAAATTACAGGGCAACTTCTGTTAGACAACAGCAAACAATTTAATTGCTAGCCCCTTCTAAGTTGGTAGCTCCCTTGATGATGAAATACCACACAGTCTACTAAGGTTTTCCCTATGCTACTGTCAGAATTGATGTCACTTGTACACTTTCTATGCTGCACCAGTCAGGTACTACCAAGGCACAGGCAACAGTTAAAGCCCAGAGCATAGTTCATCTGCCCAGGAACTGTGGTTACAGCTGTAAGTGGGACAACAATCAAGGCAACATGATTTTGGGACATCAAAAGCATAAAAGAGATGGGGCCATAATGAGAGCCACAGTTCTCAAACTGGTTCCAGTTTTTGCAGCTTGGCACTGGGAAAGGAACTTTGCAGTGCTCACTTGAACCCTGCAGCTTCCAGCATGCATCAGCACTCTTCTGGAGGAAGACAGGAACAGTTGCTCCTAAGCCAGCACATTCACAAGAAGTGTTGTCACCAACATATGCAGTCCCCTCTTCTTGCTAAAGACTTGCCTCCTTGCCCCATTCTACCTTCCTGCCTCATTTTTTACAAAACTCATGCTCATTTCTTTCCCTCTCTTGTTATGTCACCACCAAAATAACATTAAATAAGAACCTGGTTCAATAATGCATGCCATGCTCTTCCAGGTCAGCATGAAAAACAAACTGAATTGGCATGTAACTAATCCCCAGACCACTTCACTTCTGTAGCTCCTGCAAGAACTGAAGCGGTAACATGGAGAACAGACTCTAGAACAACAGAAGTGCTCATACCACATGTAGCCTATTGCTTTCAACAGTTTCAAGGATTCCTTATGTCTCTGCCAAGACACACCTAGCAGGACAAACCATCACAGATATTTTTCTGCTCCATGAACATACTAATCCCTCACAAACTGCTCACCATTCAGCAGCATTTCTTTGCTAATCAGCCAGGCGTAAGCTTCACTGAGTTCTCTCTATTATGCTATTAACTTTATGAAATTAAAACAACACACTCTTTCATCAGGTCTCCTTTTGGTTATACCACACAAGATTTGCCTTGGAGGGCTAATAAATTCTCTAAAGTTGGAGACTCCTTTTTAAAATATTTGAGGCATCAGTGGTTGCTTGAAGGCATCAGGAAGTTTCAACAATCCCCGAATCTCTTGCCCAAATCCACTTGCCACCAGCCTGAAGGTCAGATAAGCTGTACTAAGCATCGATAAGCAAAAATGACAATGGTTTTTAGAACAGTAGGAACACCTTTGAATCTACATCAAAGCATTAATTCAAGTAGTCATTAATTTTTCCTTGTTATTCGGGTGCAAAGGAAACCACCTCTCATTACCAAGCATGAAATACTGTTTTAAGTATTCGATAGTTCTTTGCCAGAAGGATTTAAAGGGCCCAGAGTTTCAACCCCACAGGACATAAACAAATATACATATTTCTCAATAGCTAATGCCCAGTTAAACCAGATGAGACAGGGATTGCAAAATGCAGTTTGTAGCAGTTGCAGACATTCCTCTAAAGTTTTAGCAGTGAAGAAGCCATTATTTGACAGTGATCTGTGAACACAAGCACAGCTCACAGTCCAGTTACTGAAAGCATCTGCTCTGGCCTCATGCATAACACTGGCTGGTTTCACCCAGATCGCTCCAACACTGAGCTCAGTAATCTGCTATTGGGCCAGACTACCTCTAAAAATATTCTGATTTAAAACCTCCTCATACCAGAGGACTGACAAAAATCTTTGTAAGCTATAGGAACAGATTAACTCTCATTTGAAAATATTCACTCGTATCTGACTTCACATTTTTCTTGCCCTGACTTTGAATCATCTCCTCTAGCAAGCAAAAATGTTAACACAGCCAAAACAACAGCACACTCACAAATAACCAGGTACAACTGTTATAGCTACAACTGTTCCTCATGCAAAGGCTAATTGGAGGCATTTTTCCAATGCTAATACTGTATCTCCATCTTAACTATAAAAACTCCACAATTAAGGGTGTGCTGCAGAAATACTCAGCAAGCAAAACATTTATAACTAAGTCCAGAGCCAAGGAGAAACTTCAGTGCCTGTATTTCACATGCCCCGTATTTCCTTCAGGCACTAAAACAAACAGAGCAATTATAATAGAGACTAAAGTCACCAACAGCTTACAGAAAGCCTCCTCACACTCACTTCCCCTCTCCCACATACATGAGAGTATACAGCAGTACATAATAATTTGCAGATAACTGGCCATAATTTAGTCATTAACTCCTGCATGGCTATCTTCTCCTTAGAAGTTGTAAGCTTAAGAATAATCATGGTCCTTTTGTCCTGGTTAAAGGTATCTGCCAGCATGAAAAATGATTATGCAGAACACACTAGTGTTTGAAACATTGTCCTGAGATGCTTCTGCAGAATTATTACAGGCTCAACCAAAATGACAACTGGTCCTTTTCCTTCAGAGACTACAAAATAAACCCATGCCCCAGGAATGAAAGCCTCCATCCCCACCTCCCAGCACACCCCAAAACCCCTGCTTTCACCACTCCTCAAGGCAAAGGCACTAGCTTTTGCTTGACATGTTAACGACACAAATGAAAAACAACTAGCTTTAGCAACACGCACCTCCTGGGTATTGTTTGGAAGTCTCCTGTCACTTTATCNTTTGGCCCTTGCCAGCTCTGTGAAAGCAGAGCAGCAGGAAGGAGAAGTCCATACTAAAATTACTCCAATGAATTCACACCTGTGAGAGTCAACCCCATCATGTTGACTTGCACACAAATCAACAAGTCATGTACGGCATGAGGCTTAAACAATGGGGTAACAGGTGGAAATAGTCTTCTACTACTGACATATTGATGGGAAAACAGGTCACACTTCCTCAATTTTAATATTCTGTATTGCAGAGGGTTAACAGTAGAAGGCTGCTTTTCCACATAGTTTGTGTCCCTCCTATTTTGAGGACTTCCAGCTACATAGTAACACAGGCAAATCTGTACACTGCACCCCAACAGCAAGTGTATGAATGATGCAGTGTATTCAAGTGTCCTTTTGGAAATTAAGGGTAAACTAATCTTGAGTCAAAATGAGCTCCCCTAAGTGAAGATACCCAGCCACCAACAGGAGAATTCAACCTTCATTCTCCCCCTGTACTATGTCACCACCTTTTTGTTAGTTCAAGTTGCTAAGAGGAATACGCACAAGACACCCACACAAGAGAACAAATACCTTTGCCAGACACTAGAAGTCTTTAATGCAGTATTTGCAGTGTTTCTGGAAGCATAACACAGTCACAGCACCGAGCCTGGCCGAGTTCAAGAAGCATCTGGACATGCACTCAGTCCCATGCTCTGGCTTGTCTGGCCCTGTGTGGAGCCAGAAGTTTGACCCAATGATCCTTATGGGTCCCTTTTGACTCAGGAGATTGTGTGATTCTATAATAGTTTTTTCCCCCTTATACACAGTTACATACTCTACGTTCCTCCTGCAATAATCACCTCTCCTTTTCTGACGTTCTTTGCAAGTTAGAGCAATCTACCTCTTCCCTTGCACACACACTGCTCTGTGGGTGGCTACCAGCCACCTTTTCCCAAAGTATCTGACCAGGGACTAAACTCTGGCTGTTTTTCCTGCACCAAGAGATACCAAGATAAGAGCACACTGCCACCAAACAGAGCGCCCCCACCTTCTCTCATTCCTGCCTCTTCCTTTACACGCATGCAACAGACAACCGTGGGGTGGGAGGTGGTGTGGGAAGCATCCAAAGACAACTCTCAACATGTATTTTAGAAGCTAGTGCCAACATTAAAGGGAGTGAGAGGGAAGGGTAGAAGAGTGCTTAAGCCAATGATGTGACCATACCCTGAGCAAGACTGTAGATCACCCAAAGTCTGCTTTTTCTGTGTAAAGTTACTTTTGTATAAATCCTTCTGCCACAGCCAGGTCAGGCAGCTGCCACAGAACAGCAGAGACTGGAAGCCACCACTGCAGATTGCCTCATCCAAGCCCTCCACCCCAACTCAGAGCAGGCTCAATTAAGAGCAGCTTGCTCTCAAAAAATCTGACTGCTTGTGGCCCTACCTATATAACAATAAAAATTCAAAATTTGGGGTACATAACGAGTAAGTCAACACACTATGTAAGATTTCACCCAGAAGTGACTGCACAGTGAACAGAGACAGCTGTGCTTCAATTTCTACAAGCAGTGCAAAGCACATGTGTGTACATAAAGAAAAAACCTAACTCCCAAGATGCAGTCTGCTTACCCCACTATTTAAAGGGGTAAGCCCCCACCTCCTCATTTAAGATCTGATAGAGATTTTTGTTTTTCAGCTCTTTCACAAAGCAGGATAACATTCCCTAACCACCTTTAAGGGACAGCTACATACGCCCTAAAGTTTTCAGAAGCTATAGGTTTCTGCTCCATTCACTCCCATAATGGAAAAACTACTTTGAAGAAGTTGCTCCTTCATTCTTCCATCTATTCACTTTCCTGTATTAGGACAGCCAGAAACTTTTAATTTACTGTACGCATAAAACTGTAAGTGATCTTGTGTCTTAAGTACCATATGTTGCTTTATGAACCTGAAGTTCCTAAGGTTACAGAAGACAGCCTCAGAAATACTTGTGTTGTCTAAGCCTTACTGTTTGTGCTCAGTGGGGTCGTAAGATACTGGTTACTTGATTAAAATATTAAAACTATAATCAAAATGCAAGGTAATGGTACCATCACATGTCAAAGCACAGCTAGTAAGAGCCAAGTGTCACCAGTAAGACTAATCCGAAGCCATGTTACACACAGCTGTGATCTTAACTTACAAAACTGACTTTATAGTTAGCTTCCTAGAAATTCAACACATGAAAACAGCAGATTTAGCTCCACAATTGCTTAGAAGTGTTGTAGTACTGACTGGCAGCACTTAAAAGCCAAACAAACCATTTCCATCTAGTCTAAGACAAAAACTTCCTTTTGGAAAGGTTCAATAGTGAACTTCTGCTACAAGAACAATACAGTTACAAGCATTATATCACAAAAATATTCGATCACAAAACACCACAACATGCAGTTTCATTAAAGTCAGTGAGAGCAGAACAAAGTTTACTAGACTATATCAAAGGAAGCCCACTATCTCAGCCTCCCATTAATTTTCAGTCAAACATCATGTAAATAAGAGAATGCCAACAAGGTTGGGCAGGTTTATTTCTCATCATACAGTATTTTTTGTACAAAAAGAATCCTTGTATCAAGGAGTTTCTTACTCTAACATGAGCTTTGCTGCACATCAAGCCTGTAGCAAAAGCTAAACATACATAAAGTATACAACTATTTTATCATTCCTTCCCTAAGCACATGACACTTCTCATGCAGCACTGGCCATTCCATGTCTACTTCATGGTTTGGTGTTAACAACCATGCTTTTCAATGCTTCTGGAACAAAGCTGAGGCATGCAACTTCAGTAGACAATACCTAGAGGAGACCAGGGTGAAGAAGCAGAATGAAGAGATCAAGAAAGAGCACTGGTTGTTTTGTGCAGTTGGCACACTTGGGTGTTTTACCCTCCTCCCCTTACCAGGATAGCATTCCTTCAGGTGAGCTGAATTGCAAAGTGAAATAAACTAAAACTATGCTCTCATGCTTGAATGTAAAGCTAAGTCACTAAGCCCATGTAAGTGTTACTTAATCATTCCCTTGCTTGAATAAAGCAAGCAAGGCACATCGCACCTATGAGGTTTGGAAAGATAGCAAGTCTTTCCAAGCACATAGGAACACTTGTCACTGCAACACACATTTCAAGAACAGAAACGTTTGCTACTGATTTTGAGCTCATTACACTTGAAGACTAACTTTGGATGAGTTACCAAAGTGTTTAGCCATTAATTTCATAACCAGGGGTCACATTCCACCCCTAACCCATCAGCCCACAGATCAACTTCCCAATTAATATATTCTTGACTTCTGGGAGAAGATCAGAGCCTTACTGAAGGCGTGTTGGCATTTAAGAGCACTCAGGAAAGATAAATCCTTATGACCAGCTGAGGACATCAGTCTGTCTGGGTGACTGCTACACATACAGACACACACTTGTGTACAGATTATTTTATTCAGTCATGCAGGCTGCCTCAGAGGAGGTTTATAACACATCACTTATGTGAAGCAGTTCAGCTTTCTTATTAAACTTATTATATGCAATAGTTCATATATTTACTAGCCTCCAAAGTTCTGCCACACTGAATCTTCAGCCACTCATTAGACAAGGTACAGAAGCTAGAGTTGAGAAGGACAGCAGGTGTATGTGGCCTTTGCATTATATCATGGTCCTGCAGAGATCCTCTGGGAGCCAGGATACACTGTCTACAGAAATACCTCTGAAAATCCATACCATGTCAAACAGATAAGCAATCAAACACAGACACTGGTCTACAGAACAGCTCGATTATAAGCACCATTAATAAAATACCCGGAGACAGGAAAATAAAGCTTTCCCTGTTACAGGGGATGACTACAGAAAAGCTAGAAGAGCCATAGTTAAAATACCTGTAGCATGTCCAAATCTGAAACTACTTGAAAAAAATTAAGACAGAGCATCACTTTCCAAAGCCTACTTGGTTTTTCCTTGCATAAATATTTGATCAACATCTGACATGACTGAGGAGTTACTTGGGAAATTAAGCACCGCCAGCAAAGTTTTCCTGCCTTGTTTACTGCACAAATACAGGCTTCCTGCTTGTGGATTAATCAACACACAAAGGTTCATTCCTGATTATTCCTGCATCACAACACACCAGCAAAGTTTAAAAAGAACATACCACAGGGACATATAGAGGGGTTTTCCTTGTTAGCTCTTGGAAAAATTTCTAGAAGCCCCTCATTGCTGCTGGAAGTACTTCAGAGACCATTTTCATCTAGTGATTAGACAAATGTTTTTTAGTTCAGTAGGGAGAATCCAACAAAAACATTTCACAAGACAAAAAAAAAGTAAGCTTAAGACACTAAGCACACCAAATTCTGACAGCCAGGACAGTTCTGAAGGAGAAGCTATTTAAGCACTGTCCCTTCAAAAATAAAATCAGAAATATGATAAAGCAGCAAAGAGCTACCAGGTTACTATACCTTCCAGAATAATCACATGCAGAGTGGTAAATTTTAAAGAGTCTCTTTGGCATTTCATAATCCCTTCTTTCTGTATTTTTATAAGTTATATGCTGTAGAAATAGTTTTCCCATACCTGGCACCTAATTGCCACTAGTTATGATTAGACATCCTACACTTAGCAGCTTTAAATGCTATCTTCTGGAACCATGGACAACAGCTCACCAGAAGTCCTGCCACTGTGATAAAAATCCCATTTATAGGCCTCTACAAGTACCAGTGGCTGGCATTCTATAAGTCACATTGCAGTTTAATGATCCCCTAACTGCTACTTTACCCTGTAAGATCGTCATAGGTTTCCCCAGTTTGTACAAATTCACTGTTCTTTAACACAAGCAACATTCCCTTATCTGGAGACAGACATGTGACATTTGTCACACTGTTCCGGACAACCCAAAAACGGTATCTTTTACCTTGTAAACATCTAAGTCTCACATCAGACTTCCAGACTTGCTGCTTTGTCAAGCTTAATTTTGATATTGAAAGACAGCATTTCATTACAGTTATTGCACTGCTTCACCCCAACAGATTACTAGATTTGAAAACCATTCTCACATGTAAGTTTGTCATGCCACCTTCACAGAATATCTGTGCACTCAGGGAACTTACTTATATGTTGTGTAGCTTTGGCCTTAAAAATTAACATGTTTCAATGCCTTGGCTTTGCTGACTTCATTCACCTCTCCCAGTAATGCAGAGACTGAAATGTCTCAGCTGGCATGTAAAGACTGTTCATGTTTTAGCCATTATCACCTGTAGAAATAACAGAAGCACTTCTATCCAAAAAAAGCCGTAAGAGAGAAAGCATACATGGTAACAGAACTGCAGCATGCCCAAATAATACCAGCTTTCCTATTCACTTACACCTCAAACCACTTTTCATCACCCAGTACCTGCCTTCTAGACATGTATTAAGCAAAGCGATTAGTACTTGTCGTATGCATTTCTCTCCTTACAAGGATTCTGCTACTAAAAAGGCATGGTCAGAGAAGGAATGGGAAATACTTCGTGTCAAAAGCAGTCTATTTCCTGAAGAAGTTTGTTGCAGAGCCTTAAGCCAAAGCCTCATGGAAAACACCTCCCATTCTGTTAACCTTCACCTTTGCAGGTGACAGTTCCCTCGGTGCTGCTTGCTCAGACATGAATCCTTGACATCACGCTGGATAATCAGGCAATACAGCCAGAGTTCCATTCAAAACTGGGAACCAACAAAAGCAGGGAACAAGTTCACAGCAGTCTTTGCTGCTAAAAATGGAAAGCTATTAATTAATGTATTAAAGCCTCCCCCCAAGCACCATTAGTGCTCTGACACATAGCAGGCTGGTTCTTGGCCCAGGCCTGTCAGAACTAGACGGTGGAGACCTGTGGGGCTCAGCTGAAGACAGCCCAGCCAAGAGCAGAGGGTTCACCACACCACTCAAGGAGGCTGCTAAGGGAACACAAACACAACAGACCCATTCCTTAACTGCAGTTGGAAGCTAAGTACAAATACACTTTTAGCCAAGGTTGATAAGAGTTGCAAGCTCCACAGGCATTTACTAAAGTCCTGTCTAATCTTTATTTACATGGTCTTCACATACAGATCACAGTCAAGGAGTTGGAGGATTTTGATAACCTACCGTAAATCAATACGGTAAAGAAGAGAGATAAGCATATCATCCACCTGTTATCACTGTAATCAGATGTTTCAGCACTTCAGACAGCCCAGTACTTGACAGAACCGGCCAAACTGAGCTACAAGGCTCAGAGATGCCCTTCCCTCCACAGTATGTTCAAATATGTGGTTTTAGTGCAAACTGCAGCCAGGCCCACTCATAAAAGCAGAATCTGACTTGGAAAAAAAAGTGGGAAAAACTCTGCAAGAGACACCAATATTTCAGTGCCAGTCACCTCTTCCTGCACTGTGTGGAAATACCAGATAAAGCAGGATGAACCATAACCCAATAGCTAGAACTGCTCATTATCTGCTTATTAATCCAAAGCAGCACCAACTCCAAATTGTCTTTACCACAGCTGGATACAGCACAACACACATGAGCAGCTGAACTCACGTAGGATTTTCACAAGTAGAAATCAAGGTAAATACTCTGGAGATGCTAGAGAAGAGGAGCCACTACAGCACCCCTCCTCAGCATTTAGTTTCCTTAAACACTCCCGCTTCTGCAAGATTATCTCTCTAGAACAGCATTTTTCTAATTAGTCCTTAAAGTAAGGAAACTCAATGACAAGACTCCAAGACTGAAAAAAGCCTTGTCAACTTTCTCCCCTCCAAAAGTTCAGATAAGCACTGCCAAGAACAAGCACATACAATTGTGGTCCCAATCTACAAAGTGCTTAATGACTTCCAATAAAAACAATGACAATAATCCAAATATTATCTTAGCTGCATACAATTTAAATGTTTAACAATTCAATAGCCTACTTTAAAACTTGAATACTGAAAGAACATTTAGTATAGTAGCATCTTATAAGCAATATTCTTTCAGAACATATGTATGGCAAGTTTGTTACTACACTTTTAAGGATGACAAACAATGGAGAAGACAATGCAGTGTTATTAAAAATCTGTAAACAAAGAAAAAGGGTGTAAAAATGTAAATAACCTCAAATCCTCAACTGTATACTAAAGCTTCACCTGATAGCATTCCTGTCTGCTTAAAAATGTACCAGAAGTTTAAGACACAGGATTGCCAGTGGAGTTAATGATCCCTTCTTACATTGTAACAGATGCTTCGGCTGAGACATGTTAAGTAACTTGTAAAGCAGTTTGTGCCTCCCCTTGAAAAACCTCCGAAAGAAAAATTCTGTAGATCAAGTGCAGTTGCGTAGCAAAAGGCTAACCAGAGTATAGGTTTTGCAAGTTAAATCCACTGTATGGGACTCCGGTTAGAGTGTGGTTTCACAACAATTTATTAGTAAAGAATGTATCTTACCCTATCATCTACATCCAACAACATTTAGGACACAAGTACTGTAGACAACAGATATTTTATTTACATATATCCCTACTGATGGGCAGGCTTGATTTTCTCACCAAGTTTTTCCCTACTGCACAGAATTGAGCAGTGGACCCTGCAGACCAGAACAAAGCCACTGACAGGGCAAAAAGAGGAGGTTCTGCCCACAAAGAGTCTTCTTTCCACCTCCACATTTGAAGACAGGCAGACCACACACAGACCCAAGCACTGCCTTACCTGCACTACAGCCCTGGCATTCCCCTTTCATGCTAATTCACACAAGAGTTTCCTAAAAGTTTCCTCCAGTAACTGTGTCAGCTCAGGTAAATCACTGTCCTCCTCCATGAGCTCACTCACCTATGCCCTGGCCCTGAATGTTGTCAGCACATCTGACTGCTGCTAACTGTCTAATACCAAACTTTAAGGCAGCTAAAAATATCTCTCCAGCAAGTTCTTACCCTTTCACAGTAGCTTTCTAAACAAAATAAAAAACAAATCTCAAAAGAACCTCCATATTATCTTCCCCACTCATTAGACTTGAGCATCAATCACTGCAATACTCACCAGAAAAACTAAGCCTGCATGGCACATCCATGCATCGATGGAAACACCCCCATGTATAAGCAGATTTACAACACACAGTAATCTAAACCAAACTCTGTAAAGGTACAAGGCATCAAGCAGCTGCATTTTTTTTCATGAAGCCCTTTAAGTGCCTTAAGTCTCAAATGCCTCACCTCTGACGAGCAAAAATACACCTTTCACTTCTGGGCTGATGGTAACTAAAGCTGCCTATGTTCCAGTTATAGACAGCAAGCCATCTGTGTCCATTCTCATAAACAAGGGTTTTGTCAAAGCACTGCTCTTGTACTTTAGGACAGGGAACACTGTGCAGTCTGCCTCACGAGTTGTCCGCTTATCTCAGGGCGCAGATAAGAAAGATAGTTCTGTTTAGAAGGACTAAGGCCTACTACAGTTGCTACTTTAATCAGCTCTTGAAGAGACCACCACAGAAAGTCAGGTCGTGTTATCCAGCTATCAAAGATTAGTGATGATATACTTACGGAAACAGGCAGAAGGGTCTTTCTTCTTTTGACTGAACTGTAGATTTTATAGTATAATAAAAACTGGATTTTTTTAAGAAACCAGACAATCATTTCATGCAGCCCCATTCTCAAGATAGTGTATGTTTCCCCCTCCCAACCCCATCTCAAACCAACACAAGATGACTTTTTTGTTCAAACTCACTGCATCCATGTTTTCATTGAGACTGCTGGCATCTCCAACAACCTTACAGAAACAATGATGGTAAACACAGGTAACTGGAGTAGTAGGTATTTTTCTCAAGACCCTTGCAGAGTACACATTTTAATCCTGAAGAACGTACTTGACATGCACCACTGTCCAATATCCTGAGACTTGGACTGCCTGAAGAAGACAGGACTGCTATTGAAGGGGTCTCACATGTGCCCAGTCAGTTGGTAGGAGTGACCCATCAGAATCTACATAGCAACTGCTTGTGCTGCAGAACAGATACATGCACAAGTATCAGCACATGACAAAAAACCCACCTTCCTAACAGAGCACTGTATCCCCCAGATCATTCCAGTGGCACGTAACATCAGCCTTCCTGCTTTACTTCCCAATGAACCTCAAAGGAGGTGTGGATGAGGACAAGGCTCACGCAGAGTGCAAAGAAACAAAAAGATCCCAAAAGACAGGGTTGTGTTTGAGATGCTACCATTCCTTTACAGTCAAGTTCAATCTTGATGCTGGACAGTAATAGTGAAGCCCTTTTTCCCTTCAGGATTAGAACAACACTGGATAGCTACTGTGTTAAATGAGAACCATATACAAATGACTTCATCAGCCACGTATAACAGCTCTCAGCACAAGCAAATTCTTGAAGAAATAGCCATGTATAGTTATTGCAAGATGCACTGCAATGAAACAAACTGTTGAACAAGCTTGCTTTCATAGACTAACATCTTACCTTACTACAAGCTGGTACATTTAACAGCTATATTAATACCTAAACACATTCTTCCAGAACTGAAGACACAGCTACTGTTTTGGGGAATAAGTGTGCAGATAGGAAGTTGACAGATTCTGCATTCTCCAGAATACAAACAAAGATGCCAACAGCTTCAGCTGAGATGTTGTGAGGATAATGTGTTATCTCTACATCAGGTCAAAACCCAAACATCTCATTTTACTAAATGCCATTTCACAGCATTCCAGAACATATGGAAGTTCTATTGCCCATAAGGCTTACAGGAAAATCCTCAACTAGTTGATGTTCCATGATTCAGCATTAAACTCTAACACAGACATTCACCAATTCTCTCTCTATAGACCTATGCTTTGGGCCATGAACAATAGATGAGAGGAAAAACTCCACATAAAGAGCACGAGCCAACTTCAGAGCTGTCATGGGTGGAAGAAAGTTCTTCACATCTCACTAGAGATGTCTAATGTGTCAAAATGAACATAAAAGGGGAAAAAGGCCTCTTCCTGCCTTTGATCTTACACAGCAGCATATCCACAGTTTGTACATTTCCCCCCCCAACCCCATCCTGACTACAGAAAGATCCAAACATTGCCTTTAAAAGTAAGGAAAAACCTACTTGAAAGCAAGACGATAACTAAGATACTTACTATGCTATTTAATTAATGAGGTAGTTTTTATAATATAGAGCAGCTAGTGTAACTGCAGCTTATTTTCAATACACCTAGTCCTACTCTTTTTCCCTGGCAATTCTGAGTCTTCTGCAGAAGACAGTGATGCAACCCTTGAATCCGTGATACTTCTGGGAAGTAAACAGGCAGAGATGGTTGTAGGAACTGGGTAGTGAAGCCTCAAAAATCACTGACTCAGCAGTAACCACCAAAATGGCTTTAGACTAGTTTAACTTCCCAATTCTGCTCATGCTAGATCATTCAAGTGCAAGGAAAATGGCAGGACTCCTTCAACGGCTATTAGAGGTCACCATTACAGTGGTCTAAGCTGCACTGCAAAATGGAAACTGGAAGCCTTTAAATTTTGAATACTGTATAATATCCTGAAGAGCACTGTTTGCAAACAACTCCACCAATGCCTCCCCCCCTCCAAAGTGCAAACACAGCATGCCACGACGGGCACAGCACGAAGCAGAGCCCTCGGGGTCTGGAACCCCTCTCGAATCAGGCTATCGACAAGACTTCATTCGTAGATGCGGGGAAGCTTCCTTCACACCTCCCTCTCTCCCTCCCTCCAAAATGAGGGAAATAAAGAGGAAGACACAGGCGGTCAGGCACCCGGAGGCCGGCCGGCCGGGCAGGCGGGCCCATGGAGAAGGAAGGCCAGGCCGAGCAGGCGGCCTCGCTCTGCCCTCACCGACTTCGCCACCTGCTTTCGGCGCCCATTGGCAGGTCTCCCCCACATCCCCCCCGGCCCGCCCCCCGTTAAACCTCTTCACCCATCTCGGCCGTTGAGAAACGTGGTGTCTCCCCCGGTTTCTGGCTCGAACGTGCCCCC
>VZTU01033089.1:0-37896 GCA_013400835.1 Zapornia atra
GCAGCTGTGGGTTAATGAGGAAATGATAATTCTGTGATTCTTTCTCCTCTGTGGGTGAGAGGTCCAGCCCTGGGTGGGTGGGTGACACTGGGGCTGTGCTGCAGCCCCTCTGCAGTGACAGCTGCCCCTTTGCTCGCAGGGTTTAGATCTGCACAAGAACCCAGATCAAGGACCATGGCATCCATCCCATCGAGTGGCTCGCTCATGGCGACGCACAACTACTACAGAAGTAAGAGCATGGGCTGGGGTCTGGGGTGGGTTTGGGGTGGTGGGCAGGATGTTCTCCCAGGCTCAAGCAGTCCATGCAATGGCAGCTCCTGACACTTCTCCAGGGGAGAGACTTTCTGGTTTAATTTGCCTAAACCAAAGGGAAGTAAAGTATTTCCCTTGAGCTGAAACTATTATTAAGTTAGACTAAAACTGCATGGATTTTATGCAGGAATTTGCATCCTCTTGGCCTCAAGTCATCTGCAAAGGCTTCCCAAGTGTTGGATACAGATGCAAAGCCACAAAATCATGTCCTTGGGCTTAGAGGTGTTTTCCTACAGAGGTGTTCAGGTGCTTTTCTGCTACCAGCTCTTGGCCAGCTTGTAATCTCACCAGTATTCCCCTTCCTACTGGTGTTATTCACCTGGCATTAAAGCTGCACAGGTACTGGGCTGAGAAGGTGATGAGACTGAGCTATGTCACCCCAGGAGCTTGCCACATCAAGGTGCATGCTGTTTTTCATAGCACGACCAAGGCTCAGTGGTGGCTCTTGGCCATGATTTCTCCACAGGGCGTCTGAGCTCCACATCCAGCAACAGCTCCTGCGGCAGCTCCGAGTACTCTGGGGAGGTCATCCCCCACCCCCCGGGTAAGCACCACGCATCCCAGCTGAAGGTCACCAAGGGGACTCTGTGGTGGAGGGTCTGGAAGCAAACCTTCCTGGAGGTGACCCAGCCTCTCCCTAGTATGGGATGAGACAGGGTGGTAGCAGGGTTGCAGGGGGGGTGTCACTGACTTGGGCTTTCCCTGGCACGCACTTGTCCCCCAGGTCTGCCCAAGTCTGACCCCGGCCACTGGTGGGCCAGCTTCTTTTTCGGGAAGACAACTCACCCAGCCATGACAACTGTGTCAGAGTCCCCAGAGAGGTGAGTACTTCCTTCAGATGAGAAGATGGGAGGAGTGCCCATGCAGCACTCTGAGGCAGCTGGAGACACCCCTGCTGTGTCCCCTGAGGTGCATCCTGACCTGATGGGTGATGTCTTCGTGCCCAGAGCACGCACGCCTCTGCTACGATAATAAATGCAGAGCGACAGTACAGCATCTCAGCGCTGGCCTGACTTCTCCTCCGCTCTGTCTTGCAGCTTGGGGACGCTGAGGGTGACAACAGGACCGATGGCATGTGGCTTGGTGCCAGCCCAGGGAGCAGGACGGAGACGCCACGCCAGCGAGCCCGGCCCTGGGCCCTCAGCATGAGCGGGTCGGCGGCTGCTCCCCAAACCGGCGGGCACAGCCCCTTTCCCCCCCTGTAGAGTAGGCAGGCTGCCCCAAAGCACCCGTGCCGCTTTGTAATACGACAGCACAGCAAAGCCCCAAGGATTCCCACACCAGCCTTTTTAACTCTTTCTCAGTACCTGTGCCCTTGCCATGCAGACTTGGTAATGCTTTTTAATGTATTGGTACGATGGCAACTAATAAACTTGAGCAGCCTTTTAAAACACTGTGGGTTGTTCTTCACCTGGGACAGGAGGGCAGAGCGGTGCTGGGGGTGCTGGTGGGACTGGGACAGGGGGGGATGGGTCATGGGTACAGCCTCCAACTGTAGCAGCATGGTCTGGTAATGCTGCATGGCATGGTCATGCCAGTGTGACTCACTAGGGCATGTGTTTTGCATGTGAGTGAGATCTGGTTTGGCTGGAGAGATGCTGCAGTCTCCCCCACTCTTCCCTCCTTACTTGGCTGCACAGCACGTCCCCTGCTGGCACCCAACTCGTTCTGCTCCCCAAGCACACTGCTGTCCCGTTTTGTGGGGTTAGGAGTGAATGCCTGGGCCTGCTCAGGGCTGGGGGGAAGGATTTGGATGTAGAGGGAGCCCTCTGTAATGAGGGGAGAGAGATGGCTTCCTCAGGGCTTGTGTTTCGTGGGCTGATGCTTGTGGTGTGGGTGGGAGCTCAGGACTGGGCTGGGCGGCCCTGGAGCCCAGCTGGTGTTCTGGCAGGTTTGGGGCTTGGATTATCTTGGCTGTGATCAGCCTGATAGCTGGGGAGTGCCGTTGGACAGAGCACTGGGAAAACAGGAGCCTGCAGGTACCTGCATGCAAGGGGTGTGAGGTCCCTGTTCCTGCTGGAGGCAAACAAACCCCTGGCAGGCATCAGTTTAAAGGAGCCAAATCTTCCTGTGCTGGCCTGCTTTCAGCCCAGCACGAGGTACAGGACAGTCCCTGTGTGCTGCAGCCTGGATGGCAGCGGGGGCTCTGTGACCACTGCCTGTATCCCGTGCAGGCAGGGGCAAAGGGCAGGGCTGGGTGCTGGGGCAGCTCCATCCTGCCTGGCCCGGGGAGCAGCTGAGGTGGCTGCTCTGCTTTTCATCCGAGCTGCTGAGGCATCCAGGGTCACTTCCAGCTGTGCTCCTTGTTTGTGGTAGGGAAAAATGTTGTGTAAGCTTTGCCCTGAGCTCTGTGTCTCCAAGCAAGTCCTGGTCCTGGGCCCTGTCCTGAGGAGGGGCCAGGGCAGCACCAGGACCTCCTTTGCCCCTGCATAAGCATGTCCATCCACAGGGAACAGCCGCAGTGAGCTGTGCAGGACCAGCAGCCTTGGGCACACGGTTTGGATCTCCATGTCCACAGCAGCACACCTAAACTTCACAAAACATGGGAAATGAAAAAAAAATCCTCTTTGAATAAGACAAGATGAGATATGCTACCTGGCTGGTGACCTGGGAAGGACATCTGGGCAGCACAGACTGCTCCAGGGTCTTCCCATGCTCTGGCAGACCCCTTTGGCCACTGCATGCCCCTTTTGGATGCCTCATGGGAGCAGTGGGGTCTCATCTGTTGCTGCTTCCCAGCAGAAGTTCTGGATTTTGGAGATAAGAATGGTTTTTTCCAAGCCTACAGCTTCAGGGGCTGCCAGTTAAAATGTGAACACACAAAGGTAAAGTCAATATTGCTGTATTTGCTTTTTGGTCTCATGATTGCAGAAGGCCAAACCCAGCAGCCCCCCCCAGAGTGCAGGGGGAGGATGCTGTAGCAGACCAAAGGCACCAGTCCTGGTTTCCAGCTGGGTACCTTCCCTGGTCTCACCTAGTTCTGGGTGAGCTGCTGTGGCTGCCTGCTGTGATGCCACCAGCACATTGATGCTCCTCCATCCCATTTTTTGGATGCCATGTGGGGGTGAAGCCCATGCCCATGGGCAGGTCAGGGACTGCAGCATCAGTGAGTGGCTGCCCCGATGCTGGGGGCTCTGTGGCCAGCAGAGCAGAACTGCCTGAAAAAGCCCTGCTGAGTTAAAGGCAGCTTTGTGAGTGGCTGTGAAGTCTCACACAGGCTGCTGCTCTGTCGGGGCTGGAAAAGGAAATACAAACAGGGAAAGCTTGGCCACCACTGGACTGTGCTCCCACGCAGTGCATGGCATGGTGGGGAGCAAAGACCTGGCAGTGCTTGTGGGGCCTTTCTCACCATGTTGTGACACTCAGCTGCATTTAGGAAATGCAGCTGACAACCAAATCCATTCATTTTTGTGCTCTTTCTACCCCTACTGCTTTTTTTTCATCTGATTTCCAGTGTCTTGGATCATTGTGCTGCCCACTGGGGCAAATAACAAGACAAAAGGACTCTATACACTGTACCCCTCCCAAAGCATGCCCCCCTTTTCATTGGGCTTGCTATCAAAAGGGGCAAGCACCCACCACCCATGACACCAACCTCCACAGGGATGGACCTCCCCTGCTCCCCTGCTCCCCTGCTACCGCCATGTGCTGCTTGACAAGACACGTTTTGGCTGTTGATTAACTCACATACTTGGGAAAACAGTTCCTGGTGCTTTCCACTCACTCTGGGCCCTTGCAGTGGTCCTTGTGCCACACCAACACCTTGGAGGACAGCTCACAGCAGCCCCAGTTCCTTTCATCACTTGCCTTTTGCTGCTTGGGGAATATTGGGGTTTTTCCTCCAGCAGCTCTGCTTTCCCCCTCCTCGTCCTTCAAAGGCCGATGTGAGACCTTAAAAACAGAAACAACCTGTGCAGCTCAAATGCATTGTGTTAGCCTGGTGCTGCTTTCCAGTGCCACTTGGTCAAGCTGAATCTGCAATGGGGCACGTGCCAGGGTGAAACCAGAGCGGGGGAATGCCTTAACAACATAATGCCCACCCTGGAAGAGGCTCAGGAGGGACTGGGGCCCTCATAGGTCTGCCTTCATGGGATGGATTTTGGGAAAAGCCCTGTGGTTCTGATTTTGGGCTGGGGGGATCCGCAAGGCCCTGCCCAGGCTAAGATCCTGAGAGCAGGTGAGGAAATCCAGGCTCCCCCCAGCTCTGCCTAGTTTTAAAAGCAAGCAGTGACTCAGAGAAATGCCAGAGCCCAGCAGGCCGTGCTGGAGGGCAAACCCAAGCAGTGGATCAGCTTCTAACGCAGCTGCAGAAGAGGAAGGAAAAGCTGCTGGGGCAGCACTTGGCTTGGCCCATGTCCCTGTGTCCTCACGTCACCCCTCCACGCCGCCTTTAATGGCATTGCTTGCAGCAGAGTGAGCTGCATGGAGCCAGGCCTGTGAGGAGGCAGGCCTGTGAGGAGGCAGGCCTGTGAGGAGGCAGGCGTGTGACGGGGGCCGGTGCAGGCCTCAGGCAGCTCTGCCCGCCCCGCTTGCTTCTCGGGTGACCCTTGCTCCCCACTCCAGCCCCACCACCCCGCTCACCCCACGCACACCCTTCTCTCCCAGCTTAATTTTGAGCTCCATCTGGTGGCAGCCAGATTGCAGATTGAATATCTTTCTGAGCCTGCACCACGCATGTCCAGGCTCTTTCTTGGCCTGTGGTAAGGAACTCCATCACCTGCCAGCCATGGAGTCAGTCTGCTGTGGGAGGAGAGCTGAGCTGTGCACCCGGGTGAGCTCTGCTCGGGTTCTCTGCTCAGAGAGAACTTACTCCCATAAACAGGCTTGTCAGGGGAAATCTAAACCCAGGCAACTCTGGACTGCAGCACATCATGCTTCCTGCCACTGCTGTCTCAAGCGTGTCAGTGCTCAAGCAGCCACGCTTGGGCTGGCCCCAAGGAGCCTGCCTGCACCACCCCGGGGCCTTGGCACTGCTCCTGGCACTGCTTTTCAGAGTCCTTCCAGCCCTGCCACGGACAGCCCGGCGATGATGAGCAAGACGAGGAGCCAGAGCAGAGCAGCCCAAGGCAGGAGCTGCCTGTGCAGGGTCCTCAGGGCAAGTTGGGGCTGCTGCCTGGGAAATGGGTGGTATCCAGGTTTAATGCACACCTGGATGAACGGAGACCTAAGAGACACGCAGATGGTTGTATCTGTGGAAGGTGGTTTTATCTGTGGTGGCAAGGGTGGGACTGAGACCGTTGCTTCCTGGGCAGGGAAGGGAACAGCACAGTGTGAGCAGAGCATCCAGGAATGCCCTGCAAGGACTCGCAGGGCTGGATGCACACACATTTATTGATAAATACACTGGACACACACTACAAGAAAAAACAAGTGGAGCCACGACTGAACATGAACTGCAAACCTTCACGTTGGTGTGGGGAGGGCAGGGACCTCCCACCCTACTGGCTGAATGAAGATGTAAACTCTGGGTGATGCCTTCACTACCACGGGGCTTTTCCAGGCTGCTACACAGCCAAGTGCTGGCATCGAGCTCTCCACAACTCGTTGCCTTTTCCCTTGGCCACCTCCCTGCATCCTGACCGAGAGGGACCATGGGCTATTTTTTGGGGGGGGGGAATGTGCTTTCCTCGGAGCCCCATGAGAGGGCAAACCAGAAGGAAGGAGCTTCTTGGCAAGAGCTGGCCTGGAGGGGCTTGTGCAGGAAGGATGGTGGGAAGGGATCCCTCAGGAGAGGGAGCTGAACAGCCGTCTGTAGATGAAGCCCAGCTTCTCCCGTAGGGCCAAGAAGGTAGGCCGCTCCTCTGTGTTCCCACTCCAGCACTCCAGCATGATGCTGTAGATCTCAGGAGGGCAGGAGCTGGGCCTGGGAAGGCGATAGCCCCTGGTGATTTGCCGTACGGTTTCTTGGTTTGTCATTCCTGCAAGGAAGGAGAAGATGTCCCTGAATCTGGTGTCCCCAAAGGATGCCCTGAAGGGACACCTGCAGTGGGCTAAGATGTCAACTGGCGCTGCTGTGAAATGGTTTCTCTCTGCCATGAGGCTGGTGGAGTAGAAGCTGTGGAGATCATCCAGCTCGTACCACCTCAGCTCCTGTACCCACTCTGCAATCCCTCTAAGCAATGCCAAAAGTGGGCAATAACTTGCCCATGCTCCTGGAGCTTCTTCCACATCCAGTGTGGAAGGGACAATATGACAATTCGTGGCATGTTGGCTTTTGGGGATCATGGGCAGGCAGCCCAACGTGTGCACAGAGCAGCACTGGAGGGGGCTGGAAGCCCTACCTTCATACGGGATCTGCCCATAGGTGAAGACTTCATAGAGCAGAATCCCGTAGGACCAGACATCGGACTTGAGGGAGTAGGTGCGGTAGTTGGCTGCCTCTGGGGCTGTCCACTTCACTGGGATTTTGGTGCTGCTGCTGGTGGAATAAATGTCATCCTGAAAAGTAATGGGAGATGGGTCATGAGGGATGGTGCAATGAACATAGCCACTGCTATGGGGGCTTTGCTGGGGCTGCCAGCCAGGAAAGAGGAGGAGGGAGTGAGACAGCTGCAGCATGGGGCAGCTTGGTGGCTTGGGGTGGCAGGAGGGACCACAGCATCCCACTGACCAACCTTGAGGAGTCGTGCAAGTCCAAAATCAGCAATTTTGCAGGTGAGTTCCTCACCCACCAGGATGTTTCTGGCCGCCAGGTCCCGGTGGACTATGTGCTTCTCCTCCAGGTACCTCATCCCATCTGCCACTTGGCAGGCGATGTTGAGCAAGTGGGAAGTGCCCAGGGACTTCCCTTCAGGACCTGTTAACCCAGACGGTGCAAGTGTTAGGGGAAGTCTAGCAACCTCTGTTTGGGGTGTTGTGGTTTGGAAGGAGACCTTGCACTGGCAACATGAGGCCAGGAGAACGTGTAAAACCTCAAATCTGAGGTCCTGCCTAACTGTCCTGGCTGTGCCATGTGGGAAGTTCAGTACAGCCATGTGCTCCCCAGGGAAAGGGACTGGGGGGAGCTTTGGAGAGTGCCCAGTGCTGCAATGAAGATGCAGATGTCTGTGGCTCATTCAAAGCTAAAGGTGACCTTCTGTCATGCAAATCTCTAGCCTGGCCTCTCAACCCACCCCCCCTGCAAGTTCCAGCTCCTCAGGCACCAAATGCTGCTGGAACCCTAACCAAAAATGAGGTCAGTGCGGGGGAGGAGGGGGGTGTACCCAGTAGAAAAACAGGTCTTGGTGGGAGCTGTTTGTCTTGATTCCCTTCAAGACTGATTACTGGGTCAGGAAAAGAAAGGCCAAGAAAAATAAACTGATGGTCAGGTGATGCATGAGGCATGGCCTGGTACCAGCTCTGCGTGTGAATTGAACCATGCTGCTGGCCCAGGATTCAGAGTTACATTCCTAATAAAAGCACTGTTGCTCAAACATGGCAGCAGAGTTTCTGTCCACTGGTGGGAGCTGGCAGCCCATGGGTGGGTGAAGAAGGAGGGATGAAGATCCCTACCAGCACTGTTTGGATGGATATGGGCCCAACCCATATGGACATCAAAAGAATCACACCAGACTGCATCTCTGCAGTGAACCCAAGACCATCTCTACCAGGCGCCTGTGGATTGCTCTGCATTACCACGGATCTAATCAGGATGGAAACCAGACTCACTCTCTCTGAGGGGCCTCACTTGGGTTTGTAGGGCCATTCCAGGGCATGGAAAGCAGCTGCAAAGCATCAGTGCCCCAGGAACCCACTCGCCACGGTGCCAGCACCAGTACTCACTGTTGAGGTAGCTGTGGAGGTTGCCTTTCCGCATGAGCTCAGTGATGATATACACAGGCTCATCCAGGGAGCAGACAGCATGCAGCTGGATCAGCTTCTCGTGCCTCAGACGCTTCAGGTTCTGAATCTCCTTGGTGAAGTCTTCTGCTTTCATGTCGGCTGGGGGAGAAAACCAGCATGGCTTTTGTGAGCTGCTTTCTCCCAGGGATGTTGGGAGCTCAGCACCTCCAACTGGGATGAGGATCTTTTTCCTCCTCACAGGCCACCCCTACTCTCAAAGCTTGTGTTCTGCATAACCTGTGTCTCAGATCCAAACACCCACAAGATGTTTCCCACAGGGCTTTGGATCCCATTTTCAGGATCATAGTCCCATCAGGACTTGACTTCCCTTGGCTTATCACAAACCCACTGGACTGAGCCATTTTATGAAGGTGAACCCCAAGCTTAGGTGGGTCCACATGAATAGTCCAGTGGCTACTTGCCAGGTCCTACCACAGTTTGCTTGACAAAACAGACACAGGACCAAGAGAAAAGGGGATGATCGATACGACAGTGAACAAGAGACCCAGTAGGCCACCAGTAACATCATCTCTTCTGTCTACCTTTTATGATCTTGATGGCCACCGGCACTGTGTTCCTCCACAGTCCTTCCCACACCTCTCCGAAGTAGCCCTCTCCCAGCTTCCTCCTCAGGGTGAACTCCCAGCGTGGGCGCTCCCAGCCATCCCTCTCAGGGGGGGTCTGCAAAATGGACATTGCACGCTTGGACCAGCCAGCTGGGCACGACCAAAATCTGCAGGCAGGAGCCTGCACAAAGGTTTGGTGCCTATCCAGAGTGAGCAGGACAATGTGCTCCACCACCTGCATTGCAGCCTGGACGTTGCTTTTGTCTCTGCTAAATGTTCACTGGGGACACAAAGCATGTGGGGCATCCACTGCACTGTTGGCTGGGGAGCCAACACGTGTCCAAGGTGCACATGATTGGAGACTACACAAAATATCACGAATTCAAGTCATAATTCTCTCCTCATCAGGCCTCAAAGGTGGCTTTTTTTCCCTTTCCACCAATGAATAAAAATGAGTAAATTAATATTATTGCTATTATGGCTGATACCAGACTTATATAGCTCATTAGGCATTTCTTTTATCTCACACCTTTGAATGTCACTCTTGAATTATTCACATTTAATTGTTATTTCTCAGTCATAATCCGTGAATGGAATTCTAATCAGGAAATGAGATGGCAATTTGGGATTAATACTCTAATTGGAATTATGAGTGCCACACTAATTGGTATAACAACTTTATAAAAGCAACGTGGTCTTCTTGCACTCTAGGAAAAATAGAAAATGGAATTCTAATCAGGAAATGAGATGGCAATTTGGGATTAATACTCTAATTGGAATTATGAGTGCCACACTAATTGGTATAACAACTTTATAAAAGCAACGTGGTCTTCTTGCACTCTAGGAAAAATAGAAGATGGAATTCTAATCAGGAATTCTAATCTAAGATGGGATTCTAATCAGGAATTCTAATCACTCTAGGAAAAATAGAAAATGGAATTCTAATCAGGAAATGAGATGGCAATTTGGGATTAATACTCTAATTGGAATTATGAGTGCCACACTAATTGGTATAACAACTTTATAAAAGCAACGTGGTCTTCTTGCACTCTAGGAAAAATAGAAGCAGGGGTATTCCCAGGTTTGTTCTCAAAGGGATTTCTAACAGCATGGCTTCTAGTCTTTGAGATGGAGAAGACATTTCAGCCAAGCTTGTGCATTTTGGCCAGTCAAAAATATCTATCAATGGCATGCCCAGCCTTAACCTAGCTGATAAAAGGTGAAGCTGGCCACTATGCTAATGCTGTATTTTAAATTCAGCTTAATAAAGCACAAATCCCAAATGGATAGACTAATTATTCCTATTTTCCCACAATCTCTCTTTCCCCTCCTTGCCACCCTGGCCACCTTTGGGTCCTTGGCCCAGGCGTGCCGCTGGTGTACGCACCGCAGGGCTGCAGGGCTGCAGCAAGGGGCTCTGGATGACCTTCCAGTGCTCGGTGTAGAAGGCGAGGAGCTCCTCCATGTCAGGGAAGGGGTGTCCCTTCTGTATGTACAGGCTGCCCCCGGGGCTCTTGCAGATTCGGAAGTGGCTGACCTTCGTGTGGTTCCGCACTGCAGGGAAGCCCAGGAGAGGGGGAAACTCAATCCATGAATTGCCAGCTCCTTCCCACCTCCCTGCCAGCTCTCTCCATCTCTCCTTTCCAGGATGGTGGTCTATTAATTCACCCTAAAGCAACACAACTCGCCCTTGGGTGTTACATCCCACTCCTCACCATCGCTTTTGCTCCCACCTCCTGGCCAAGGGTGAGCAGGGCTTGTTTGGACCAGAGTGGTGATGCTTTATTAGCAGGGATAATTCCCCACACGAACGAACTGCTTGAGAGTGATGGAGCTCACCATTGCTGATTGAGGTGGGTAAACTGGTGATGGTTGGACCTCCTGCAGGCACACCACAACCCAGGGAGGGGAAATGGGGAGGATGTGGGGTTTGCTGTGAATTTCCCAAGGTTCTTTTTATGTGGACCACACAGTAACAGTGCTGCCTGGTACGAAACCACCTGAATTCAGATCTCTGTATGTGGGAACAGCCCAAGCCCTGGTAATCTGGAGTGGCGGCATGTTTTTAACCAGCTCTCAGATGACAAAAGCCACTGGAATGAAACCCTGAGAGTCAGTGCCATGAAACCATCATTAAGCCGCCGTGAATCGTTTGTGGCTTTCATACTCTGGATGGGAGGAACGTACTTTCCTTTGCCACAGCAATTTGGCTAATCCCTACCTGCATCTATTAGCTTGCCCCGTGCTTTGAGAAAGCAGCCAATTCGCTTGAAGAAGATGCTGTAAAGTGGCTTTTCTGTGTTTTTCACCCTGCACTGACCAAGCCAGGAGCTGCCTCTATAGAACAGCTCGGTTCCTTTCCCTGTGCTAATTTTCTCTGGATAATTACCACAAAATTACCTGAGAGGGAGTACTCGCCCCTGCTGCTCTCGCTGTCCCGGACGAGGAAGGAGCCGTGCTGGTTGGGAGGTGAGAGGAGGAGCTGCTCAGCTTCGTTCCGGCTGATCTTGCTGAAGTACCAGCTGTGGGAGCAGAGCAGAGGGGTTAGTGTGGTGCCAAGAGATGGTGCACGAGTAGGGCCGTACCCACCCCAGCACCTTCTGAGCTGGGGATGGGGAGCAGCACGCTCCCACCATTTGCTCCCCCATGGCAGCCACTGAGCATCTCAGAGCCCGTAAAGATGCCTGCCTGCTCACACCGTGGCCAGCCTGTGCTGGGGCTGCTTCCTTTCCTTGGGTTTGCCAGCACATGTTGCATGTTATTGCAGCTTACTGACTTCAGTCCATTTCCTCTAGCCATGCCCGATCTCTGCTGCCTCCAGCTGAGCAGGTCTCAGCTCTGTCCCCCAAATCAGGAGGGTTACACCCATGTCACAGCGCAGCAGGGAGCTGAGCACCTGGGCTGACAACCTATCAGCACCCATGGGGAAGATGTTCTGGTGGGTTTATACCCATGTGTCCTGCTGTGACAGCCACAGCTACAGGCACAGGATTGCATTGTACTTCTTCACCTGCTGCTCAGGGACACAACCAGCTCTCAGAGCCCATAAGCAAATCACATCAATGAAAAACCATCTCTGGGAATTACCCTTTGCTGCTCCAGACATGGTAGTGCTGGCTGGGGATCTCAGCAGCACCCAGCCAGCGGTGACAACCCAGCCAAACCCCTCTCCTATGCCTGATCAGCACCGAGGTTCATCCCCACCTCTCCAGCATGAAAAGGCAGGTTGGCTGCCTGGGTCCCAGACTCAGCAGGACACATGGGAGCATGGGTGAGACCCTGCTTCATCCAGCCTAATGCAGCTGTGACGTGAAAAGCCAGAGGTTTTGTCATTACCTGGGATCAGCAGCCTCTGAGAAGCCGTGCAGGAAATTATACCTGATGGGGTTACAGAGCTGAACAAATTACCCCCAGCTCCAACCTGTGGCTCCACACAGTCTGCATGCTGGCAGCAAAGTTGTGCATGTCTGCTGACAGCTGCTGTCCCGCACTGCAGCATCCCCCTGACCCCCGTCCTCAGGACAGGGCTGTGCAGGGGCTGTGCACACACACACACATGTGTACACACACACACACAGAGACTCACTCAGCCTGCCCAAGTGTTTTGTGCCGTGGGATGGAAGCATCTCACCAGCCCCACGGACCCCACTGGTGTGTCCCAGCACCACTCAAACCAGACAGGATTTGCCTTCTTCCAAAGCACACGCAGGGAGGGGAGTGAGAGAGGGTCTCTGCCACCCCACCAGCTGCAGTAGATGGCCCGGCACATCAGGGCCCCTTCCCAGGCTCGCTCTATCCCTTTCCTCCAGCCCTGCTCCTGGTAGTGCAGGGTGAGTGCTGGGGGAGTCTGTGGGGTGATGACACCCCCCCATCCGTGCAATCCTCATCACTCAGCATGACTCAGGGCCTGGCATGGAGAGAGCAACAGCAGTTTCACCCGGCATGTTGGGACCAGGCTGCCTTATGCAACGATGAGCCTGGGCTTTCCCCAGCTGTGAGAGGGCTGAGACATCGACCTGAGCTCCATGGCAGGTGGGAGAGGCACCCATAGGGAGGGGGGTCTCTGGCCCCACATGAGCAGGAGCGAGATGGCGGCAGCGAGGCAGAGTGGCCCTACGGGGCTCTGGGATTCCCAGCAGGTCCCAACCCTAACTGCCTCTCCTCGCACTCTCAGACCCTTTGCAGCTGGCAGGGCTCAGGCACAAGCTTCCTCAGCTCCCTCCCTTCCCGCTGCCTCCTCTTTAATGCAGGGTGAGAGGGACAGGAGCCAGAACAAGCAAGAGCCCCTTTATTCAGCACCGCAGCTGCACCCATGCACACCACCACATTGCGTCCTAGCCTAGAACACCCCCATCCTGCTCAAGGCTGATGTGCCCCAGAAAGGGACCAGTAACTCCATTCCCTCTCCCCAGCACATCCCCCAGCCTTTGCTTGCTGCGCTGAATACCTCCACTCCTCCGAGCTGCCGGAGATGCCCACGGGAGGGCAGATCCCCACTCAATCCCACCACCAGTGATGACAAAAGGAGCTGAGGATCTCATGCTCCCCACCAGAGCGAAGGGCGAGCGCTACCTTCCCCTGGGCAGGGACATGCTGCCCTGCTCCAGCCTCCATCCCCCCCGTGGGTCCAGAGCATCGGATACTTACGGCCGGTGAGCAGAGGTGCCCTGGCTGAGGTTGGCCACGTAGGCAGCAGGAACATAGCCCATGGCTGGCTCCCCCAGCAGCCGCCGGGCTAAGACATACTCCCCTTCTTCTCTGAGGACACGCAGTTTGTCCCCTGCGCTGACGCTCAGCTCCTCTGCGCTCCGGGCTGTGAAAGCGTATAAAGCGATACAGAGAGAGGCCTTGGGGATGAAGGGAACGGAGTTCGGCTCCGAGTGCAGCGAAACAGAATCGGAACCAAGATACCCCAGTGAGCAGCTCTCCGGCACGGAGCGGGGACGGAGCTTGTTCCAGAAGGATGTCAGGAAGGTCAAACGCTTGCGGACAAACTGCTCCATCCTTGGGGGATGCTGTGGGCGTAGGGACCTCTACGGCACGGCGCTTCTCAGAGCCGGAGGAAGGGGGAGCGATCCTGGGCTCATGCCGCCAGCCGGGCGGCTCATGCTGCCGTCCCGCGTCCCTCGCCCGCGTCTGGGCGCTCGCCGGCCTTTCCCAGTGAACTTCCTATTTCTGAAAGTGAAACTGGTTCGTCTGGTGGGGCGAGTCTGCAGGCGGGATGAGTCTGCAGGCGGGGAGTCCCACGCTCAGACCCGCGGGCACATCTGGGAGCCGGGCACAGCTGGAGCCGGGCTCGCAGCTCTCCAAGAAGGAGAACAGCTTCCTCTTTATTTTTCTCCCCTTTTAATAATTATTATTTTAAAGCATGCTCTCCTCCTTGTTACCAGAGCACCGGTAAACACAGCTCTCTGCTCTTCAAGCAGCTCTTGTGACAAGTGGCTGACTCCAGTTAATAGTCTTGATCTCACCTGTGTGGGAGGGTATTTGTCTTTTCTTTTTCCACAGGAAAATAATTGCATCCCCTAATGTGTGATAGTTAAAACAGAATTAAAGAAAAAATATTAGAAGAGATCTCAAGCAGTCTGGCTATTTGCTGGGTGGATGGTGTGGGGTTTATAACAGTTCCTTTTGGTCTGCAATGCCTTGCCAGGGTTACCCTCCTAAAGCATGTGGCCCTTCCCACCAACTCCCCACTGCAGAGGATCTCCAGGGAATCCACTTCCCAGATCCACAAGGATCTGGTGCTTGCTCAGCCTCCAGCAGAGGTGGGCCCCCCTGAGCATCAGGAGGTTGTCAGCTGGTACAGGGTGTGGATGAGCCCCAGATGCGTCCCCGTCTGGACACCTATCTGAGTGATATGTCCTAGGGAGCTGCTTTGGCAGGGGGGTTGGACCCGATGATCTCTTGAGGTCCCTTCCAACCCCTACAATTCTATGATTCTATGCCTGCATGACACCCGGAGCTGCACCCTGGCACACAACCCCAGCTCCTGCTGCCACCAGCACACCCATGCTCCTCACAGTTCCAGTGACACTCNGATGGAGATTTCCACCTGGTGTCTTGCACACCCACTTTAATCTGCCTGATGATCACTGCTCTGGTGAGAAATCCCATCTCCAGCCCTCCACCCCCAGCCCCTGCCTGGGTTTTGTCACTTAACTGTTCCATTTAATTAGTGGGAGTTTTGTGCCTGGCAACTCCACTCCTGGCCTTGAGCCCATTATTTCAATCCTCCACTGCATGTAATTGGCCTGGTAGCTCATTTTGGGTGTGCAGTTGGATTTTGAAAGAGATTGTTTCAAAAAAAAAAACCCAAAAGGGAACTTGATTGCAGGGGTCTGGGCTGCAAACTGCAGCCATGTGGTGTATGAACAAACTGGAGCTGTCCCTGGGCTGGCAGCTCTGGGCTTGCCATGTCCTGGCTGTCCCACGATACCCAATCAACCTCCAAAAACTGGATTTCAATATCTGGGTTTGGGGATCAGTTCTTTCCCTACCCCACAGGCAGATTAGCCCAGGGCAGAAGTACACAGTGCTCCTGGAGTGGGCTCTGCTCTGCGTGTTGCTATACAGATGGGAACTAGGAGAAAAGGGGAGTCTAACAAAATATTACAGCTCCCTACCTGCCAAAGTAGCACCTGAATAGATGGGCAGTTCCTCCAAGGTCATCCCCATCCTGCCCAGCACACAGCCTCCCCTCATGGTGCACAGGGATGGGTACCTTTCTCTGTGCATTTTTCCCAGGGGGAAGGGAACAGAGGCTGGAGCACAGACAGGTGTGCGACACACAGGGAAGGGAAGGGCTACAAAGATGATGAAAAGCCTGGGGCATCTCCCCTGTGAGGAAAGGCTGAGAGACCTGGGGCTGTTCAGCCTGGAGAGAAGAAGACTCAGGGGGGACCTTCTTAATGGTTATCAATAGCTGAAGGGTGGGATGCAGGGGGAATGGCCAGCCCCTTCTCAGTGTCTGTGGGGACAGGACAAGGGGCAATGGCTGCAAGTCAGAGCATAGGAAGTTCCCCAGCACCATGGGGAAGAACTTTTCCCCAGTGAGGGTGAGGGAGCCCTGGGACAGGCTGCCCAGGGGGTGTGGAGTCTCCATCTCTGGAGAGATTCCAGCCCCTGTGCAATATGAGCTGGGGAGCTGCTTTGGCAGGGGGCTGGACCCCATGAGCTCTGGATTGCCCTTCCCACCCCTGGGATTCTGTGATTCTATGATCCCTGCTACAGCACCTCTGACAAGCCTGCTCCTCACCTCACGCTTCACCAGGAGGAAAATGGGCTGCTCAGCTCTGCCTTTAGAGATTATCCGATCAGATCAAGCCCAGAACATCTCTGCCTTGCTGTTTTGAATGAGGACTTGGCCAACTTGCAGCTTGCAGAGACTGGAGACAGATTTACCTTTAGTGACCTTTGCCAGATGAGATTCGCTGGTGGTACAAGAGATAGACAAGTGCAGCTGATTTGTAACACGCAAGGCTTTGGATCTTGATTTGCACCTAAATGAAAGAGTACTTCAAGATGACAAACATCCCTGAGGACTAAATACTGCCTCTGAGTTGTGCTTACCAGACATGCATAACACACACACACACTCATCACTGCAAACCTGTGTCTGCACAGCACAGGGCACGCACGCACAGCCCAGAGTCCCACACCAGGAAATAGCTGATAAATCACAACTCTTTTTTCAAGTATCTTTTTTTTTTTTATTATTATTTTCCTATTAAGTTCCAGGAGCATCCCTGCTGCTTTGAATCCCTTTGGTACTATAATGCATCTAAAAAACCCCCCAACCAAACCAAAAAAAGGGGGCAGGAGAAGGAAAGAACAAGCATGTTCACCAAAGTTTCTGGTCCTTGCAGTGTGGGAAAGAAGGTGGGAGGATGCAGGAAAGGTGAGAAAGATAAGGAAGGCACAGATATCTAATGGATCAAGTATTTTCTCTTCAGTCCCTGTGACCAGCTTGCAAGGGTGTCTTAAAAACCAATCTGTCCACAGATTTTTTGGGCTATGGTGGGTACACAGGGACTTTAGTTCTAGCACCACTGAAGAGCACCTCTAAAGAGCAACAAAACCAGAAGATCTGTTCAGTAGAGCTGGTGACATAGTCCTGGTTTAGCTGCAGAGCACCTGGGAGCAATAAACACAAAGAGCACTTTGCATTCATCCATATGTCAAACACTGCACATCGTGTTCTCCAGTACTAATTGACAGAAACCAGCAGCTCCCCTCCACTAATGAGGGAGCCCATTACATCTAATTATCTGAGGTTCTGTTCAAGGTCCTGTTGCATTTATGCTCAAAATGAGCCCTTTTTTTTTTTTGGGGGGGGAGGTGGAAGAAGAGAAAAATAAATCCAATTAATCTCCCAAAGGGGCTGGAAGTTGGACAACACAGCTCACACACTGGGACGTGTCACTGTAGGTCACTCCTGGGGTCATGTAAATGAGGATGTGCCACAGCAGCTGATGTTGGCATCGTGGGCAGCCGGGCTCTGCTGTGTCTGGCATCCTGTCCTGCAGCACCCAAACAGGTGGAGGGCTTCTCCAGGCCTTGGGTTCACCTCCTTGCTGCTGTTGGGGGACAGCAAGCCCAGCCCAAGCGGTGCTCCTTGCTCTTTTGTTTGGCACGTGGCCATGGCTGGGGGCTTGGTTTGGGTTTCTTTCTTTATTTCAGATGTGTCCAGGTGTTTCCTGGCATGGCAGTGCATTTGGGAAAGGTCTTCACCTCTTAATGAGTTATTTCAGTTGGGTGCTCACGGGATATTTCAGACCAAGGGTGGTGGGTGATGACAGCGTTGCGCGGGAAGAGGTGTAGAGCAGAGCGGTGGCACTAAAGCACCTTCAGTTACTCTCCATTTCCTGGGGACCAAGGAGCAAAGTGGCATCTTGGCAAGCTGCTGGCCTGTCACTACCAAAGAGGGAAGGGCCCATCCCTGGAGGAAAATGGTCCAGGGGCTGAGGGGTTTGCAGACAGTCAGTGCAGAGGGTTCGATACAGGCACAACAGTCATCCTGGGACAGGGAGCAGTACAGGAGGTGTGAGAGGAGGCAGGGCATCGTGGGGTCTGGCAGCTGCTGTCTCTGGGAGTGGGTTGGGCTGGCTGGTAGAAAGGAGGAGTACAGGTCACAGGGCACCTGAAATGGCACAGGAAAGCAGAAAAACCACTCTGTGGGAAGTGAGCTGTTTGTACAGCGCCCGGCAGGTCTGTGATTGCAGCATGAAAACAGCAGCAGCCCTTTAAAAGCACAGAGAGACTTTTTAAGGGGCCCTGTAAACCCTAGAGTGCTCCTCAAGGATCTGCAAATGATGGCAAGGAAAAAGCCGACTCCCATGTGTCACACTACAGTTTATGCCATATTTCTAATGGGAACCACTCTTCAACTGGAAAATCTGTAAGGACCAACACATCAAATGAGTCTGGAAAATAGTGTGTCCAGCCTACAGGCTTCCCCTGCTGCTTTCTGCTGGGATTCTCAGCACAGAACAGCCTTTCCTTGCCCTCTCCTGTAATCTGACTTCCAGAGGATGCTCCTTCTAGTACAGGCTGCCTGGCAGAACAACCCCTCTGCATAAGTCCTCTGCTCCTGTCCCTGGAGTAATCATTTACAGCACGTAAAAACCATTAAACACCTCCTCCAGACTGGCAGGTGCCAGTGAGTTGTTCAGCCTCTTTCAAGGCTGCAGGGATCTCCATGGAAAGCAGGCTAAGGGACCTCGGTCTGTGCTCTCCATGGCCCTAAACACAGGGGACCAGAGGCTGCACAGCTTTCTGCCAGCACCCTGCCACAGCTGAGCAGGAGTCCCCAGGCCAGGAGGTGCTGACAGGGACTTTGAACATGCACTGGACCATCCTCACTGCCTTGTCTGGAGCTGAGTGAGCAGAGGACTGGTGCTCTTAGAAGAGAGGTGCACAGTGACTCAGTCATTGAGGGGGAATTCTTTGTCAATATGTAGGCAAATGATGGATTGCTCCATCTGCCCCAATGTCCTTGTTACTCTGAGGAGGAACCAGTCCGTCTACTCCATCACAGCACTTTGTGATATCTCTCCCCACAAAGGCCCTTTGGAGGCTGTTGGATTTGGGGTTGGGATATTAAGTGTTGCTAGAAGAAACCTACCTAGAGTCCCAGAGGAATAGGCCTGAGACACCTCACCCAGTCCACCTGGCCCATCCTATACTTATGTCTTTCCCCATCTTTGCCAAACCAGTTCTTAAAAGACCTCCAGAAATGGATATACCATAACTATGCCACAACATCCCCAGACAGCCCATTCCAGTGAGTCACTAATCATTACTGGTAGGACTGTCTAACCTGCTGCATTTAAGCCTATTACCTCTTGTCCCATTCATCACTGGATTGCTCCAGTCCTTTCTGCAACAGTGTCTCCTGCCTGTGAAGGCTGCTCAGGTGTCCCACCACATGCTCAGCAGCACCACACTGATCCACCTCTTGGACCCCAGCCTGGAACACACACACTGACCTGATATGAACAGGCAACAGTCATCTTCTTCTCCGTTTGTCTCCAGTGTTCTTCCCCTGCCTGTGCACGCTGGTGTCCCTGTGGTGCCACCTCAGCTGGGTCTCCAGTGTATTCACCTGGTGGGGATGAGAAAGCAGCAGCTCTAAGAGGAGTCTGCATCACTGCACTGAGTATCTTCATCCTACCTGGCGTGCAAGAAGAAAATGCTGGCTTGAGCCACCTCCACTGAGGGTCAGACTTGCTTCTACCCTGCAGCTGTAGAGCTCATGGGGCTCAGCTTCATCTCTTCTCTCCCTACTCTACCTTTTCTGTCCCTGCTGCCAGTTCCCTCTGATGGGATGGTTGCTCCTGGCTCTGCAGGATGCAGAAGTCGCAGAGGCTGCCCGTAGCAAATAGCCAAATCCTGCTTCTAGGGTGACTCCAAACACTGGGGCACAAAGTTTTACCTGTTTCCTTAGGGAAGCAACTGTCTTCTCCAGTTCAGCCACAAGGGACTCGAGATTCTCTCTGGAGGAAGGGCCTGGAGGAGGCACCACGTTTCTGGGGTCGGGGGGGATAAAAAGTGAAAGGGATTATGCAAACATCAGCTTCCTGGATGAGAGAATCATTCTGCCTTCTCCAACATCAGCCTCCAAGTAAGCATCCAGCAGAAGGGCCTGACCACCACATTCACTGGCCAAGGGATGCCAGTGAAACAGCCACAGAGCCCAGATATCTAAGCATCAGTCAGCCTCTGCACTCAAGCGTTGGAGGACTCTGAGCTCAGCATCTATCTACTGAAACACCCCTGACCTCCAGCCCTCTGCAGAATGCTGATTGCAAAGGCCAGCATGGGCTGAGTTATTTAAAGCTTTTCTGATGTTTCCTAAACCAGAGGTAAAACAAGTGGTGATACTGTACCTGGGGAGGGCAGGCTTGTGCTTGGCAGGGTTCTCCTCTGGGTAGCTGAAGCCAGGAGACCTCTTACTTCTGAACCTCTGAGAAAGGGCCCTGAATTGCCCACGTGTCTGGCAGTCTGGGGGAGGAAGAGAAAGTCTTCAGTGAGCGTTTGTGTTTCAGCAGAACCATGTGGGCTGAAGGCAGCAGGAGGCAGCGCTGCCCTCCTTCCCCATCCCCCCCTGTGACACATCCCTTACGCTGGAGGGGAGGAGGCAACTACCAGGTGTAACAGGGCACTCGTGGCTCAGCTGGAGATCTGTAGCCAGGACAGAGCAACAAAGGGACCACGTCAGGACCTGTGGTTTAATGGCAGTGTTTCACAGCCTCCAAACTGAACCTGTCAAGTGACATGTGGTGGGGGTCACCATGCCTACGTCCTGTTTCAGTCTCTCCCCCTAACCATGAGCTATTGGCTTCTGCCAGAAGCCTTCAACTAGGTGGACCTTTGGCCACATTCAGTGAAGCTAAGAGGCTTCCCAGAGGGGTGGTTGAGGCCCCAGGTCTGTCAGTGTGGAAGGGGCATTTGGACAGTGCTGTTAATAACAGGCTTTAACTTCTGCTCAGCCCTGAAGTGGTCAGGCAGTTGGACTAGATGATGGCTGTAGGTCCCTAACAACTGAAACACTGTATGGTGTTGTATCCTCCTCTTTGCTGACACACAGTTCTCATCCTGTAGCATGAAACCAGCTCCTGGCATTTCATATAAGGGGACAGCATGTGACAAATGCCACCCAGAGCCATCCCCACGTTTGCTGGTGCTAGAGCAGCCTCCTTCCTTACCCTCACAACAGTCCTGCCACAAGCGGAGATCCACAGCAGGAATCTCTTCACAGCCAACCATCCCCTGAGGGTACGATGCCACCCGGAAGACATCTCTCTGGAGCTGCTGGATGTGGTCACTGTTGTCACAGATGACACGAGCCAGGGATGTCTGTCTGATCTGAGTCAGCTGCGCCGGTGTGAAGACTCCAGGATTCTCATACCAAAACCTGCAGTGGGTTGTAATCACAGCATGACTCAGGAGTAGGAGAGGAGAAGCGAGGCTGGGAGAGGGAGAAGAGTTCCCCTACATCTGCGCCGCAGCACCCACACCCCTCAGGAGCTCTTAGTCTGCTATCAGGTGGCATCAAATCCAGACTGGCCTTTTCTGAACACCTGAACCCCTGCAAGCTGCTGGCTGGAGCTGCAGGGTGTCACCACCCGCAGATACAGCCCCTTGCAGGGGGATGCCATGGCTCTGACAGCTACACCTTAGCAAGTTGGGTCATGGGTGAACCATGCTCCTGCCCAAAGTGCATCACCAGGCAAAGATGTGCCTCACACACCAGCAAACAGGAATTCTCAGGAGCTCCTGTGGGTATTTTCTAGCATTTTCAGGAGACATTGGGCACATCCTTAATGGTGCCCAGTGTCCTGCAGTGAAATGAGAGTGATTAAATCAGGAAAGGACACATGGATGTGAAGCGTGGCAAGTCCTTTTGCAAATGCACTGGGACAGAGGAGACCCTTCCTCATATCATAAGACAAGAAATAGCCAAAAGACACAGATTCTGTTCCTCCCTGTCAGGGAGAAAAATCCCACAAAACAGACTTTGTGTTGACTCTGATGACAATACCTATCTCCATCCCTCAGCCTTCTGAACTGCGTGGTTAACAGGCACATCAGCGTTGGTCCAACTCTGGTACCAGGGACAAGATCCTCCACCATCAGTGCTGGAAATAGGTCAATGTTTTTGGTAGTTCCATATAAACTGCAGGGTAAAAAGATATTAAAAACCAGAAGTTAGAAGACTATCAAAGAGTAGAAAAAAAATCTGATCTTATCACAGGGATTTGTATGCAAGGAACTCATCTGGGCAATATTTACAATGGTCTTATCTAAAAGACAATGGGATAAAGGCCTGCCTTGGAAAAGGGCAGCCAGTGCAGATAGGATGCAGTTTAGTCTCCCTGGAAAATAGCTCCAAGGCTCAATCTGCTCCCAAACTACACCGCAGCAGTGCCTGATGACATTCCACTCAGAACCAGACTGATCACTTGGAGAGACATCATTTGTCTTACCCTGTTCTTAAACCACAGCTATTACCCTATCTTAACATCTGCAGGTAGCAATATCTGGGAAGGTTATTTGATGGGTGTCCTGGGAGGATCAGAAGCTTTTCACTGACTGATCTCCAATGATTTTGATGCTTCCAAGGCCAGGCTATAGTACCTCCTGAGCTTTTCCCTGATCTCCAAGTTCTTTATCTCATTTCTGAGGTCCTCAAACTCCTGCGCAGACGAGAGGTTGCAGAAGACCCTGAAGTCATTGTAAGGGGGGATGCCATGGTCTCGCCCTCTCTGGATGTTGATAGCAGCCAAGTCCAGTGAGACAGAGTGTGCCATGGAGAAGAGTTTCTCTGTCAGCTCCATGTTGAGGAGTTCGGAGGGGACCCGCATCTTCCCAGGAACCCCAAAGAGCCCACGGAGGAGAGGATCGATCCCACCCTCCTGTGTGATCCTGAAAGGGGAGAAGAAGGCCTTGTGCAGGGGGATATGTCCTTGGCGGATGGGCTGGAAGGTTTCATTCAGCCTGTACAGGATGGGGTTGATCAAGGTGTGCCCAAAGCGGAAGGCAGCGGTGGCAAAGGCGTTGAGAATCCCTGCGTTGATGTTGGGGTTGTAGCCTTTGTACTCACCCAGCATCTTCATCCCAGCTTCCCCAAGGACCTTGGGGAGCCACTGGGCATAGGTGATATGCTGCATCTGGGCACCCAAAATCTTCCGTGCCTCGTGATACAGGAGATCTCCATCCCAGTGGGGATTGAGGGCTGACAGCTCTGTGGCGATGCGGTTGTGCTCCCGGAACCAAAGCGTGTGCATGGCTGTGAGACCCAGCTGCTCATTGGCACGGTGGTCTCCTGCCAGGAAGCATGGCACGGGGCTCTCGTTCTCATCTCTCATGCACTCAGTGGGTGGCCCCACAGCAAAGGGAAGGAGATGCTTCCCCGAGCTGGGAACAACTTGCCCTTGCTTCAGCAGCCCGTTTTGGCTGCTCAGATCCCGCAGCTCCCGCGATTCCTGCTCTGTGCTACCATAAACATTGGAGGCATCGATGTAAGACGTCAGGTGGTTGATCTGCTCCCTGGCATAGACAGAGTTCATCAGCAGGGAGGTCATCCCACTGCCACACACGGGGCTCGAGCGGACGAAGAACATGCAGCGCCCATTCCTCACGCGAGGGTCGTTGGCGGGGACCATGACAGAGAAGCATGGTGGGTCGTTGCTGCACACCTCACTGCAGGGTGCTCCATCTGAGAAGCGTGACATGCTAATGGCTGCCACTGTCTGGTCCATGTCGTGGTCCAGAAACTGGCCCCACTGCATGAGCATGTGCGTGAACTGGTCATCAGGGGTGATGGTCTCTGTCCCGACCATGGCGGTGGAGACGAGGCGGGGTAGAGGAAGGGGCAGGTCCCTGGCATCTTCTGTCAAGGAAAAGCCCCGGGGGAGGTTAAATCCGTTCTGGTAGGCAGGTTTGAGAAGCCTCTGGAAGGCTGTGAGAGATGCACCCCACATGGGGTGCTGGAGGTTGTTGCAAGACCCATCATGGGTCCTGTACTTCTTGTGGAAGCAGATATCGGAGCAGTTCGGCGTGCGGCGGTGGGCAGAGCAGCCCGACAGGTTGGCAATCATGTTCAGGTAGTGAGGGGACACCAGGTCATTGTACCGATACCCTGTGAAGATAAAAACAAAGCACCAGGTCAGACCACAGCTGCTGTAGCTGCCCAGTTCCCACCATCCCATGGAAGTGCCCTGCGTGAAGCCGCTGCTGGGATTCGTCAGGGTGGGCACGGGAAGGCTGGGGCTCTGATCGTGGCACTGCTGTGTGATTTATGGAAGGTTACAGAGAGCACAGGATGCTATCAGAGGCCCACAGAGAAGAAGAGGGAAAGAGTTTAGCATAAACTCTGTGAAGTTGGGAACTAGAAATACTGTGACTGGCAGACCCAACCATGGGGGTGGTCTCAATCTCCACCCTGGGAGAGGGTGGAGATTATAACCCGTTTCTCTGGGTTGTTAGTGCAACCTGGAGCTCCATCAACCATCCAAACCCTACGTGACGAGCAGCAGGGAAGCTGTGGGTGACTGCCAGGGCACTACGCCACGCGAAAGCACTGAATAATGCGGATGCTGACAGGGCAATGAGGAGGAGAGGCTGGCAGCCCAACCAGCTCAGACAAGACCTGCAGCCTGGAGAGACACTCCTCACAGCATGGAATACAAAAACATTTATGGGCCCGAACATACACGCCTGCTACACAGTGACTCAGAGGTATAGGTGAGAACAAGCAGGGCATGGGAATGTCTGTTGTGTATAAAGGAAGTCCAAGTTGGCAGGTTTTAGGGTCCAGCTGCTGGATGCTTGGACCTCACTAGGTATTTCTGGAGTTGCAGTGCTTTGTTGTTTGCTATCCTGCTTCGATAAGAGGAACCTGAGTGGCTGGAACCCATCTGAGTTTGTAGCTAAGAGGTCAAAGCAGTTGAGAGAGAGAGGAGAGAGACCTCCCTTCCTCTGCTGTAGCACCCAAATACTTGGAGTTTGCAGCATTTTTCTCATTGCCACTTGGAGAACAAGGAATGTCTCAGTCCACAGTGCTGAGGGGTCAAGACTCAGATCCACAAAGGCATGCCTACCTGAGTTAGATGGGTCAAGATGTTTAAAGATTAGGGCTTTCACAGCTGGTCACAAGAAGACTGTGGCAAACAGGGAACTGAAACACTTCCCTGAGTTCCCAGTATGGTAAACACAAGACCAGCCCTCCATCTGCTATGAACACCAGGAGATGTAAGTGAGCACTGCCACCCAGGTAACGTTCCTCCTAAGTGCACTTCTAAAACGTTCTGACTATCCACCTGCTGTTTTAATTGAATCCTATGCCCAAAGCTAAGAAGGGAAATAAAATCTCTCCTACCTGTGACGTTCATATCCACTATTAGACCTTGTTGCACGTGTTCCTGAATCAGCTGCAAGGTCCTTTCAAAGATCTCACCTGCCCTGGCTGTTTCAAGGGTGTAGGGGTCCCGGGGGTAACGGAAGAGAGCCAGCAAGTCATTGGGCGTCTTGGGACGTCTGTTGTAAGCAATTAGAACATTAAACAGGCTCTGGTTTGGTTCTTGACTTCCAAACCCAGTGCATAAGAATGATGCAGCTTGCCAATGTATGGCAGATGATTAAAGAAAGGATATTTTTCCCCAGGAAAATACATATATTTAATTTCCTCAGTATCCCTGGGGTTTGTTTGGTTTTTTTCTACTATAGTAATTTATTTTTCCCTTTTCAACAGCTGAAACCCAAAGGTTTTCTGCTTAATACAAACTGTCTACCTTGCAATAAAAACATACATTGGGGTGGAAGAGGAGGGAATTACCATTCACTCAGGAAGTCATTTTTCATTGAGAAAATGGTTAGAATTCTCATATTATTATTTCTGTTCACCCCACACAGAGTCTGTTATGCCTATAACATGATGACATTGGTTATATTCTTTTCTGTGCACTGCCTCTGGAGCCAGCTGACAGAATGTACATTGCAGATATCAGTGATTCAAGAGGTGATAACTCATGTATCCAACTCTTCCAGAATCCCAAATGCCTGATGCAAAGTTCTAGTGCATCCTCACATCTACACAGCACAGCTTCAACCTCCAATACTCAGAGCAATGCTGTAGCTTTCATTTGCAGCTCACCAACAATGAAAGGAGGTTTGAGCAAGCTTCATTCACTGGGGTTTTTCATCTCTTTTCTGCTCCAGGTCTTGGATCTTGGCACTTGACACACTCACCTGCTGAACAGCTCAGTGCGTGTTGAATTGATGGCGTGGTCCACACTGCTGATGGCTTCCCGTATGGATGTGGCTACAAAGGTGTCACCACTCCGACCAATGTCTGTGGCTTTCCAGAGCAGAGAAAAGAACAAAATATTCTAATTTTACATCGATATTCATTTGTTTTCCAAGCTCCAGAAAATCTGTGTATCAGCACAAGCCCCGTAGTAACTCCCCTGTGGGTCAATCCACATTGCCATTAAACAGAAACATCATGAATTTAGTTGTTAAAACAGATATTCTGCAGAAGAAATTAACTACCTGAGGGGGGGGGATAGGAATAAAAAAGGTGGCTTTTTCAGGAGATGGCTGTGGAACACACATCTTCACACATTTGCTCCTGTACAGCTTGGAAAATAAATGTCTGCTTTGGTTGAGGGTTAAATTGGAAAGAGAAAAAAATAAGAACCCACAGTGGGTTAGCTGAAAACAGTGTATTTACTGTCCACAAAAGAAACTCCTCAAATTCATGTAATTAATTTGAATGTATTGCTCATACTTTAATTTTCCATTCGTGGAGCGCTTCTAAATTCAGTTCATCTTTAGTGTTAGCACCTCAGATACATGGTTTTAAGACACAAAAGGAAGCTGCTGTTTGAATACCTTTAGAAGTAAACATATGCCTTCTTCAAAATTACTACAGAATGCATTTTTAAAGCCAGGGTCTTTGCCACAGTGGATAAACCAGTTCCCATTTGGCCACCCACGTATGCAATAGCCAGCTGGAAAATGAGGTAGCAGTCAAGAATAAATCACAGAAATTACCTTAGGAATAATTCCAAACAACAAAGAAATATCAGATTATTCTCAGCTCCTTGCATACAGTCCCTGCATAGAAAATTATACTAAATTCATCTAATAAGCTACCACTATTCGTGCCGGTTACCCCTGCGTGCTTGAGGAATAAGCCTCTACTTCTATTTTTAACCTTATTGCTTGCCTTTGATCTTTTTTTTCCCCTTGCCTATCCTCTAAGAAGTGTGATTTCTGCTCTTGACCTCTGGTTTGACTAGCAGAAACGTGCTGCTCCTCTTTATTCATTACAGCTCCCCTAATGCACAGAGCAGTAGCTGGAAAACGAGCGACTTATTTCCCACCCCCAAGGGACTGAGGGAACATTTAAAGCCCCACATTCGCAGCCACAACGTTGTTCTCCTTCTCCCTCCCCCCGGTGTGTGAGGTTACAGCCAGACGATGGCTTGTGAGCGTGCTGGCACATCTTAATAAGTTCCTTCCTCCCAGCAGAGGCAGTGGCTCTGTGCACACCAACAGCTCGGCTGGCAGGAGGTGGTTTGAGACACCACCTTTGGCTTCCAAGGAGGAATTGCAGCTCTGCTGAGAAAACAGGGAGGAGCAGCTGGGAGGTGTGTGGGGTGACACAAGGCAGCGACTCCCATCACCCCAGAGAGGGACCTGTCTGCAAGGAATGCTTTGGGTTGGAAAGGACCTCAAAGGTGATCTAGTTCCAACCTCCCCCGACATGGGAGCTAAAGGGAAAACAGAGTTATCTGTTTGAAGTGTAGAAGTCAACACAGCACAGCCCTTCCATGCACAAGACAACCATGGGAGGTACAGTACCGGTGATGGTGAGCTGCATGGCGCTGGAGGTGAAGCCAAAGGGGTTTCTGGCTATGCACTCGTATCTGCCCTGGTCAGCCACGCCGAGGTCTTGGATGGAAAGGGTCCCATCTTGGCTTATGTGGAACTTGCCACTCTCTGTGATCTGGATACCCTCCTGTTGGTACCACCAAAAGACAGGAAACGTGTCAGGGTCTGGAAAGCCTCCCATCATCCCAGCCTTCGGCCTATTCAGCTAACGCTCAGATGCGATGAACGGATGTGGCCACCAGATGTTAGCATTGCTCTTCCAAAGAAACCAGAAAGCCATCCGAGGCCATCTGCTCCTGCCTGGACCCACTGCAAGGAGGTCCTTGCTCAGCTGCTTTACCCGGGTACATCCCTGAGCAGTCACTGCAGGGCACAGACACCCTGTGTGTTTCTCTGCACTTTTTACAGACGGGCTGCCTGGAGTGACTGCTGTGCCTTGAGGCTGCCACAGAAGTTTAATGGCACATAAATAAGCCTTAAAAGTGTGGGAACAACTGAAACCAAAGGACTTTTGCTGGACTTGAACCATTGACACCAGCTATAGCTGGTTCTGGGCAGCATTGCGGGTCGACATGCTGAGCAGCTTGCTCAAACCCCATCTCTCACCCTGGCTGCTGGCTTCAGGTTTTACTTTTTTATTCTCCTAGTTCTTAACATTTTCCTGCTGCCCTGTGTCACGCTAGTGGCTCCCAGGCTCGCTCTTCCTGCTCCCAAGGCTGGCTGCAAGGTCACCTCCCACCAGGGTAGGGTAACTGAGGCGCAAGAATTTCCCCCTCTAATCTGTGCTGTGCTCATAGGCAGGGCAGGTCCCAGTGAAAGACCAGCAGGAAAAACTCTGAAGAGCTTCACAGAAAGCATTCTTGAAAAGAGCAGCCAGGCTGCAGTGTGATTGTGAGGGATCAGGGCTTTGCCCCATCAAAGCCAGAGACAACCAGCATCATCCAGTTCTACCAGTGAGAATCCTGGAAATAAGGACAAAGTGCCTAGAGAAAGATCCATTTCCAGGGTTTTTTTTTTCCCAGGGATAGTCAATCAAGCATTTCTAGCATCCTGGAAGGTCACTGGCTTCCAGTTACTCATTTGGAGTAAACAGCAATGTGCGTTGCAAGGCTTCGAGCCTGAGAAACAGCAACAGGGCTTTGGGGACCATTAAAAACCCCAAATCAGTGAAAATGTGTGTCCTTACATTGTCATCAAGTGCAATTTCTTCTGTGTGCATTGCACAAGCCAATTGAGAGGTGCTTCATGAGAGAGTTGCTTAATGCCCCCATGGAGGAGCCCTCCCAGCCCAGTGACTGGTGAGGACGCGATACCATCTCTTACTTTGACCCAGGTGATGGTGGGACGGGGATCTCCTTGGGCTGTGCAGGTAATGGCAACATCCTGGCCTGTCTCTGCCACCACGTCTTGGGGAGGATGAAGGAACACAGGGATCACTGTGCAACACAAGGGAAACATGCAAGGAGAGATGAATCAAGGAAAAGAGAGAAATCTGCCTGCAAAACCTGCCAACGTGGGGAAACCAGAGCTGCTGGTTGCAAGGGCTCTTCAAAGGAGTGTCACTTTACCCAGGCTCTCTATCCTTTTACCAAGTCCTCTGTAATTTGCATTCATTATTTTCTGCTCCTGTGTGTCCTTCCTTGGGGCAATTACACAGGAATGTGCTGGGTTCCCTGTCATTTCAAAGCGTTAATTCAGAGGCTCTCTAGAAAAGATGCTGCAGCTGAAACAAGGCTTGTGGGTTCATTCAGGAATTACTGGAGGAATAATTCTCTGGCAAGTGGTCGTCAGGTCAGATTAAATAACTATATTGATCTTGCTGGTGTTAAAATACTCTGGGAATTCTGTGCTTGAAGCATCTGATCTCATGTTTCTAGGTAGTTTCCTCCCCTGCAGTCTACCAGGGATGTTTACTCTACTTAGAGGGATTATTTACATGGGAATAGAGAATAAAAATAAAACCAGGAAAGCATTAAAGGGGGACCTCATTGCAGCCTGCCAGTCCCTGAAGGGAACTTATAAGCAGGAGGGGATTCAACTTTTTAAAAAAGCAGATAATGGCAGGACAAGGGGAATGGTTTAAAGCTAAAGGAAGGAAGGGTTAGATTAGATATTAGGGGGAAGTTCTTTCCAGAGAGAGTGGTGAGGGGCTGGAACAGGCTACCCAGAGAAGTAGTGGATGCCCCATCCCTGGGGGTGTTCCAGGCCAGGTTGGCTGGGGCCCTGGGCAACCTTGTGTAGCTCCAGGCCTGGAGGTTGGTGGCCCTGCCTGTGGCAGGGGGGTTGGAGCTCTGGGATCCTTGGGGTCCCTTCCAACCCAGACCATTCTATGATTCTCTGATTAAAGCATCCCTGTGTGACTTGTGTTTTCAGGGGCTTTTAGAACACCCTGATTTTAGAATACCTAAATTTAAGTTAAACCTAGGACCTGGCAGCTCATGGTTAAGACAAAAGTATCTGGAGCCAGAGGTCAATCTTCTTGAGAAGGAATCAGCTTTTCACAGAATATTTCATTTGAAAAAGGAATCTTGCAATTCATTCTGTAGGAAAGCCAAGATTTAAAAATAGTAAAAAAAAAAAACCACCCCAAAACAACCCCCTAAAAATTTAATTAATAAGATTTTGTAAATTCTCATTAAAAAAAAATATAATCTATTTAATCCTTTCCTTTCCCAAAATAACAGCTCCCAAACACAACACAGGCCCCTGTTTTTCACTCAAATTGGCCAGCTATTAGAGCTCATTTGATGGGTGGGAGAGGTGGCTTCTGATCACTTCTTGGGTTTCTTTGGGCAGCTGCTGACCGATACCACCCCATTCCCTGGCCACAACAGATGAGTTTCATCCCCACCTAGAAATCTGCAAACACAAAAGCCCATCCCAGAAGGAACCAGGGCGATTCTCTTCCTCATCAGACAGGCTGTTATACAGCATAATGTTAACTGAATTGAGCCTTTATTTCTCACAGCCTACCTCGTGGGGTCACTGATAGCTGTACTGGGAGGGTCCTCACTCCGATGGCACTGATAGCATGGCATTCGTACTGGCCTTGGTCATGCAAAGCGACCCTCATCACCCTCAGGGTGCCCGTGGAGAGGATGCTGTGCCTCCGGTCATTTGGCAGTGGCCCACCTGATCAAACAAGCAGTGCAACTTGTTAATTGCCTGTAAAATTTCTCTTCCCATCACTGGATGTATCTGTGGGAGAGTCAAGCATTTTGTTTCCTTCCTAACATGCCATCAGCCAGCTTGAAATACCATCTTCATCTTGCTAAGCCTGGAACAGGACAGATGCTGCTCTTCCCACACCCTGAGTTGTCTTCCCTGAGCAGCTGGAAAGGAGCTGGTAGCCTCTTTCTTTCCTCTTAAGTCTTTTTCTTAGTGCAAACTGCACGTTGGGTGACACCTGATGGATAGCAAATGTGTGTTCAATTACCCAAACTGGCTGTTTCATCATTTAGCATTGTCTTTTTAATTAATTTTATTTTCCTTTGGTTTGGAAAATGTGTTGTTTCAATAGTTCCTCTCTTTAAAGAGACAAGCTCAAAATTAAAATGCATCACCAAATCCTAACAAAACTATTAGAACTCCTCCATTTAGCAACTTCTTTTTTAACATACACTCCATTTGCCTCCAAATAAGGGCTCTATTTATTAATCCCCAATACCAAAAGGAATCTGAAACCACCCCACACTGTCAAGAGTGGTTCTGAGTGAGCGGTGCTCCACCACTTCTCCTCCTCTTGTCTTGCTCTTAGCACACCTTCTGTGAAAGCACTCTAAAGCCTGCCTGATCTGTAGACTGCTAGGTGACCTGGCAAACCTGGCTACAAAGCAGCTTTTAACCTTACTTCTTGTCACTGTGCTCCTTGCCACCTCTCTAAGAGATAGCTTCTGAAATATGGGCAGTGGAGGAAAACAGGTTTAAGGAGATGGAGAGCATGCTGGTGAAGGAGAGTTTCAGCTGGTCCTTCTTAACTCCACGTCAGGGCTATTGCTGTGGAAGCTGGATACAATAGACCTGAATTCTCCACGGCACTAAACCATTAATTATGACTTGTGAAGCATAACGAAAAGTTGGAGGGCCTCTGGGCCAAGTGTTATTGGCTTCCATCCCAGAAAGTGTTGGATGGGATCAGTTCAGTGGAGCCAGTGCTAACAATCATCTGGGACTGCAGAAGTTCACCACAACCTGTTGGCCCAAAGTGGTTTTTCCTGGGATAAAAGGAACTGCAGAGGCGTGTCAGTGGTCAGCGATGCTCTCCTGCAACACACTTCCCAAGAGGAGCAAATCAATGTCAGGGATGAAGAGCTGGTACATGGTGATACTCACCAACTTGGAGCATCCAGGTCCTGCCTTTTCAAAGGAGACAGGAAGCCACCACTAGAGGAAGTTTGAGGCTTTCCATGGGTTTCATGCTGATGGAAAACAGCCTACTCCTTCCTTCTGACATCCCTCCTCAGAGTTTAATATCATCCTTGGTGAGGTACGACATACCTCCCAGTGTGATCAGGCCTGTATTGATCACCATCTATCCTCTGTGACCACTGCAAGTCATCACCCTGTACCAGCTTGGCTGTTCTCACCCACACTCCTTAGCTGGTACCATGGGAGAGAAAGAAACCATGAGTCAAATGAGGCAGTACCTGCCCTTGTCCAGGCAATCACAGGAGGAGGGTGACCCTCAGCAGAGCAGGGGAAATCCACGCTTTGTCCCTCAGTTACTGCCTGATCAGTGGGGATGAGGAGAAACCTGGGAGAATCTGGAGGAGAAAGCAGTGACTGAGCAGCAGGGAAAACTCAGGCAGCAAGCTCGAGTTAATTCCCAGGAGCAGAACTAGTCACAGGGCTTAAATACACCCCCAGCGACTGAGCACTTCATCCCAAAAGTGCTGTCAGCCTGGGACTCCTCACCTTGCACTATAATCCTGGCTGTTGCCTGGATGGACCCCTCGGTGTTGCTGGCGTTGCAGTTGTACTGCCCCTGGTCTGAGAAGGTGACGTTCTGAATGAAGAGCCCCCCAGAGCTGGTGATAGCGAAACGGGGGTCCTGGGGTAGAGGAGAGCCTGTGCCAAGGGTCCAGCTGATGCGAGGGTGGGGGTGCCCAGAAACCCCACATTCCAAGGTGACGCTTTCCCCCACCAGCACTTCAGTGTTCTGGGGCTGGATCACGAAAGTGGGCTTGGCTGCAGGGAAACCAGCACTTCAGAAACCAGAAGCTCTGCTGCCTGCTCAGTTACAGGCAGAGATTGCAACCCAGCTAGCAGTCAGCTGCCTCCCCCTAACCTCCAAATCCTTGCTGTGAGCAATTCCTACCACCTCCTCCCTCCTAGTCAGTGCTGGAGCATCCCCACTCCTGTATCCCCTTCACACCTCTGCGCTGCAGAACTCATCCCAGCCTCCAAACTCCCTCCCCAGCCCCAAATCACCTTCAACTTCTAGTGCCCAGTTTCCCACTCCTGTTGAGGGATTCCCTGAGGGTCAGACCACACTGCACTGTTAGCCACTCTCTTCCCCAGCACACCAAGGATATCTTGGCACATACAAAGCTGGGACTGACTTTGATTTAAGCTCCACTCCCAGCCCCAACCTGATCCAGACCTTCAAGGGGTGCACAAGGCTCAATTACTTGGGATGCCAAAATAGCGCAGCACGACTTCTTGTGTCTTGACCTCCCCAGCTATGTTCTTGGCCATGCACTGGTAGATGCCTTTGTCTGACTCCTTGGTATTCTGGATCATCAAGGTACCATCTTGCAACAGGTTGAGGCGGTTGTCATCTTTCATGTCAATCTCATTACTGAAAAACAGACAGAAACAGGCCAAATCTGCAAGGAGACAAGACTGGTGGTCTATCACCCAAGCTGCTGGGGGGAGTGGTGGGGCTTTGTGTGCCTTGCAGTGTGTGTTCCTTGGAGCTATTTTGAGACTTTGGGAAATTTATAGCAAGAGTTATGATTTACAGCCCTGAACTTCAGCTCCAGCCCTTCGAGTCACTCCCTGGGTGAGCTACTTTTTCTCTCACCACTGATTACTTATGACATTTACAGCCCATCAGGAGAGCACACTGTTCCCATGCAACAGCACTGTTGCTATTGTCAGGGCATCTAGGCCTGGAAAGCTTGTTCTCATTATTTACTAAGTGCAAATAAAATAATGAATTAATATTGTCCTTGTGTGCAGCCATGTCAATTCAAAGGCTTGAAGGCCTCGGGGGGGGGGACAAAAAGTCACTGCAGGACCCCAACACAGCTTGGACTCTAACCCAACCCCAGAGCTGTGAAACATCTTCCTTCTCTCTACAATGACCTGCGACTCCTGGACCCCAGCCCACAGCAGAAGGACCCACTGCTGCATCCTATTTGTCCCAGCATGAAGGAATCTTGGATGCCTGCAGATGACTGAAAAGGGAGAAGGGACCTCTCTCCCCCTAGGACAAAGGCTGAGTCTGCTACACAAACTAATATGCTTGCTGGGCATTTATTTAATTCCCCTGATGTCTTCTCACTCTAGTCCTATCTCGTTTGCAGAACATTTATTATCATTACCCCTCTTACAATGCTGTCTTTGGGAGCCTGCCAGCATTTCCCTAACAAAGCCTTCCTTCCAGGGGGACTTAACTCAGCCATAAACTTTTGCTCCGTGCTGAAACGCTGCCTGGTGGGGAGCTAGCTGAAGAAGCATACATTGATCATGTTTATTAATAACTCAGCCCTGTTCAGGCTCCCACAGACAAGAAGCAGCAAAGCAACTTCACTTCCACAGCGGGCAACTGCTTGAGCACAAAATACTGTGCAGCATCTCCCAGAAACACTCCAGTGCCCAGCACAGCCACAAATCCTCTCAGTGTTGCTGTACAGAATAATAACCTACATGCTGCTTCACAAGGTCTTTTGGTGGAGACCAGTGGGTTTTCCCTTTGAAAACCAGCCATTCCCCCAGCACTCTAGGCTTTCAGTGAGAAGAACCTAGAGACTAGAAGCATAATTAAACAGCAAGCAAGGTGGCAGAGAGCAAAAAGACTAATTTCTATTTTCTGATCAAAAGACAATTGCTTTCAGCCTGCAGAGCATGCTTATGGGGAAGGTGTAAGCTCTTGGGGATCCATTACAAATGCAGATGAAATATTTCAGATGCAGATGAAAACGTCACTTGGATTATACAGTCACCAGAGAATACTATTACAGGGAAGGGTGGTACAACTCGTGGAGTATCCATGCCTGATTTTGGGTGTTTTTGGGGTTTCTTAGGTTGTGTGATACAACTTTTGTCATTACAGGCAGGCACTGAAGAGCTCGGTGCTCAAAAACCTCTGCTACCCCCCAGGTTCATTGTGTGTGACTTACTTGTTGTGCAGCCAAATAATGGCAGGCTTTGGGTTGCCTTCTGCTCTGCAGGTGAAATAGACTGTGTTCCCCAAGAGGACATCGACATCGTGGGGCTCTGAGGTTATCCGAGGCCTCTCTGCAAAAGACCATTGGAACACAACCCAGTCCAGAGCAGCACAAACCACCTAGAGCCCAACTGGAGAGTAGTGGGTAACACAACACCCACCCTGCAACAGCCCCCAGCAAGCAGGCACCGGCAGAGCCCTCTCTGTCTGCCCCACCTTGTCCTGCCATTATCTGCCCTTTAACAAGCTGATTCCCCTCCTGTTCCTCTGCTCCCTTCAGTGACTGGCAGGCTGCAGTGAGGTCCCCCCACAGCCTTCTCTTCTCCAGGCTGAACCAGCCCAGCTCCCTCAGCCTCTCTCAACCAGATGGATTAAGAGAGAGTAAGATTAAGAGAGAATCTGCCACCTTCCCCCATGGGTGGTCAGTGCCCTTACTCCTCAGCCTGCAAATTAAGGTCTTGGCAACTTGTCCCTGATGGCAGTGCCAGTGAGGGACCAAACCCACCCCAGCCCCAGGGTACAAAATGCTGACCCAGCACAGATTTGCTCTGCTGGTTCACATCTGCTGAAGGCTGGGGGGTTAACTTGATGCCAGCAGCCTTGTACGGACTCAAATATCAGCTGCCTGCATCATTAGAGCTTTACGCTGAATTATGCATCATTTGTCTTTCCCAGCTGGCACAGCACCAGAGTAAAAGCCTAATGCCAGCAGAATTTTCCCACCAGGTGCTCTGGCTAGTTTGACAGATATCCCACTGTGTGCCCATGCCTAAACCAGAACAAATCCACATTTACAGCTGCACCGTGGCACTGGGTGTACCGGGGACAGCTCGTTGTGCAGGACATTCACTTCTTGTAACCAGTCCCAATCCATGTGTCCCCAGCTGCTTTCTGTAAACCCTCCCTATCGCCCCCTCCCTTGAGGTTATGGACCCATTTGTGCCTATTCAACTCTGTGCATGGCTGTGCCCTAAATTAAGCTGTGAAATCATCAAGATTAAAAAAAATAAATAAAATTAATAGGAGAAAAGCTGATTTTGAGAGAGCTCTTCAAAATCCAGCCAGTCTCACACATCTGGCTCACAGCATGGCCAGCTGGACTAGCAGATCCAGGAGGGATGCTAATAGCTGGCCTGGGTGAGAAGGAACATCTCAAACTGCCTCTACCAGCAGTGAAGTCTCAGGGAACCATAGCTGTGTGTGCCATCCTCTGCTGATGCCTGCACTTGAAAGTCAGAGTTTTGTCTTTTTCTACACTAAATACTTAACTTTGGAAGCTTTCTGAACAAAACATTGTATGTCAAAATGGCACTTTCCAGTTAGCAATTACCCCCATTTAACAGCCTGACAAACACAACACGCTGCTACAGTCAGACAAAGCATCCAGTGACCTAACTACTAGGGGCTTGCTTAGGCTTTCAGTTGTGTTTCCAGCCATTGCAGCTCTGCTCAGCCCAATACAGAACATTTATCTCTGGTTGCCACCGACCTCAGCAGGTCTTTACTGGCCCTACTCTATCTGAAAAGCAAGACAACACCCACCAGCCTTGGCAGAGCTGCTTTCAACCCCTACGTGACCATCAGCTTTCCCTGTGTTATCCTCACAACTCATGTCACTCCACTGGGACTTTTCCACTTCAGCAGTGAAAGGAGGGAGAAAGCAGGATGCCAGGACAGGGAAGAAGGAGGAAAAAGGGTGGGGGAAGCAATTCCTAGAGCAAAGCCCAGCGCCTTGGGCTGAGGGTGTCTGGTGGAGGGGTTTGACCTCACTCACCACAGTTAAACTCCTGGGCAGTCAAGGTGACGATGGAGCGGCCGTGCAGCTCCTGAGGACCCTCACAGGTGGCAGCTGTCTGGATACTGCCCTGCTCAGCGTAGTTCTTCAGCAGCTCAGCCAGCCACATCAAGTCGCAGTCGCAGAGCAAGGCGTTGGAGTCCAACCGCCTGCAAGAGCAAGAGGAAAAGGCAGCTCATTCCTCATTCCTCAGCCTCTCCCTGCTGCCTCCTTCTCCAGGGGAACAGTCCTCCACAGTGAAGGATCACTTGGCTGGTTTTCACTGCATTTGATTAGATCCCAGATGAAAATTTGAGGTGTCTCATGCCCACAATATTTAACCAGGATGCTTAACCAAGTCAGGAGGATTTAGCTCAAAACCCAACGTTACCCATCAGCCATTCCAGTTTCAAATGAAAAATTATTCTATAAACTGGGTGATGTGTTTTTGGCTTAATTTGAGGCAGAAAGAGATGTAAAACATTGGGGTTTTCCCCCAGGATGGAGATTTCAATTCAAATTCTAGAACAGCAGGTAACACTGCCAGAGCTCTTCCAGCTCTACAAAGCTCCCCCACAACCCCAACTGTAGCACACATCAGATCAACCTCTTTCTGCCAGCATCTGTTAGAGTTTGTAGCATTTCTGCACAGCCATAAGAACTTTTATTACTGCCATGTACTCCTGAGCTGTGCTGAAGGGAGCCCCAGTGACCTCCCAGCGCACCCGTGCTTCTCCCTCCCCTGACTCCATTCCTACGTGCAAGTGTGATGCATAAGGATAAATAAAGATTAGAGGGGGATTAGTTTATGCCTCCTCCCCATTGACAGTTTTACAGGGGATGGGGCTGGGCCATTGAACAGTCTAGGAAAGGAAGGGCTCATGTTTCCAGGGACAAATGCTGGAGCATGTGAGATTTCACACGAGGCCATTAGACAGCGTTTTACAGCCACCCAACCTTCTCTGCTGACATGCACAGACCACATTTCTCAAGTTACACCCTGCTGAGGGGAAGTGAAGCACTTTACCTGCCTGCAGGAATCAAGGAGAGCTGCAGCAAGAAACACATCGTTTTCTTGTCGTTTAAAATCGTGGCAGAACACCAACATTCTTTGCTTCCCCCGCCCC
>VZTU01033089.1:41873-67372 GCA_013400835.1 Zapornia atra
GGTGGCCCTGCCTGTGGCAGGGGGGTTGGAGCTCTATGGTCCTTGGGGTCCCTTCCAACCCAGCCCAGTCTATGATTCTATGATCAGTGGGTTCAGTCACGCTGAAATCCCAAGTGCAACACACCCCCATACCTGAGACTCCTTGTTCCCATCAGCTGGGACATTCACTGCCACAACTGGCACGTTCCTGACCTTCAGATGCATTTCAGTATGGTTTCAAAGTTCCTTTAACTCTTCCCCCCTGCCCCTTATTTTACAGAGGCATAAATTTCACAGTGGACACCGATGAGTCATGGACCCACAAGTACTCATTCTGCTGTTGTAGCTGATGGCACTGAGGAAGGATTGCCTAAGCCACCACATGGCTGTTTGATTTGTAATGGATAAATTGTCCACTATCAGAGCACAAGCTGAGAGACAGTGACTCAGAATCTGCAGCAGAGAGCAGGAGTGGGGAGAGACATCCATGCTTTAATAAGTCACAGCTGTCTGCTGTCACTGCTGTGGACTTCCCTTGAGGAAAGCTTTCCTTGAGGAAAGCATCTGATACTGCCCATCAATCGCCTGATCACTTTTTCTTGGAAAGCTGGCTTGTGGGGTACAGGAAAATGGGGTAGGAGTGGAGCAAAGCTAATTCTTCTGGAAACGTGCCTGCCTGAGATTGGAAACAGATGGGACTTTTGGAGGGTTGTTTGTTGGTTTAGTGGTTCTGTTGTTTGGGGTTTTGTGGGGTTTTTGCCTTCTTTTTCTTTTATTTGTGACATGAAGTCTGGAATGCTTATTGCTAAAATATCACTGTGGCCAGCATCATCTCCCCTCCAAGCATAGCTGAGCCAGTATCTGCTTCCTATGGTTTCTCTCAGGCATCTTGCTGGGCTGGCTGATGAAAAACCACCTTGTACTCAAGGCTGTTAGCACACCTATGACTAAGCTTGCCTAAAACCTCCTGTTACACTCCTGCTGTCAGCCTGGAGAACAAGCTGGATCCTATCACTTCCACAGCAAAATCCTTAGTTACATTCCAGCCCCATAAGTGCTGTCGTTTGGCACAGCCCCCTGAATTAAAATGGTTTCATGTTTGGTCCCAGTTCTCCAATGATGCAAGTAATTCCTGTACTTCAAACATCCATGCTCACATTCTCTCTCTCCACATGTACCTCCACACATGCACATAATGGATCACAACCCTGGCATGAAAAACTCAATCCCACTTTAGCAAGACACTTTAGAAGAGTCAGACCTCAGTCTTCCCATCTCACCTTAAGCATGGAGCAATAAGGGTCAAAAAACAGAACTGCTTTGAATAAACAGCAGAGATTTGCAATACACAGAAGGGGAGACATAAGGACTGCTGGAGTGTCACTGTGAAGGGCTCCAGCTGCCAGGAAAACCCACGAGGCTCCTTCCATCCCAGAGTGCCACGCAGCTCCAAGGGAAGGTCGGTGCTTTGGTTTGCCTGGATCCATCACCTTTCCCCCTCCCTGCAATCTCATGATGCTTTACAGCACACAGGCACCACCATCACTCCCACAAATCCCTGCTCCCCCAGCTCTTGGATTGCACTTCATCCACTGGCTTTCAAGCACAGATTTGGGTAAGAGAGAAATTTGACCACCACTCTCAATTCAAGCCAAGGGCCAGATCCCACTCCCTGCTCCAGGAGTCCCAGCAGCCATAACCACAGCAGGCCAGCTGCTTTCTGCTTCCAGCCACCCTACAGACCCATACACCCCCTCCCATCATAAGGTCCTTGGGCAGAAAGGGGATCAGCAGCACAGCTGGGCTCCTCCTATGCTCCAGAGGTTTAGGGTCAGGAGAAAACACACAGGATGTCAGTAGGAAGAGACCTCAGCACTAACTAACCAAAACCAGTACTGGGACCAGCTGTTTTCAAACCAAGCCAATGCAGCCTTGCAAAGCCTCATCCTACTCCTTCCCAAGTGTCTGGTACTCCCCAGGACTGGAAACATAGCACTTGGGTTAGGGGAAGCAATAAATCAGCTCATACACACATGGCATCCAGCAAACAACAGGTCTTGGTTGTACTTACAGCTGCTCCAGAGAGCGAAGCCCGTTGAAGGCATGTTGCTGGATGCTCTGAATTTCATTTTTATAAAGGTAGCTTTCAAAAGGAGAGGAGAAAAAACAGCATTAGGCTATGAACCTCGACCCAAAGCAGAGCTTGCTGGCTGTGTCCAAGGGCAATGCTTTACAGCTGTGACATTAACACCCAGAAATTCTGACCATGGAAAATACATCCTGGACTAGCAAGCATTAGAAGTGTTAAATGTCAAAGAGGTTAAGAAACTACTGAGCTACCAACTCACAGGTATTTCAGGTTCTCCAGATCTTCAAAGGATCTTCTCACAATGTGCTTGATCTGATTATTGTTCAGCAGCCTGTCAAATCAAGAAAGAAAAAAAAACCCACAACTGGTGAGACTTAGGGCATTTGTGTTCCTGGGATGCCCACTGAAAAATCCTGAACCTCTGCTTCTCAGAGTTTAAAATGGAAAGGGGTGAGCAGATTAAAGTTTGGATGCTCATACCACCCAAGCCAAGGAGCAGGTTTCTTGCCCAGCAGTGCCAAGTGCTTCCAATCTGTACAATTTTCAATGACTTCATAATTTTACCTTTTACCACAGTGGGTTTTACCCCCAACATTACAATTTTGGACAGGAAAGGGATGAGGGGGAAGAAAAACAGGCAGGAGGGACAAATTAAATCGTTGCTGCACTCATGTATAAGCACAACAGTTTTCAAAGGTGTGTGGCTGTGTGACCAGGGGCAGGCAGAGCCAGTTTTAAAGAGTTCACCACTTCAAATGCCAGTTTGCAGCTGCTCCATAGGAGCTATGAAATGATAAGGCACTGTTCTAATCACTCTGTAGGCTAATGTGTGCAAATGAGAAATAAATAAACAGAGATCTGACTCCTGAGGCTATCCAGAGACAGCCCTCTATCCATCCAGGGAGCCCTGTGCCTGATTTTAATACAAAACCTATGGCCAACATCACATTGGCAAGCAGTGTCCCAACTTGTATGTGCAGTTGCCATGACTGTCCATGCAAATGAGGGCTGGTGCCAATGACCAGAAACACAACAGCAGTAACAGTGCAGCTGAGTGCTACAGAAACCTCTACAGCAACCACTGCCAAGGCCAACACTGAGGAAATGAAATAAATCACTTATAAATAGCTCTTTGATATATGGCCTTTAACTGTTCATTGTGGCTGGCTGACTGTGCTCTTAGAATCATAGAATGGGTTGGAAGGGACCCCAAGGGGCACAGAGCTCCAACCCCCCTGCCACAGGCAGGGCCACCAACCTCCAGGCCTGGAGCTACACAAGGTTGCCCAGGGCCTCATCCAACCTGGCCTTGAACCCCCCCAGGGATGGGGCACCCACCCCCTCTCTGGGCAGCCTGCTCCAGCCCCTCACCACTCTCTCTGGAAAGAACTTCCCCCTAATCTCTAATCTAACCCTTCCTTCCTTTAGCTTTAATCCATCCCCCTTGTCCTGCCATTATCTGCCCTTTTTAAAAGTTGATTCTCCTCCTGTTTCTCTGCTCCCTTCAGGGACTGGAAGCTTTATGGGTCTTTTGCTGTGATAGCCATCTGATGGGCAGATTCAGCACACCTGATCACATGGAGCTTAGAGCCCAAGAGCCCAGAGCAAGGATTTCACTGCCTACATTTATTTTTACAGCTCCTAGATGGGGATGTGGATGGAGAGGAGAGCTGCAAGTGTGTACTGCAGAGATTTGGTTTTTCTTTTGTTTTGCTTTCCCCCTCTGCCAGCAGCCCATCCATGCAACATCAGGGCAAATTCAACACGTGCATTGGATGTGCTCTTTCTATTCCATAAGCTGCTTTTTGTGACTTCTAAGCTCTTCAGAAATGATCTTCCACCAGACAGCAGGGGAGAAGACAGTTCAGCACTTTCCCTGCAAGAAAGACCAATCTGAGGATCTTTGAGGGAGGAAATAATGTAACCAGTGCTCCAGCCAGCCTCTGGCACTACAAGCAAAGGTGCTTTGTGCAGGTGAAGGATGGAGAGAAAAGATGAAGAGGGGAGGAGAAATGGAAGAAAATGTGTGGGAAAATAAGACCACAATAAAATCAAACGCCTCAGGGATGCAAAATCACAGAGTCACAGGGGTTGGAAGGGCCCTCCAGAGCCCATGGGGTCCAGCCCCCTGCCAAAGCAGCTCCCCAGCTCATATTGCACAGGGGCTGGAATCTCTCCAGAGATGGAGACTCCACACCCCCTGGGCAGCCTGTCCCAGGGCTCCCTCACCCTCACTGGGGAAAAGTTCTGCCCCATGGTGCTGGGGAACTTCCTCTGCTCTGACTTGCAGCCATTGCCCCTTGTCCTGTCCCCACAGACACTGAGAAGGGGCTGGCCATTCCCCCTGCATCCCACCCTTCAGATATTGATAACCATTAATAAGGTCCCCCCTGAGTCTTCTTCTCTCCAGGCTGAACAGCCCCAGCTCACTCAGCCTTTCCTCCCAGGGGAGATGCTCCAGGCCCTTCAGCATCTCTGTGTCCCTCCTCTGGACTCTCTCCAGGAGATCCCTGTCTCTTTATAGCCCTTCTCTGGACTCTCTCCAGGAGATCACTGTCTGTTTGATCCCAGGGAGCCCAGCACTCGACACAACACTCAAGGTGGGGCCTGCCCAGGGCAGAGCAGAGGGGGAGGATCCCCTCCTGTGTCCTGCTGCCCACACTCCTCCTGATGCCCCCCAGGATCCCAAAGGAAAAAACCTCCCAGAAACACAGGCTTGTTATTGCAGCTTCAAAAGTTATTGCTGCAAAAGCTTTCCACCACCTTGCTCTGAGGCAGAGTATCACATTGAGGGTCTGTAAAGCATGGAAGAAACTTGAGTGCAAAGAAACCTTCAGGAGCTGGAACAGAGAGGGCTTGAGAAGAATCTCAGTGGTCTCAACTGGACTGTCCTCTCTTGATGTGCTGCCCTGCTACCACGATGCGAGCTCAACTACCAAACTGCACATTGCCAAGGGTGTAGACAAGCAGCCTGAAGAGGTTAAGGCAGAACATGGCTGGAAACATTTCTGCACAGCTGGAAGCAATGGCTCAAGACACACAGCTGAGGTTAAACAACCCGATTTCACTCATAAGGATGCAAAAATGATGTCAAGTCCTTGGAACAAACTATTCTGCTTTGACAGCCAGCTATGCTGAGTGGAAATACAGCCCATGAGCACCAACCCAAAGGTTTATTTGATGATTGAACACCCAAAGACTGGAGATAACCGCTTGAGAGCAGTGCAGGAGAGGGCTTTTGTCTGTTTACCCACAGGACAAAGACAACACAGGCACCAGCCGTGCAGGCTTCCTTCCCTGCCCTCGATCAGCACGCTTTCATCTCCAGCCAGAGGAGGATGAAGGCAGCTTGTTCTCTGTTATCTGAGCCTTGGCCCTGCTTCTGAGGACACTAGATGGGCTGATAGATGGCTGCCAGCTCCGACATCATTCCCATGGACATGAGCACCTGTCCCCTGCCACACAACATCATCATCCTCTCCTTTCATAGGGAACATGACAACAACCAGAGCCTGGAGGCAAAGAGATGCCAACCACCTGAACAGCCCCCCACACCACCATGGTCTGGACTCCTTTGCTGGCCCTTTATATTTAATGCAGCAAGTTTGGGCAGGGGCTGAAGTCCAGGGGGGGTTCTTATTGCAGCTTGCTGTCTGACTGCGTTTTGGTGCTATTTAAAACTATTAACCTAGACTGCTCTGTTTCTTGGCTATTTAAGATCATTCAAGAGGGTGTAATCAGTGATTCAGGCCAAATAAGATCAGCTCTGGAAGTTCAGATGGCACAGAGAACTCAGGCCTCTTATCTCATCGTCTGATACTTAAAAATTCATTCGTTGCCCAAAGAAAGGTTAGAAAGTGTGTGGAAGAAGAAGTCATCTCTGTTTCCTGTCTCAGGATTCCCCTTTGTAAGAGAAGGGAATATGTCTTGGAAAGGACTCAAAAGTGAGATAATTTATGAAGTCCATCCTACTCCACATATTCCAAAATGCTCCTTTCAGAGAAATCCATAGACAAGACAGCACATCTGGCTCCTATAAAGATGTTAGATGGTTTGTGTAGAGCTGTCTGCTCCTCGACTTCTGTGCAATTCAACCAGGCAGAGAAGTGTGCAAAGTCCTGGCGTGCCCTGGATATTGATCCCAGCTGCAATCAATAGCAAAATGCCCAGATTCCTGCTAATGCTGAAGAGGATTGAAAGCTAAGACCTGCTGCTAACCAGATCTGTTGGGAATAAGTACTCTGGCAGACAGAAGCTGGAAAGTTCATTATCAATGTGTGTCTTAAGGATACCCTGTAGCAGAAAAAGCTAAATTAAAGGTATCAGGAGTGTGTTTCCTGGAGCTTATCAAAAGATAGCAAGATGATGTGGCATTCTCCTTCATGGCAGCTGGTGAACTGGACTCCAAATGAGTAGGTGGACTCAATCGTACAGGTTCTATCTCAGAAGAATTCTTCTGGGAGGAAGGAGATGTAAAGCACCTTGAGATCTGGCCCAGAGTCACTAAGAGAACATTTCACATTCGATTTCCTTTAGGTTTTATATCCTGATCACCCCTCCCTTCTTCCTCACCCTCTCTTCAGGTTGCCAAGCACAAGCTGAAGTTGTGTTAAAGGAATTGCTTTCTGTTTTGAAGAATGTATGAACTGATGTGACAATACAGAATTCAGCCTCAAAGCTTGTACTCTTTCCTCTTCTCACTTGACAAACCACATGCTACAGTCCTTGTGACATAACAGCTATTTTTTTCCTCCTACCATTAATAGAAATCATCATATAGTGTATTTAAAGGGGGAGAAAAAAATGAGTTTAATGTTCTGCCATGCATTCTCCCTCGTTGACAGAACGATCTGGAATAGCCATTTCCCATAGATGAGGGAGAAACTTCTTCTGAGCCCCAGGCAGGCTCTGACATCCCCTCCTCACTTGCAGGAACACGTTCTCCCAAGAGCTGCTACAGGGTTCAAGGCACAGCCTCCACATTGCTCCTGTTGCTCACCCTGAAACCCTTCACAAACAGCATCTAAAGGAGAGCTGCAGAGCTCACCAGAACTTTGCTCTCCCCTAAGCACAAAGAGAAAGACGATGTGAGCAGCAACACTGACAGGGCAAAGGCACCAGCAGAAGCACAGGATGGTTTGGTCTCCAGAGATTCCCTACTCTCTAGGGTGCCCGTGCCACAGGCAGAACAAAATACCTACTGGAGAAGTTAAGATAGACTGCTTTGGTCCCAGGGTTGGACATTCCTGCAGATTGATGGTGGAAAGGCCCAAGTAGCAGCAAGTGTTTGGCTGTGATAGTCTTGGCTTCAAAATACAGTTGGGTCAACGTGGTAGGGCACTGACCTTCCGAGGGAACACGTGAGGGGACACTCATGCAGTGGTGTCATCATCCATCCCCACCCAAAGATGACCTAAAGGAGGAAAGACTGGCAAGCAGCAAGACCCTGTGCCTCACCACGGGCTCACAACGTGTGTGCTCTTTGCCACAGCCCCCCACCTGCTGTGAGCTAACACTGGGTTAAGCCATGCGCCTGGCGCTGGCAAACTCAAGCCAAGCAGCTGTCCAGGAGCTGTGGCTGTTTTGTGGTTGGCATCAGGAGTTTTCCCCCCCCTCCTCTCCCTGGTACTCCTCCCCTGCCTCCCCAAGGTGATGTATTAATGGTTTATAAATCCACTGAGGGGATCCTGACACCAACATCTGCACAGGAACTGCCAAGAGGCAAAAGGAAGGGAGGAGGAAACCCTACAACTTTAAGACCTTCTGCCCATGGCAGAGGGGCTGGAACTAGATGATCTTTGAGGTCCCTTCCAATCCAAAGCATTCTGTGATTCTGTGACTTCTCTGACACAACGCTGAGGATGGCTGATGGGCAAGCTCCCAGCTTTAGGGGATAACTCTGCACTACCTGTGGTGCTGCACGAGGAGTCCCCAGCCAGAGACATATCATCACTGAATCTCTTCCAGGGGCAAACAGGGCTCCTGTTTTTAATTTAAAGTAGTGCTCTGTAATTTATCAAATGTCCCACACCAGGAAAGAAGAGAGGAGAGCCAGGGGAAGGTCTGAACTCTTTGAAAGCCCCACTGGGCATTCAACACCAGGCTCCTCTTCTGTCAGCCTCACAGCCCACCTCCTCACATCCAACGCAGGCTAAAAAGCTTTCCTTATCAGGGTGGCTTATAAACTGTCAAGCTTGGATATACCACAGCCATCCTGCCCAAAAGGAGATGCAGAACAGAAACTTCCCCAGAATCTCCTGCCCTTCCTCTGTCAGGCCAAAGCACTGCAGGAAAAGGCTCTTTGAAAACTCTTTATTTGCTTAAGGGACATTTATTTAAGTCCCATGGCAGAAAGCTGCAAGTTCAGAGCTCTGCATATAGACCCTGAGCTGTTCTCCAAACCTCTTGCTTCTGGCCAAGAATTCCCAGCAAGTCTCTCAGGGGCTTTAAAGGATTTATTCTCTTTATCACTGCATAAGTCCTCAGGCAAAAGTTTGCCATCGAAGAAACATCAGCAAATTCTTCAGCTCTTGTCAGTTTTGATCTGGGAATTGGACAAACCAAAGTTCCTGGAGAGAAGTTTGCTTTACAAGCACGAGGTCTGCCTCTGCCTCATTCAGTTATCAAGCCCCTCAGCCGTGGGAGTTAACTACTGAGAGTGGGAGAAGAACTGATTTTTCCAGTTTGCTGGCCAAACCAGGAATTACAACCAAGCATACAAGGACCTATCTAGATGGAAGGGTTTCATCTGCAAAAGCAGTTGGTTTTCAGAATTCAAATATTTTGTTAGAGCAGCCTTTCACCTAGTCTAGTATTGCAGCTCTGACGATGGTCAGAGGACACTATTCAGGGAAAGCCCGTCTGATACCTGTGCAAAACATGTTCCTCTTACTCTCCTGGCATCCCTAACTGTGGGATGTTAGGGGTACCTTCATGCCTATTCTCTTTAGTATCTGTTCATCAACGTGCTGTCCTTGATTTGTTTGCCCAGAAGGGTGTGGAGACAGAAAGCAGAAAGAATTGGACAAACTCCTGGAGCATCCACAGGTATTATGGAGAGATGGGTCTTCCCAGCTCAGCCAGCCTGTGTGCCTATCCCTAGCTTCAAGCAGAGCTGCGGGGGTCAAAAAGAAAGAAGAGGAAGCCTTGCAGATGTCAGGGACCTGCCTAGGCCAAGGCACTGGCAGGGCAGAAACTGGGATGCCTTACAAAGCTCTGCAGGGTGGGTGGAGCATCCCTCCAAGCGAAGGCCTGCCAGCATCCCCAGGTTCCCCAGGGCGCGGCTGAAGCGCGCCTGGCGGTCCTGCTGCGCTGCCTGCCAGACAGCTGTCTGCATCACACAGGGGTGACATCATCTGGAACAGCTTCTCCTCTCGACCCAGGAGAGCTTCAGGGTGGAAGAGCAGGTCTGGAGAGCAAGATGCCTCAGCAGAGCTTTGTGATATAGACCCAGACTCTTACTTTCTCCCCAGATATTTCAGCCCCATTTATCACTCCATCCAAGCCCATCTCAAATGACCACTCCAAAATACCCTTTCTCTCTACTATTTTTGGTGCCACGTGGTGCTGTTTGAGAGACTTACACAGGCTGTTCTTGTGTTGTGGATGAACAGCATCACTGGCAATAAAGTTTTCTACCAGCTGTCCACCTGCCCTATGAGCAGAGCCCTGGACCCACCAGGGTCCTTTGAAGCATCCTGCAGCCATGGTTTTGCCATAGTTTCCCCACACACAATCTCTAGCAAATGTTGATTTTCAAAGGCTAGCTAGTGAACAAGCCTCTAAAGTCCTGCTGTATTCCCATTCTTCCTACAACTTCTTACCATTGACTGAATTCCTTACCACCCAGAGCTGCCTTCTTCCAGCACTGCCACCTTTATAGGACTGGGGACTTCAGACAGAAGGTCAGACAGAATAAAACCCCAATCTGGACTTTCTCTTGCTGTTTGGGACCAGGAATACATGAACCCAGGAAACCTGAGCAGGTCTGTCATGCAGCAGGTTCCCCAGCTAGCCAGCTTGCCTTGCAGAGAGATTTGAGCTTGGACCTGGAAATCTTATAGCTGTTAGCACCATGTCACAGCTCCAATCACCCAATCTGAGTCTCAAGAGGCCAGTTACACCCAGCACAGTGCTGTGCTGACACAGCTTCTGTTCCTGATTTGGGAGCTGGTTTGTTTTCAGTGCCTCGGCTGCGTGGTGCAGACATACTCACATCTCTCTTCAAACCCTCAGACCGACAGCAGCAGGAATCAGCAAAGGCTCCCACTGTTTCCTTTGAGCAGAGTGAGAAAACCATTCCTAAAAGTGCATCAGACCGATGTGAGCATGCCTGCTGATGCAAGACTGAAGGACCTGCTTTCTGCTCCCACTCCTGCCTCTCTGCAGGCACAGGGCCAGGTGTAGGGACCAGGTGTAGGCACTCCCACTTCAGTCAAGTCATGTAGAGCAAGTAATGTGGTTTATGCATTTGAGAAGGTCATAGAAAGGATGGTGATTTTAATACATCCCTCTGCTATCTTAATCCCAGGCCAGAGGTGTTTTTATGGGCTACTCTGAAGCCATATGTGCTGAAACATCCTCAGGCAGGGACAGTATGCATCAGGATTTCCCCCCCTTTTTCTTTTAAAGTTGGGTTAATTGCCAAAAGGACAGTTATTAAGTTGAATGTTTGGTTTAAAAGGTTAAGAAACATGACCAAGGGTAGAACAGAGAGAACTTTAAAGCCTTGGTTGGATATGCATGACTTGGCTGAAACAGCAAAAAGCCCAAGGCCATCTTTAAGCCATTATAGGGGATAGTGCTAACATAAGTAATAAACTGATATCCTCACCACAGGATCATGGAGAGGAACTTACAGTGTGTTGAGGTTCTTCAGTCTCCTGAAGGCTCCAGGTTGTATCTCCTTGATGTGGTTGAAGCGTAAATCTCTGCAAGCAGAAGAGACAGTCAGTGCACTCGTGACATGAACAAGCCACCAGCAGTCAGCATCATCCTTGGGATGAAGGGAGGAAGGTTGCTGGGAGAGTCTATTGTACCAGACCTACCTGAACTGGAGAAATGGAGACAAGGACCAGGGAAAGGGGTGGAGAAGGAGCAGGGACGATGGCTGAGGTCTACTATTGCCTGCAAAGTCAGCCAATGGCCAGAACAAGCTTAGGTTCACAAGATTCCTTTTAATTTCACAGAAAACTAAAGGCTGAGAGGACTCATCTGATCACCTCCACGAACACCAGACAGGGGCTGCTGCTCAACACCCCAAGTTCACGTGCAATTACACTTGTACATCTTCCTGCTTTGTAGAGGAATGCCCATCCTCCTACCAAGCCATTTCTTTAGCTCCCTAGAAAAATTATCTTTGCCCTAAAATGGCTAAATCTGATCAAATAACCTCACATCACAAGCATTTCACATTCTGCTCTGCAATGCTCAGAGACTCAGAACAGCTTATCGCTGCCTGCATTTCAAATTGGTGCCAACTTCAATTAGAATTAGTGGAGTCCAGGGGATTCTGGCAAATTTCAGGGGCTGCCCATGTAACTACATCGACTCAGAGCCCTAAAACATGGGGTTTTGATTGCTAATGGGATAATAAAATAGGAGCTAAGTGGTTTAACCTGGTTAACCAAGTAGAAACGCTTCTATAGGGAACGTGCATTGATTTGGCACCTTCCAGGGGCCAGTGTAATATGACGACTCACAGAAGGCTGACAAATGGGGTTTGCTGCTAGTTTCCAGCCAGAGCACGACAATGAAGTTGCTTTCTTTTCCCTCCTACGCTGCCTGATCTAAGGGATTTGGGGAATACAGAGCTATTCCTCAGCCTCACCAATGCCTGGTAATGAATTGTAATTTGTAAGCACCATTTGCCCTCTGCAAACTGCCCTCCCAAAGGATCACCCTTTGGAACTGCAGTTTTTAAACAGTAACTTTACCTTTGATGTTTACTGGTGTTTCTTGCTCTTTCTGTTGGAAGGTCTTGGTTGGGTCTTGGCTGGCTGCAGGCTGAACATCAGCCAGCAGTGTGCCCAGGAGGCCAGGAAGGCCAATGGCATCCTGGCTTGTATCTAAAATAGTGTGGCCAGTAGGTCTGGGGAGGTGATTGTGCCCCTGTACTGGGCATTAGTGAGCCGGGGCGATGCGGTCTCACAGTGGGGTGCATGGTGGAGGCATCCTGTGGGGAATGAGGACTGGGAGAACTGGGAGAACTGGGTGCTGAGCTGGAGGAACAAGCGTGGAAGTGCAGCCCTGTGCTGGGAGACAGAAGTTAGGGCAGGGTAGGGGGTACAGGCTGGGGGTAGGCAGCCACGGTGGGATGGGGAGATGTTCCCAGGGCTGTGCAATGAGGCAGATGGGGAAGGAAGGGCGTCCTGGGCTGTATTTAGTGCTATATAGGTATTATTTAGGTTTATATTTAGGTCTATATTTAAGTTGGATCTGTGGGTGCAGGTCTGTATTTAGACCTGCTCTGCATTTAAGCCCGGCCAATATACCCAAGGCTGCTGGCCCAGGCCGTATTTAAGCCCCACCAGCCCTGTGCATAGGCCCAGCCTATCGATCTAGGCTGTGTTAGACCCATTTATACTTAGGGCCGGTCTGTATCTCTCCCATAGCCAAGCATGTTGGTTGGGGGTGTTGGGTGACTGCCAACTGAACATGAGCCACAGTGTGCCTGGGTGGCCACAGGCTAACAGCATCCTGGCTTGTGGCAGGAACAGTGTGACCAGTAGGTCTGGGGAGGTGATTGTGCCCCTGGACTGGGCATTGGTGAGGCTGCACCTCGAGTGCTGGGTCCAGTTCTGGGCTCCTCACCATAAGAAGGACATTGAGGTCCTGGAGTGAGTCCAGAGAAGGGCAACGAGGCTGGGGAAGGGGCTGGAGGGCAAATCCTCTGAGGAGCAGCTGAGGGAGCTGGGGGTGTTCAGCCTGGAGAAGAGGAGGCTGAGGGGAGACCTTATCACCACCCACAACTACTGAAGGGAGGGTGTGGAGAGGTGGGTGATGGTCTCTTCAGCCAGGGGACAGGAGATGGGACAAGGGGCAATGGGCTCAGGCTGGGCCAGGGCAGGGGCAGATTAGATATTAGGAAAATAAATTGTTATTGAAAGAGTTGTCAGGGCCTGGCACAGGCTGCCCAGGGAGGGGCTGAGTCACCAGCCCTGGATGTGTTCAAAAAAAGGGTAGATGAAGTACTTAGGGATATGGTTTAGCTTAGGACAGGAATGGTTGGACTGGATGATCTTAAAGATCTTTTCCAACCTTGTGATTCTGTGTTACATATCCCTCTTCCCCCAAGATGTGAATCTCAGGATATCTGGATGGATTTTTCAAGGCAGCAGCTGACACCATAAAGCCAGATACAATTAAGCATCAGCAAAGGTGAGAACACAACACACTGACTATTCTCCACAGCCTCATTATGAGGAAATGAGGGAAGACTAGACCATGGGAAAAAGGTGAAGAAATGCAAACTTGATTTATACACTGGAACGTGGAGACACCAACTCTGCCTGCCCCAGGGGGGCTGTACAGAGCTGTGTAATTAGTCCAGGCAGCTGGATCCAGGGAATAGGAAACATAATAAATAAATGGGGATAAATACACAGGGGTCAGGGCTGAGGCTGGTGATGCTTGTGGAAGGCAGTGGAGTATAAAATACCATGTTGGGTCACAGGCTGCAAGTGGGGAGAAAATAAAATAATAAGAAAATTGGGCTGTTTTAATGCACAAAGAGAACTGCAATCCTCCACACTTCAGTATTCACACACAGGCATGTGGCTTCTGCAGCTACAACAAAAGCAAAACCAGAGCAGGACCTCAGGTGACTGTAAACAGCTCTGGAAAACCCAGAAAAATACAACACCAGCTCCTCTGCTCCCAGGGTTTGGGGGTTTTCCCCCACTATCAGCTAAAAATGACTCTCTGGAAATGGTGCAGTGGAAGGTTGCACCTGGTCCCCATAGGAAGTCTGACCTCCCAGGCCCTGAGCTGCTGCACCTCGGAGAGCAATAGAGCAACCGTGGGCTGCAGAGCCTGGCAGGAGCCACCCTGTGTCACTAGCAGAGGTCTCACTGCTGTCGCTTGGCTGGACCATCTCTCAGTAGTGCTCCTGGTGCAGAGAAGCACATGGATGGACAGATGCTTCCTGGCAGTCCCTGGTGCTGAGAGAACGATGGGGATCTGGTTTCATGCAGGAACTTTTCCCCTACAACACCCCTAAGGAGAATACAATAAAACTTGGCTTATTATTTTAATGAAATGTCTTGGGTTTCCTTCTGGTGTCTCTTGGAGATAAGACCTTTGAACAAGTCCCTGGACCCTGGCTGTTTTCACTCCTGTGGGAAGATCACCCTCTGCTTTACTGTCCATCACACAAAGGCAACAGCTTTCCCCACAGACAACAGGGGAACTGAAACTGTTAGTGTCTACTCTGAACACTTCATTTCAAGAAATGATGTGAATTAGCTGGAAAGAATCCAGAAGAAAGCAATGGGAATGATCTGAAGTCAAGAAAACATGACAATAAAAAGAACTGAAATGGCTTATTTAGCCATAGCTACAATGACTGTGTCAGAACATCACTGCAAATGGGAAAGGGCCAATAGACAAGGACTGAACTGCAGATTCAGGGTTGTGTTTTGGGTCTTTGTTTTTAATATCATAAAGAGTAAGGCTAATAAAACATTCAGCTGGGCTGCAGGTGCAACAAAGTTAGCCACACAGGGTTTAGGTAGTGTGGATCCTGCCCAGGAGACAGAAGGATGGACTGGACAATTCACAGAACGTTGGCAGGGATCTTGAAAGATCATCTAGTCCAACCCCCCTGCCAGAGCAGGGTCACCCAGACTAAATCCCACAGGAATGCTCCAGGTGGGTTTGAATGTCTCCAGAGAAGGAGACTCCACAACCTCTCTGGGCAGCCTGTCCCAGGGCTCTGTCACCCTCACTGGGGAAAAGTTCCTCCTCACATTCCCTTGGAACTCCCTCTGCTCCAGCTTGTGCCCATTGCCCCTTGTCCTGTCGCTGAGAAGAGCCTGGCTCCATCCTCCTGACTCTGTCCCTTTACATATTTATAGACATTAATAGGGTCACCCCTCAGTCTCCTCTTCTCCAAGCTAGACAGACCCAGCTCCCTCAGCCTCTCCTCATGAGGAATTGGTTTTCATAAGAAAACTATCTCGTATGGTACTGCTCCCTGTACCCAAAACAACAACATGAAGAAGCTGGTGTGGATGTCCCTACACAGCAAGGCAAGGCCCTGGAGACAGAGAGGAACCCACATCTTCCTCCTCACCAACCAACTTGACTCTGGCTCATCCATAGTTCCTCCAGACCTTGGCTTAGCCTGAAGCTCAGCTGGTAACAAACACCACGTAAGGCTGCACTGGGTTGCATGCATCAGAGAACATTCCCTACTGAGTCTGCGTTCTCTTTCCCAGAAAGGCTTCTTCCTCTCCATTCCCAGGGCACTCACTCTGGAAAATGTGCATTTCTTTTCACAAACAAGCCTGCTTTTCACAGGGACCCACCACACAGCTGCTCCCTGCCAGTGCATTCCAGCTGCTGTGCCCACTTCCCACCTGCTTCTTTCCACCTTGGGATCTGCAAAAGTGTGGAGGGGAAATCCCTTGTGATTTAACTCTCCCACTCCTTTTCAAGGCCAAAAGTCTGGGATTACAACACACCTCTCCCCAAGGAACAAAGGGGATAGCTGCTGCTACAGGACCCCAGACCCTTTTCTACCTCGATGTACACAGTGAGGCCTGGGACAGCAGCTGTCCTGCTTCATAGAATCACAGACTGGGCTGGGTTGGGAGGGACCCCAAGGGTCACAGAGCTCCAACCCCCCTGCCAGGCAGGGCCACCAACCTCCAGGCCTGGAGCTACACAAGGTTGCCCAGGGCCCCAGCCAACCTGGCCTTGAACACCCCCAGGGATGGGGCACCCACCCCCTCTCTGGGCAGCCTGTTCCAGCCCCTCACCACTCTCTCTGTAAAAAACTTCCCCCAATACCAATCCCTCCAACAGTACCAGAAAAACCTCACCAAATCCATGCCAAAGCATCATCCCTCCAATGGGAAACCGGGCTGGATATCCTGGATAATCTAGGATCTGCTAACTTGACTTTCTTGACCCAGGGAACTCTTAGTCCCATTGCAGAGACTCACCAAGCAAACAGATGGGGAAACAGGCCTGCAAAGCATGACACATGAATCTTTCTGATCCTCTCAGCTGTTATCAGAACAATCATTCCTGAAAGGACTGTTAAATAATTAACAGTGATTAGCACATAAAGCAATCAATGGCTTTTACAAGCAACTTCCACTTCTGTTTAATCTTACTTAGGCTTTCACAGAATCATGTATTACTATGTTAACTAAGCAGATAATTAGCTACAAGAGGTATTTTACTGCAGTTCCATGGTAATTTCCATGGGGTTTGTTTCACTGAAGCATCTTTTGTGCACAGCAATGATGCTGGCAGCTCAGGACCATTTCACTGGTGGGGTCAGTGGCAGCCACTCAGCCAGGAAGCAGAGGAGGAAAGGTGGTTTTAGAGACAGAGATAAGACATTGAGGTTCCTTCCAGTGCTTCCTGGGGAAGGGAGGGTGTGAAGGACATCCTAGGCACATTTTTTTCAAGTCAAGTTTCCCACATGTAAGAACAGCCAGAACATTTCTCAGGAAGATGATCGTTTCTCTTCAGAAGGGAAGGTCAGAGGCAGCTCTGCAGGTTCCCCTGCCCTGCCAAACAGATACAGCCCCAGCAGGAAGGGAAAACAGCCTTGCTGAGATGGAAATGAAGTCTTCCAGACTCACTGTCATCAGCTCCCCAACTCAGGAATGTCCCCCTCACACACAAGTCCCCAAATGGCTTCAATAAAGGACAGCCTTCATCTCCACATCCCTACATGGGCAGCGAGCAATGCCAGCTCTGCTAGGCAGATGAGGAGACCGCAGGGAGGCTCAGGGCTGGGGTTTTTTCCAAGTCCTGGCTATTTTGGGGTGTACCAACTGAAGACATCAAGATTTGACTGTTTGAGGAGTGAAGAGGAAGGAAAATATGTTCAGCATGGAAACCCTAGTTAAGCGGATGATAGGATCACGGATGAAATGCTGAAGAGCAAGCAGATGCAGGGCCTCACGCTGCAGAACAGGCTGCTGCTCCCTCTTGCACTGCCACATGGGTTACATTTTAAAGCTATAGGTTCAGGCACACTAGATTTTAATTAAGACATAGCCACAGGCATTCCTGAAAACAGCTTTTTAAGATTTCAGCTCCTACAAGCTGGGCTCAGATTTTCGACAGGGTTCCCTCTGCACCAACAAGGACAAGACTTGTCAGCAGTCAACGTCCCAAGCTGCTTTGTTCCCATCTTTTCTGGGGCCAATGTTGCCCTGAAGGCAGTGCCAGGGCAGGAGAGGTGATGGAATCGTTTCATCAACTGCCCTGAGCATCCCTATAGCTCTTGACAGTAAAGGCAGGAGCAAGGAATACCTCCAAAACAGAGTTTTGGCCTTGGACACATATTCAGGTAGGGAGATTACACAGCAACCTGTTGACCTTATCAATCTTAGGTAATTTCAGCTACTATGTGTTAGCAGCACATATGGAGATTAGGGTTAGATCCTAATCAAACCAGCCAAGTCTGTTCTTGGGCAAGGAGCAGGACTGTGTAACCTCCTGCATATTCCTTTGGCACCACCTATTCAAGATGTTGCCTGCACCACATGAAGGCAACTTTCCCTCCTCCTGAAGTGTGTTCTGACCCTGATCTGGAGGGAGTAAAAGAAAATTGTGGAGCATCAAGATATATTCAGCTTTTTCATAGAGCCCAAGCAGCAGCAGCACCAGTTTAAAGGAACTGCTGGGACATTCTTTAATACCAAGGCTTGGGTGGCACAGGCATCAGCTTTATTGCTGTTTATAAGCATGACCATGTAAGTCATTACCCAGGCCTGGAGGTTGGTGGCCCTGCCTGTGGCAGGGGGGTTGGAGCTCTGTGATCCTTGGGGTCCCTTTCAACCCAGACCAGTCTGTGATTCTATGATAATACACACACATTCCTTCACCAAAACCACTGACTTCTTAAAGAGCACAGGCAAAACTCCTGGTACACCTAAGGGGAGAAGGATGTGGTGAGGTCAATGGGAATGCAGATACTCAAGTGGGAACCAGATGAAGTGCTGTGAAGTTCAGTGGAAGCAGGGTTTCTAAGCACTTGAGGTAGCTACAACTGCAAGAGTTAGGATGCTTTGGACAAAAGGTGCTGGAATGTTTCTGGAAGGAAAATATGTCCTAAATACCTCCCCATTTTCCTTCTGACAAAGGGACTTCTATAACCAGAACATGCAGAAGACTTTGGTTATTTTGGATGTGTTTAAAAAAGGGGTAGATGAGGCACTCAGGGATATGGTTTAGCTTAGGATGGGATTGGTTGGACTTGATCTTTAAAAGGTCTTTTCCACCCTTGTGATTCTGTGATACCTCCAAAAGGTTTCCTGAGGATTAAATACTCCAGAAAAAGAAGTCAGAAAGAGATCACACCTGGCACATCCAGAACGTGTGGGCGTGCATTGAGTGGCTGCATACAAGACTATCACACACAGAGGAAATGAGTAATCCACCCTGCAACCCAAAGCACACGACAGAGACCACAAAGGGAGCAGCATGTCCAAGAGCTCACTTGCTCAGTAAATCTTCCCCTAACAAATGCATAAAGTCCCTTCTCCAAACTATGTTCCTGTAGATAGGTGAAGAGCAGCCACGCTCCATCCTACTGCAGCCATCCCCATGGTGGGGCAGCGACCTGTGGGAGGAAGGAAGGAACAGAGCAGCCACCCAACAAGCAGCCCAACCATGAAAGGAGACAAAACTCATCAAGCTGGCTGCACTTACACTGCCCAATTAGCAACCAGGTCTGTGAACAACTGGGTCACCTTCAGTCCATGCCAGCGATGCGTTCAGATGGCAGATCCTGCCCTGCCTTTGCCTGTGCCCTCAGCTATGTTCCTCTAGAAGTGCTCATTCATTATGTGCTATGCATAATGCAGAAAGGAGAATAACCCATGGATAATTGGATTGCAATCCATTAGCTGCCAGCCAGAGGGGAACTTCTTTCCTTCTTCAGCTCGTGCCCACATGTTTCAAAGTTTATTGTTTTAAATGTCACACTGCAGAACAAATGACTTTGAAGGTTAAAGACCTATTGAAATTTTCTGAGTGTATGTTTCACAGCTGTTCCCTTCTTTGGGCTGCTGGCTAAAGGAACTGCTAGGATCCCAGCAGTAACCAGCAGATCACATCTGGATAATCATGTTCCAGTTGAAGAGACAGCAGCCAAACTACGTTTCCAGTTATACACCATGAATTTTTATAGCTTGCTTATCTGGACATGTGTAGCCATTCCTGCCATCCTATTCCCTGCTTGGGATACAATGAAGAGACTTCACAGCCAAAGATAAATAGTCTATTGCTAAAGCCAGACCTTGGGCCAGATCCTCAGCTGCACCCAGCTGGGATTGGGAAGGGAGGAGGGAAACGGCAACCAAAGAGGAGCCAGGAACAGCTCATCAATCCTGGAACTGGTTCCATGCCAATCCCAGCATCTCTTGGAGAAGGCTATGGGCTGCTCTAAGTTGTGCCAGCTGGCCACAGCCCCAGGGGGGGCCATCTGCCAACGGGGCTTGTTGAAGCACAGCATGTGCCGGCTAGAAGACACCCCCCCTCTTCAAGGATTGTTAGAGAGAGGGTGGCACAGAGTCACAGAGGTCACAAAGTCCCAAACTCCCAACTTCAAAGCAAACTCCATCTGGAAACAGCAGCTGTTCTGCAGGGGAACCGAGCTGGAGCCTGGGATCAGGGTTTGTATCTGCAGCCACGGTCGGTCCCTTTCATACCAAAGGGCAAATATGGAAAGTATCACAATCCCACCTTTCCTACTCAGAGTAACTCTGTGACCCAGGCTATTCCTGCTGTAATTCTGAAGCTCATTCTGACAGAACAGTCCTCCCAGGAGAAAGATTAGCATACCAAACCACTGGAGTAGTGAAGGGCTTGGTCAGAAAGCATTCTTTCATCTTCCACAATTAAAAAAGTTTAATTATTCAAATGCTATTTATAACAGATACAATGGGATGCTGGCTGGCAAATGCATTTGCATACATTAGATCTTCAAGATAGCCAGAAAAATCAGGATTTTTACTTGCCACACATCATAGAGAGGCACACGATCTGCCAGCAGAGACATGCACCAGGCTCTGTGCCTTTGTATCTAGAGGGAACTCTGTATGGGGTTTGCTTACAGTTATGCAGACAGTATTAGAAGAGAATAAACCAGATAAAGCTCCTTCAGAAATACTATAAGGACAGGAAGGTCTGATATTTTGGAATATTACTTCCATATCTCACACCTATACCATTTAGTTAACATTTAAACCCCTAGTTTCCCATTTCACAGAATCCCAGACTGGTCTGGGTTGGGAGGGTCCCCAAGGATCACAGAGATCCACCCTCCCTGCCACAGGCAGGGCCACCAACCTCCAGGCCTGGAGCTACACAAGGTTGCCCAGGGCCCCAGCCAACCTGGCCTTGAACACCCCCAGGGATGGGGCACCCACCCCTCTCTGAGCAGCCTGTTCCAGCACCACCATTTGAGGCTGTGGCTACCACGTTAAACAAAACAAACCACTTCCAAATGCTTAAGCAGGCAAAACACAGACCATGTACAAGCAGTGTGCATGCAAACCAGTCAGAGCAGGGGAGAGGGAATTCGGGTGACCACACACACAGCACTGGAAAATCTCTTCACCTTTCCAGATTGAGTTTTGCAGACAACTCAATGCCACCTACATCACAGCAAGATACTACCCAGAATTTTCCTAAAGCTGCAAGGACAAGCCATGGACCAGGTTGGATTTGCTCCCTGCAGCACAGAAAGGGTGAAGTGTGCTGCTGCCAGAGGGCTTTTAGAAATACTCCGTTCCAGTACTGGGAACAAACTGGTGACCACAGCATCCCCCTTCTTCTGCACTCAAAGAATCTCTACCAGCAATACACTGGAGGTATCTAGTGTGACAGTAACATCATCTCATTTCAAACAGAGAGCTGAAACTAAGCTTTACTCAGCTCAGAAATATTCCCCCAGTTCAGCCAACAGAACAAACTTGTCCCACAATAAAATCTACATTTAAACAAGGAGAAATAAGTTATTTTGCTAAAATCAAACAATTAAGTTTACTGAAATACTTCAATATTTCAAGATGCAGGAGAATAAGGAAGAAAAACTTTGACAGTTTGGAGAGTCAGACTCTACAAGCAGCTGCATCCATTACCCAGACAGTTTCCAACAAGCCATAGAGCACTGACCAGCCCCACACCACAGAACAGCCACTCCATCCCCAGCCTAGGGAGAGAGCAAGTCCAGACTCTCATCTGTATGGTGTCAGGGTGACTCCCAAGCAGCCCAGCTGCAGCCTTTCCCCAACAGCACAGCTTTGGCAGCTGTAGCAAGCACAGACATTTTCCTCTATGCCACTAATGCTACAACCTTTGTGGTTTCCATCCACCAAAGCAGATTTAGATAGCAGCAATTAAAATGCCATCATCCTGCTCACATCACGTTCCTGCCAGCAGAGAAAGTCATTAGTGGTATTAGTGAGATGTGTTTACAGGAGGGATGCTGATGTAGATGTTCTGGCTGAGACTAAATTTGGGTTGCTACAGGCACAGGGGATAGTTTCTCAAAGCAGTGGTGAAAAGGTTTCCCAACCAGCAGCAGTTTAAGGAGGAGGATAAAGATAGTTTTTTGACAAGTCTTTCCTGCTGCTCACAGAACCATTCTCCAAACCAAGGGGTCAGGTAAGAGGAGCTCAAGTGGAAGCATTTTATCAGATCACAGAGTCACAGAACCACAGGGGTGGGAAGGGCCCTCCAGAGCCCATGGGGTCCAGCCCCCTGCCAAAGCAGCTCCCCAGCTCATATTGCACAGGGGCTGGAATCTCTCCAGAGATGGAGACTCCACACCCCCTGGGCAGCCTGTCCCAGGGCTCCCTCACCCTCACTGGGGAAAAGTTCTTCCCCATGGTGCTGGGGAACTTCCTATGCTCTGACTTGCAGCCATTGCCCCTTGTCCTGTCCCCAGAGACCAGATGCCACTCTTAAGGTTAGGGTCAGCTTAGAATCAGAGAGAAGTGCTCTTCTGGGTCTATCAGTGAGACCATGAGGAGCCTCTTTGACTTTATATGCCCTTTTCCTCCACCTTTTCTGTTGGAATGGACTCAGCTCCCCCACCAGCAGGTCCTTCAGCTCTTGAGGGATCTCTGAGCTACCACAATTGTTACTTTCCAAATAAGTTTGGCTTGTACAGTTCAGACAGAAACTGGTAAACTTAAAGTTTACTACTTAAAGTTTAAGAAAGAAATGGTGGGGTGTGAATTAGCAAAGGGTCTGTTTTAGTAGAGACAAAAGCCTCACCTGCTGTATTTCCCCTCTCTCCCCTACCCCAAGCCTTCCCAAACTGCATGCCTTCTAAGCTCAGGTTAACATTTGTGAGCTTTGATCCTCCTAAACCCTCTTCCAGTGACCATCCTGGCAATATTCTTATTAAAGTTTTCAACTCCCTTAATTGTCCTGTTAATTGTTAACAGAGGCCAAAAGCAGCAGCTTGTGGTTTATGCTTGAGAAGCACAAACCAGTCTGTGGTGCAGAGTGTTCTGCAGGGGAAAAGGAAGATATAAAGCACCCCTTTGGCCTCAGCTTTTTCCTTTCCTCTTTCTAGAGACCAAGCAGGTAAGAAAAGCAGCAAAACCAACTGGTTACTCACAGTATGTTGGTCTGGGGTGGGATGTCAGGGATGGTTTCCAACATCAGATGCATGCATCTTACTGTAGTCCTGAAGCACAGGCAACGACTAGGGCAGGAGCAGGAGAGGCTAGGCAAGAGGAGAAAACACAAAAAGCCTCCAAGAGCTGAAGGTTTCATCAGCATGGTGTTTGCTGGAGTGGATTTGCCTCAATTCTGAGCTGCAGGGAGCTGACAAAAAAAGAAAGAGTTTCCCAGCCCTGAGGTCCAGGAGGAGGGGACTCATCAGCATGTGTTTGCAATTAAACTGAGGCACTTTGACAGTCCAACCGCCCACCCTCTCTGCCTTATGTACACCAGGCTGCTCCCACCCCTGGTAATTGTGGTGCTGAAATACAAACTCTGCCTTTTGATGGATGGTTTTTTGCCTCCTTTCTTGGTTTGAACAGCGAGTTAACTCCTCACCTTCTCCACAGGCACTCTGACCAAATAAATGACCCTGTGCTTCCAGGGCTGAGCTAAGATGCAGATGGCCCAGGGTGAGGTTTTTTTATGGCCAAATTTTTGGCCTTGGCATACTCTCTGCAAACTATGGCTAGCATCTTATCTAACAGCCTGTCAAACAGTGAGACTTTTAGGATAGAGGCTGCCTTTTCTTGCACATAGCTACAACATCCAGCAAAACCCCGTTTCCAACCACTGACAGGAACATGGAATGCTGCAGATCAGTGATTTTTAAAAGGGAAATCACTAAGAGAGATAAATAATCTGCAAATAAAGATTAATAACCCTGATTACAGGCGTTCTTGTAAAGTTTCTTATGCAGAGTAAAAGCTAATTCATTACAGAGACCTTTTAAGCAGCATCATTTCTTTGTAGAAGGATGTTATTTGGATAAAAGTCAGGATTTTGGAGGAATTGAAGGCAATCAAGGGGTGAAGATGGAAAGAAACAGGATCAACTTAGTTTGCCCTGTAGGAAATGCAGACCTCAGTTTGCTTCTCCCATTGGATCATAAAATTGAGATGCAAAAGGGAGGACCGGCTTCCAGTTGAATTAATCCCCTTTTACTGCTATAAAGCAGCTTAAGAGTGCAACTAGCTTGCCTCTAGGTTTGAAGTTATTACTACACAAGACCCTAAAGGTGTGGGTTTAGCAGGAGTGTGAGGCACTGAGACTCCCTAGGATGGGAAGGTACCTGAGGAATCCCAGCCACGGCACCAACCCAGTTACCTGGAAGATCAAACCCAAGTTTCCCATGAACCTGCCCACCTGTTTTACACCCTAAACTCCAGTGTCATTAACCTGACAACACACAATGGACCTTTAAACCTGGTTCCCTTCACATTCTCTGGCAGTTGAGTGCTTGGGGAGGGAGTGCTGGGTTTTGGGGATACACTCCCCAATTTCAGAGATGGCAAAAGCTCCCTCCCTACCCACCTCACCCCTGCTGCACAGTGACATTGTCCAGCAGGTTTTCCGCATCCAGCCCCCAGGAAACATGCTGGTTTGTTTGCCCTGACATCACTTTGAAGCCCGAGCAGAGTTGGCTGAGCTGCTTCCCCTGTGGACCCACCTCATGGGTTGGAGCGGAGTGGCCTCTAGCGGCCACCCAACCAACCATCTCTTTGGAGAGCAGGTTATAAAAGGGTAAATTAATCACTCCAGAACGACTGGCAGGTTGCTTGAGGTGAGTTAACAGCTTTTAATTCCAATTGGGGAGGCGCATCAGAAGAGGCAGCGCAGGGTAAGTCATCAGGCTTCAAGATGTGGCACATCCTCACAGCCAGGCTGCTCCCTGTGTCTCTGCAGAGCACAGGGAGCTCTGCTAGGACAGGGTGACACAGGAGCTGAGGAGCTCTTCTGTGAGGAAATATTCCTAGGGAAATAAACAAAAGCTTTTAGGAAAGTCAGCCAAAGGGGGGTGGGCAATGGGTCTGTGTCCAGGGGGAGGCCGGTGACAAGCGGGGTCCCCCAGGGGTCTGTCTGGGGACCGGGGCACTTTAACAGCTTTATCAGTGACATGGGTGATGGGATTGAGGGCACCCTCAGCAAGTGTGGTGAGGGTGACACCGAGCTGAGTGGTGTGGTCGACACCCTAGAAGGAAAGGAGCCATCCAGAGGGGTCTGGACAGGCTGGAAAGATGGGACAGGGGAACCTCATGAGGTTCAACACTGCCAGGGGTCAGGGGTGGCACTGGGGCTGGAGGAATCCCAGACACAGATACAGACTGGGAGAAGAGCTCCTGGAGAGCAGCCCTGCTGAGAAGGACTTGGGGATTGTGGTGGATGAGAGACTGAACATGAGCCAGCAGTGGCTCTGGCAGCTCGCAAGGCCAATGGGATCCTGGGCTCCATCAGCAGAGGGGTGGCAGCAGGGACAGGGAGGGGATTGTCCCTCTCTGCTCTGCCCTGGGGAGGCCCCAGCTGGAGTCCTGTGTCCAGAGCTGGGCCCCAACACAAGAAAGATGTGGGGCTGTTGGAGAGGGGTCAGAGGAGCCACGAGGATGCTCAGAGGGCTGGAGCAGCTGCCCTACAAAGAGAGGCTGAGGGAGCTGGGCTGGGTCAGCCTGGAGAAGAGAAGGCTGTGGGGGGACCTCATTGCAGCCTGCCAGTCCCTGAAGGGAGC